>VZQC01005124.1:0-118010 GCA_009823505.1 Rhizomys pruinosus
ACTTTCTCTGTGTCTTCAGCCACTGCTCCCCTTGATGTCCTCCCTGTAGTCTCTGGACTTTTTGCTGTCTTGGTTTCCTCCCATCTGCTCCTTTTCAGTTCGCTGGACTTGAACTCACCAAGCAGGGGCATGTGGTAGGCAGACCCACCCTGTGTAGAGCAGCCCTGCTGAGCACAGCTCTCCTGCCTGGGTACATGCAGGATGCAGGATGTGAGGCAGTGTTTCCGTGCTCATTCCTGCCTGTTAGCTGCACACAGAGCAGCAAGGCCACACAGTTCACAGCACTCTAGCCTACGCTTACATGCTTTGTTCAGAAGCATCTTCCCCCAAGTGCTCCAAGCATGTTGCTTGGCCAGGTGAAAAAATAAAGTTGGGACAGGATACAACTGTAGATGAAAATGACCCAGGCCCTGAAGGGTCTTCTGTTCAGACTGAAGTTATAATAGAAGCTAATATGAGTCCACATACTCAAATACAGAAGAAATTACATTTCTTCATGTACTTGGAATCAACATAAATCTGATATTGAGGTCCCTTAAACATGAGAAAATTCCATCTCAGTTAATACAGGGGCTGGCCTGGAGATTATGGGTATACAAAAATACGAGGTTCTTCTTCAGGACCAGTTCATCACCCCAGAAAGCCATCAAAACCTCCACGCTTGCTAGTCCTTCCACTGCTTCCATGCCAGGTGAAAGATACAAGAACCCAAACTAGGGCCTCTGTGTTCTGCTCGAACCCCCTCCAGGATGCTGAGCCCCTGCCTCTGAAGGTGGAGGGTATCCTGGAGGAAGATGTGGAGGCTGAATGTAAACCTCTGCTCTCTTTGTGCTGAAGGCAGCTGTAAATCTGGTCACCCATGGAAGACAGAGCCACAAAAGCAGCCCAGCTCTGGAGTTGGAACTCATTGTCCTCCAGCACACAGGACCTGTCTATGCCATTAGAGAACATATTTATGAAACATCCTGGCTGAACATGATGAAGAAAAAGAAAATACATCTAAAAGAAAGCATTTGGAGTGAGATCTGGGTATTTGGAAGGAAACAGAAGCAATAACAGAACAAAAGCATCACCTTCACAGAACAGCTATGAGCAGGAGCAGAGATGAGAATCCATCACTGAAGAAGAGACAGACGCAGAGCGTAGTACACGCAGGAAGCTGGATGAGGAGCCAGCGGGGCAGGAGCATAGCCTTCAGGACTGATTTAGCAGAAAGGGGAGAGCAATATTTCAGCTGGACTTTAGAACAAGTAGATGAAGTAGTAGCAGAAGAAAATGTGGATTCAGTGGAGGCTGGAGAGATGGCTCAGCAGTTAAGAGCACCGACTGCTCTTGCAAAGGACCTGGGTTCTATTCTCAGCACCCACATGGCAGTTAAGACCATCTATATGCCGGGCATGGTGGCACACACCTTTAATCCCAGCACTCGGGAGGAAGAGGCACGGGGATCTCTGTGAGTTCAAGTCCAGCCTGGTCTACAGAGTGAGCTCCAGGCTAGCTGGGACTAAAGTGATACCTGCCTCAAAAATACAAAAAAAAAAAAAAAAAAAAAAAAAAAAAAGAATGAAAGAAAAAGAAAATGTGGATTCAGAATCTATTTCCCCAGAAGAAATAAAAAATGACATTGAGCCTCACAGCAAAGTTTTGTAAAAATAGGACAAGGGGGTGAGACACTGTGCCAGAGCCTCTGCCCTTCCACACCAGGAGGACCAGGAATGCAGGAAGGGGGGCCAGTGACCCAGGATCAGGTGATACTTCACCACAACTAGCTGTGGCTTCACCAGACAAGCACTTCACATCTCAGAGCCTCTTGGTCTTCCTGTGGAGGATGGGAACGATACTCCTGGCCTCACAGATTTGCTGTAGTCATGAGAGTCCTCTATAGACTCTAAAGACCAAGGCTGATATGCACCTTATGATTTAATACAATGGACTCTACAAAAAGAAAACTTGCAGGAAAACAAAAAAGACCAGTGGCTGTCAGGGAAGAGGGAAGAACAGGCAGAGTGGTGAAAATCGTCTGTATGAGATTGTAATGGTGAATAATATATGCTGATACATATTTCTCTAAATGGAATGTATGACCAAAATGTAACCCTAATGTCAACCTATGAGCTCCAAGAAATTATGATGTACCAGTGTAGTTCATCGGTTATAACAAACAACTCTGATGGGGGCTGTGGATAGTCAGGGAGCTATGCACATATGTACAGGAACAGAGACTATACGGGAAATCACTCTTCCTAGAGTTTCATTGCTTTGTATATCTAAATCTTAATTAAGAAAAATCAAGTCTATTTTCAAAGGTCAAAGTCACAGTCAGTAAACTCATTAGCATGTTAGCATGTGTTGCTGTGTGCATACATTTATGTCTATCAGGCACAGGGCTGTCCCTTAAAGATTCATTCCACATGGTACAGTACTTGGACCATAGGCCATTTTCACACACTTCTGCCTGTGACTTCCCCAAGGTAATATTTGGTCCAGTTTAGGTTGAAGAAGCAGGTCTACACCATCCCCAGTCTTGGGAACTCAGGCTCCTGGTCCATCTACCACAATAGGTTTGCCAGTTGCTCAGAGACGGATCCCATCTACACTGAGCCTGGTGCCAATTCTGTCTTCCTCTTCAACATCTCCAAGAGCTATCAGGATATACAGTCATTCTTTTGTAAATATGTCACCCTGTCCTGCCACCCAACCCCTGCAAATGACAACTGCCACAGAGACCACGCACCCCTTCCTGTTTTCACATCTGTGCTCACAGACGTGACCAGGTGGAGCAGCCACCATCCCACTCACCAACCCATGGTTTTCTACTCTCAGCTCTTCGGAACTACCATTCTGTTATAAATTCTCTGGTGGGAAACATCATTATTGAACATCTATTATATTCTAGCCACTTTTATACATTTCCTCATAAAAGTCTCACTCTGGCCTTTTGATGGAACATTCCCATTTTTTTGAATGAGAAATTAAGGCTCAGGAGAGTGGTGGAGTCCCCAGTCAGTATTCAGAAGAGCCAAGGAAGATTCAAGCCAGGTCAGTGTGACTCCAGTGTCCATGCTGATGGTCTGTTCTCAAAGTTCTCTTGAACAAAACACTGATTTCTGACCCTACTTTTTCCCACCATGTTCTGTGACAGCAACTTGCCTGCCTGCTGATGCTGATCCTGGATCTGCGTTCAACTCTTCCACAAACAAGTGATGCCCAGGCCCTTAGCTCACATCTTTCCTCTGAATTTCTCTATGATGTTCATCTTCAAGACAAGGGTCTGTTGACAGATCCTTGAATTCCTTAGCCTTTGATTTTGTCTACAAAGCTATAGATCCCTCACAGGATCAACCACAGGAATCTTCAGGGACCTAGAGATTCTACAGGATAGTCATTATTCTAAATAGCCTAAAACATGCCATTCTGACCATAAACTTGCAGAGTTTCCACTTGTGGCCCTTGACTCTACCTCTCCCAGCTCTGAGATCCCATGCTCTGGTCCCGAGCTCCTCCCCTCTGTTATCTTTCCAGTCCAGCACACTCCTGGGGTTTGTCACCCATAACTCACAGGTGGTCATTTTAACAATGCCTTCACTGCCTATTCCAGACCCAAATGTGGCCCTACCACAACTAACTCTTTCTTCCAAAGTCTTTCTTCAAAAAATCACAGCATCCTGAAAAATGGGAGCAGAGTAATACAATGACTCTGAGGCCTTTTCAATTCAAAAGTCAGTATCCCATGTCCTCCCTTCTGCTGGAATCTTGGTTCAGCTCTCAGCTCACTCTTTTGGTGCCACTGCCAAAGCAGACACTGTTTCTGTAGCCCTAATTCCAAACAAGCCACCTTACTTTTATAGGTGATTTTCTTTTTTCCCGAGAAGACTATAATAATTGAATGTGAATACCCTCAGTTTTCCTAGCTCTCTTCAGAAATTCCTTCCCTCTCCTACCTGAGAACTACCCTGGCTCCTTTGCCAAGACAATACTTCTGCTTGCTCTTAATTCCCTTCACGCCTCTCCTCTACACCTTACATAGTCTCAGCTGGTTCATTTCCACTCCCTTCCTCTATCCCTCCCTCTCTGGCTCTTTGCCCTATGTTCTAGTTTGTCTTCCATTGCTGTGACAAAACACTCTGACCAACACAAGCTTGGGGAGGAAAGGATTTATTCAGCTTACATCTCCTGGGCCACAGTTCATCACTTAGGGAGCCCAGGGCAGGAACCTGGAGGCAGGAGCTGAAGCACAAACCATGGAGGAATGCTGTTCACTGGCTTGCTCCCCTGGCTCATGCCCAATGTGCCTTCTTATACGGTACACAACAACCTGCCCAGGGTGGCACCACTCATTGTCAAGCAATGTAGGAGGGCCCAGCCCACAATCAAGACAATACTCCACAGATGTGGCCACGGGCCAATCCAATGGAACCAATTCCCCAATTGAGGCTCTCTCAACCCAGGTGTGTCAAGTTGACACTAAAGCTATCCAGCACACCCTATGTCCATATATCATGTTGCCGACCATGCCAAGTCAGTGCTCTGACAAAGGTCAACTGTGTTTTCACAGGTCATTTCTCAACATCATAAAACAGGCATTGTGTTTGGTGCTGAGACAGAGAAATGGGACAACTTCCACTCTCAAGGAATTCACATTCCATGGAGAATAAGTGAAATGTGGACACATTCTTTGTGAGGAGTAGGTGTGGAAGACAGTGGACAAACATCTTTACACTGGGAGTATATTCTCACCAAATCAAAAATCTGGAAGTGTGATGACCACGGTGTTGTTAAGATTCCAAGGTGAACCAGTGAAATGGCTCTGTGGATAAACGGACTTGCCTTACAAAACTGATGGACCTGAATCCATCCCCAGATCCCACAGTGGAAGGAGAGAGCCACCTCCAGAAGTGTCCTCTGATCTCTACTCACACACTGCAGCAGGTATATATGTAACTTTGAGCTGTGGAGATGCCTCAGTGGCTAAAGTGCTCACTGTGCAAGCCTAAGGACTGGGTTGGGATCCCCAGAACCCACAGTGGAAGGAGAGAGCCACCTCCAGGAAGTGTCCTCTGATCTCTACTCACACACTGCAGCAGGTATATATGTAACTTTGAGCTGGGGAGATGCCTCAGTGGCTAAAGTGCTCACTGTGCAAGCCTAAGGACTGGGTTGGGATCCCCAGAACCCACAGTGGAAGGAGAGAGCCACCTCCAGGAAGTGTCCTCTGATCTCTACTCACACACTGCAGCAGGTATATATGTAACTTTGAGCTGGGGAGATGCCTCAGTGGCTAAAGTGCTCACTGTGCAAGCCTAAGGACTGGGTTGGGATCCCCAGAACCCACAGTGGAAGGAGAGAGCCACCTCCAGGAAGTGTCCTCTGATCTCTACTCACACACTGCAGCAGGTATATATGTAACTTTGAGCTGGGGAGATGCCTCGGTGGCTAAAGTGCTCACTGTGCAAGCCTAAGGACTAGGTTGGGATCCCCAGAACCCACAGTGTCCCCATGTAATGCCACCTGTAATTCCAGTATCAGAGACAGAAACGAAGAGCCCCAGAGTAAGCTGGCTGGTGAGACTAACCTAACAGAGAGCTCTGGGTTTGACTGACAGATACTGCCTCAAAGAATAAGATGGAAAAGCCTCTGTGGAAGATTTCTGACATGGATACCGGGCTTTCACACATGTATACACACACATTTGTGCACATCACATGGGCCCACACATATGCAAATATGTATAAACACATACACATATAAAGAAGAAACTATTAATTTGTTTTTATGTGTATGACTGTTATGCCTGCATGTATGTAAGTGCACCCATGGAGAACAGAAGAGGGCATCAGATGCCCTGGAACTGGAGTTACAGACAGTTGTTAGCCACCATATGGATGCTAGGATTTGAACCCAGGTCTTCTGCAAGAACAGCCAGAGCTCTTAACCGTTGAGCCATCTCTCCAGGCCCCAAGAAGAAATATTTTAAAAATAAAAAATATGCAACTTTACTAGTAATCAGAAAGATTAAAATCAAATTAAACATAATTTAAAAAATAAAATCAGGAGCTGAAGAGATGGCTCAGTGGTTAGGAGCACTGGTTGCTCTTGCAGAGGACCCTGGTTCAATTCCCAGCCCCCGCATGGTGACTAACAGTCATCCATAACTTCAATTCCAGAAGAATCTGATGCCACCTTCTGACTCTGTGGGCACTGCACAACCCGGGTGCACTTACATACATCCAGGCAATACACTCATACACATAAAATAATAAATCATTGTTATTGTAAATACATATCAGAACAATTGCACAGGTCTAATTTTTTTTTGAGACAGGGTCTCCCTGTAGTCCCAGCTGGCCTGGAACTCACTCTGTAGACCAGGCTGGCTTTGAACTCACAAAGATCCGCCTGCCTCTGCCTCCCAAGTGCTAGGATTAAAGGTGTGTGCCACCACGCCTGGCCGCACAGGTCTAATTTTAAGTGAGTTTTTGCAACTTTCATACAATACATTTTGATCATATTTAGACTCCTCCCCATCTGTATCCCTCTTACACACCACCACTGGTTTTCATGTACTCTGTCATATATTTTTTAAGGCCAAGATTGTGTCCTCAAATGTCCTTCACTCTGCATCCATCCACTGGAGACTGATTAACCTGTCTAGAGTCAGAAAACCAACGTTTCCTCTTCTGGTAGCTATCAGATGCCAATAGTTCCTCAGCTAATTGGGGCTGTTCACCCACTTCGCTTCCCCACTTCTATGCTGGGGTTTTGTCTGGCTTGAGGGTTTTGTGCCTGCTGCACTATCGCTGTGAATTCGCATGAGTCACTTCTCAGCTAGATGGAGCTCTCTGCTTCCTTCTGCTCATCAACCACCACTGGCACTTGCGATCTTTCCACACCTGTTCCACTACGGTCTCATCCCAGCACATTACATTTTCTAACATGAACTGAGAAAAAAATGGAACAAAGTCACAATAGCTAGTACACATGAAGCCTTTGCTGTGAGAGGCATGATCTGAATTCACTCTTTTTAATCTTCACAGTAAGTTATTATTACTATTCTTTATGTTTCACATACAATGGAATGAGGCGAAGAAACTTACTTAGACTAGCCAGTGCTGAAGACAGAATTTAATGCTGATTCCTAGACTCCAAAACTATTTTCTGGACCATTTTTCTGTTTTGTTTCAGTTTTCTTTTCAAAACAGCTGATAAATGTTTTCTATGTACCAAGGAGAGTGCTGAGTGTTATGCATAAATTACCGTATTTGACTTTATAACAGCCTTAAAAAGGAGATTTTTTATACTTTTATTGCTTTGTGTATTTCATACATTATCTTTTTGTCCAATTTAGACCCTGCTCCCCACCCCACCCCAGTTCATGCCTTCTGCCAGACATGTCTTGCATCTTCCCTCAGTCTTTCCAAAGTTTTTCTCTGCAGAGGCTTGTTGTTTTGGGCAGAATTTAACTGCATCAGTCAGTTCTTTGACCCAGTCTTTATGTTGTTATTGCTCCCTCCCCTTTATA
The DNA here is from genome assembly GCA_009823505.1 of Rhizomys pruinosus. Taxonomy (NCBI): domain Eukaryota; kingdom Metazoa; phylum Chordata; class Mammalia; order Rodentia; family Spalacidae; genus Rhizomys; species Rhizomys pruinosus. The sequence goes on from VZQC01005124.1 coordinate 7,520, forward strand.
TTGCTCCAACATATGCCTATATAACCATAACATATGTATCAAAATTATGACCTCTGAGAATAAACTATATGTTAATTCCAAAATACGTTTAGGCATTCATGTACATATTCATATTTTAGAGTAATATATAATTAAAGGAGTTTTCTTTTTTACTTAACATCAAGACTAAGACATTAGACTTGGCCAAAATAACAACTAATAAATGCTTCGAAGTAGGTAGGTTTGCACAAAAACTTCTACCAAATGTTGCCAAGAGTTGAAGAAAATGGGACAGGCATGGTGGTACACACCTTTAATTCCAGAACTCAGGAGGCAGAGGCAGCAGGTGGGTCTCTGTGAGATCGAGGCCAGCCTGGTCTATACAGAGAGTCCCAGGTCAGGTGGGGCTCCAGAGACAACTTTTCTTCAAAAAAAAAAAAAAGTGGAGAGAATGGGTACTTTCATACACTATTGACAATAGAAATGGTATAACCATTCTGAGAGATAATTTGGTAAATGTCATTGAATGTTTAAATTTTACCATAGACTAATAGTTTTGAGCATATTGTTATCTGTAGAAGCTACTAGGTACAAAAATATCCTATAAAGGTACTTAATATTATTGATAATTATAATTGGGACTGGAGAAATAGCTAATGGTTTACCTGGTGCTTGTTAGTTTTTGTCAACTTCACACAGACTAGAGGCACCTGGGAAGAAATAGCCTCATTTGAGGAATTTTCCCCATTAGATCAGCCTTTGGGCATCTCTGTGGGGCATTTTTCTTCATCACCAATTGACGTAGAAGGAGGGCCCAGCCCACTGTGGGTGCTGCCATCTCTGGGAGGGCAGGTGGGCCTGGGTTAAATGAGAAAACTATCTGAGCAAGCCAGAGGAAGTAAGCCAGTAAGCAGCATTCCTCCATGGTTTCTGCTTTGGTCCCTGCCTTGGGCTCCTACCTGGGCTTTCCTTGATGATGGACTGCAACCTGTAAGCCAAATAAACCTTTTCCTCCCCACCTAGGTTTTGGTCAGTGTTTTATCACAGCAAGAGAAAGCATACTATGACCTCTCCTTATATGGGAATACATAAAGCCATTCCACATGATGCTACAGAATATCTTTATAACATGGAAACAGCTAGCCATATGTTGCAAAAAAAGGTCAGCAAACAAAGTACCCTTTGACTTCATTTTTATGAAGAAAAGACATAAATAGAATTGACTAGACAGATAGCAGATAAGTACCTGGCTAGTTAACTAAAGATACATGGATATTTACATACAGGGAGCTAACTAGCTAGATAATATTAAATCAACATAGCTTTAATTAAGAAACTATCTGGGCGCGGTGGTGCATGCATTTAATCTCAGCATTTGGGAAGCAAAGGAAGGTGGATCTCTGTGAGTTCAAGGCCAGCCTGGTCTACATAGCAAGTTCCAGGCCAGCTGGAGCTATAGGGAGACCCTGTCTCAAAAAGACGGAAGGAAGGAAGGAAGGAAGGAAGGAAGGAAGGAAGGAAGGAAGGAAGGAAGGAAGGAAGGAAGGAAGGAATTATTTAAGCCTGTATCCCTATCTGATAGAATTCAGTCATTTTTTTTTCTTCTTTACATATATTTTTCCTGTTATTTTCTGTTTTTCGACTTGAAAGAAGAAACCCAGTGTTCCAATTTCCACACACGGTTCCACAGAGTAACTAAAGAAGGTGTTTCAGGCGCTAATAATGTAAGACGTCTACCTATATAGTTTACAGGCAGAAGCAGTAATTATAGTGGCAGGCAGACAGAACCTGAGAATGATGGTTACTATTCCCCATAAGCCAGTCACAGAAAGAAATGCTCCTTCCTCACAAGTAGAGAAACAAGACTGTCCTCTGGATCCCTTCTCGCCAGGGGGATCTAGAGAATTCTCTTGCCTTCAAGACCTCTCACCCTGGCCCTCATGCGCTGCTAGTGATAAACTTCATTTGCATGTTACAGAAACCAAGTAGAGTTGGATATATCAAGATATATTTATTAGAAAGCAAAAGGACGCCTCTCAAAAACTCATGCGCAGGCCCAGGGACCTTCTGCTTAAATCCTTTTACTCTCCTTTCCGTGCAGGCTGGGTCCTTATATTCTCTGCCCCCACAGCCTCCAGCCTCAGGATCCACCTTCAGACTAGGGAGAGAAAAGCCAAGTGGCTCAGTTTGGCCCAGGTACCCATCCCGGTCACAAGCAGGGCCACATGGGTTCCAGGACGTCTCTGGACCAGCGTGTGGCCCTGTGCATGGAGAGCGTGGTTCCCAGAAGCAGGGGCTGGGGTGATGCTGCAGAGTAAGGCCTCCTCACAAAGTGTCCTCATCTACCCACCGTGTGGTTTCTCCAAGCTGCCTGTGCTGTATCTACAGCTAGGGTCCCACTAGCCACGTCCTGCAGCCTCCAGTGCAATCTAGTCAGTGAATGTTGTCGGCAGATTCTGCAATCAGGAAAGGGTCTCCCTCACCTCCACTTCCTGAATGTCTTACTCAGCACATCACATTGGAGGCTTTGAACCGTTGTTATCTGATTGTCTCATAGAACTGTTCAGCCTTCAACACAACCTGATAACACAGTGTAAACACCCTAAGACTAGCTTTCAAGCGAACCAAATAAACTTTTGGCTGCAGAATCAAAACCAAGGAAGAGAGGTGAATAATAATCTATGTGTTGTTTAAGGAGATATTTGAGGGGGATCTCTGTGTGTGTGTGTGTGTGTGTGTGTGTGTGTGTGTGTGTGTGTGTGCGCGTGTGTGTGTGTGTGTGTGTGAGGAGATGAGAGACTAGAAATCACCTCATTTTACCAACACAGTTTTCTATGCTAAAGCCTATTTAAAAGGTATTTTGGTCTGTGCTATAAAGTAGCAATGTTTTCATAAGAATGCATGCAGAGCAGAAGTCAGATCCCATCTCCCCAAGCCTATCTGATATCAAGCTCAGACACATTAAGAGAATGCCATTTGGGATCTTGTTTTAATTGGATTTTCTAATCTTTTATATATTCTAATGATCTCAGGGAAAATCTTCAGTGTTTAGAACATGGCCTGCATCCAGGGGAAGCAAGCACTTTCTTCTCTTGGAGTTGGTTGCTGTGTCAGGGAGAAAGGTGAAGAGGGATTTAGTGTGAATCTGCATCAGCTAAAGACTTTCCCAGCCTTGTGCCTTCAGAAGGTACCTGCCTAAGCCTTTGGTTTTGTGGAGCCCTGAGTTACAAACGAACACTCAAAGGTCCTCAGCAGAACATCTGAGTGCTCCTTGCAGCTCAGCAGGTCACACTGGATGAACTAACAAACACCTTCCAATCTGGCTGTGGCTAGAGAGCACTGGGCTGCAAACCAGAAGGGCAGAGGGCTCTGCTGACCAGAAGGGCAGAGGGCTCTGCTGACCAGAAGGGCAGAGGGCTCTGCTGACCAGAAGGGCAGAGGGCTCTGCTGACCAGAAGGGCAGAGGGCTCTGCTGACCAGAAGGGCAGAGGGCTCTGCTGACCAGAAAGGCAGAGGGCTCTGCTGACCAGGAGCCACCCAACAAAGAGCACATCTATTCAGGAACCCCTGACACATTACCTAAGCCAGCCAGACAAGAATGCCTGACTCCTTAGCTAGACCCAGGAGAAACAAAATGGACACAACACTAGCTACCTTAACTATCCACATTAGTCAATTATCATGACCATAAAAAGATCTTACCAGAAATTAATTTTTTCTCACAATTCTGGAGGCTCCAAGATCAAGTTGGTAGTAGCAATATTTATCTGCAGTTACAAACTAACCTCTCTCTTTAGTTACAAATAGCTGTCTTATTGCTGAGTCCTCTGTAATTTGTCCATGTTTAAATGTTCTCTTGTGATATAAGCTGTGTTGGATTAGGTTCTATGCTCATGACTTCATTTCAACTTAATTACACCTTAAAAACCCTATCTACAGCTCATCATGATGGTGCATGTCTTTTTTTTTTTTTTTTTTTTTTTTTTTGGTCTTTTCGAGACAGGGTCTCCCTGTAGTCCCAGCTGTCCTGGAACTCACTCTGTAGAACAGGCTGGCCTTGAACTCACAAAGATCCACCTGCCTCTGCCTCCCAAGTGCTAGGATTAAAGGCGTGTGCCACCATGCCCGGCAGTGGTGCATGTCTTTAATCCCAGAAGTTGAGAGGTAGAGACAGCCGAATCTCTGTACTATCAGGCCAGCCTGGTCCATAGTGAGTTCCAGGTCAGCTGGAGCTACCAGGAGATCCTTTTTCAAAGAGGACATAAAAAAAAAAACCTATCTAATACAAGTCACAGTTTGATGTCCTGAAGATTCATATTATGAATCTGAGAGTGGAAAGACACAATTCCATCTATATGTTGTCAGTCAGACTTTCCACCTCAGTGACAAATATTTAAGGAAAAGAACTTAAGTTGGAGAGATTTATTTTGGCTCACCATTTCAAAGGTTTCAATCAATGGGAAGCTAACTCTATTGTTTCTGGGTTGTGGCAAGGACAACCATCATGGCAGAAGGGAACAGAAGAGCAAAACTGTTCACTTCCTGGTGGCCAGGAAACAGAGAAAGAGGACGGAGCCTGGAGTGAGACAGCATCCAAGGCACAGGCTCAGTGACTGCTGCACCTGCCCAGGCTCCCCTGGAGTGAGACAGCATCCAAGGCACAGGCTCAGTGACTGCTGCAACTGCCCAGGCTCCCCTGGAGTGAGACAGCATCCAAGGCACAGGCACAGTGACTTCTGCAACTGCCCAGGCTCCTCCTAAAGTTGCCACTTCTTGCAAAATAGCATTAAAAGCCTGCACTGAGCCTTCCAGGAGCTTATGGGAGACATTTCATGATTAAACCACAGCAGCCCATACGATCAGGCAAAGGAACAAAATGATATATGCATATGTCTCCAATCCCTCTGATGCTAGTAGGGAATCAGCCTATCACTGTTCCTAGGTCTTGTCAGTTCCAATAATTCTTTTATTCTCTCTGAGAGACAGTTTCTCAGATGCAAATTGAGGATAATTATTCATTCCTATTACCTAAAATCAACATAAACATTACATGGGTTCATACATACAAAGAGCTCAAAATGACATACAAGGTAAATGCATAATAAACATCAGTGAGTACCATTATTCTTTGGTTTTTGAGGCTTTTGTCTGTTTGTTTGGGGGGGGAGTTTTGCTTTGGTTTTTGTTTTTTGTTTTTGTTTTTTTGAGACAGGGTTTCCCTGTAGCCCCAGCTAGCCTGAAACTCATTATGTAGCTCAGACTGACCTCAATCTTATAGAGATCTGCCTGCCTCTTGTCTCCTTGGTGCTGGGATTACAGGTATGCACTACCATGCCCCGTAATGTTTTTTATTTCTATATTTTTAGTTTATATGTATAAGTGTAGTGTTTTGCCTGAATGCATACAAGTGTACCATGTGTCCAACTTGCAGAGCCTAGAAAAGGGTGTCAGATGTCCTGAAACTAGAGGTATGGATGGTTTTTAGTTGCCATGTGAGTGCTGAAAACCAAACCCAGGTCTTCTGCAAGAATAGCTAGTGCTCTTAACAGGTGAACCATCTCTCCAGCCCCTGAGTTTTGGTTGACCTGGAATTTACTATGTAGCCCAGGCTGGCCTTTTAAAATTTTTTAATTTTTTAAAATATTATGTGTATGAGTGTTATGGCTATAAGTCCATCTGTGTCATGCAGTGCCCACAGAGGACAGAAGAGGGAGTCAGATCTCCTGGAACTGGAGTTATATACCATTGTTAGCCACCATGTGGGTTCTAGGATTCAAACCCAGGTCTTCTGCAAGAGTAGCTAGTGCTCTTAACCACTGAGCCCTCCCTCCACCCAACTCCCAGGCTGGCTTTGAACTTGAGATAATTCTCCTGCCTCAGCCTCTTGAATTCAGAGATTACATAGATAAGCCACTATGCCTAGGTCAGAAAGCATTATTATTAATGGACAATTAGTTAATTACTAGTCCATCCTGGGTGGAGAGCTGTTAGATCTCTATCCAAAACATTGCCAGAAGTCTCTCAACTACACACAGGTGTATTTGAACCCATAGTGAGTCTGACCACTACCTGCTAGCTAGAAATTTGGGGGAAGAGAGAACTCTTTTTTATTTTTTAAGTTTTGAGAATTTCATACGTGAGCATCATCTTTGCCTTATTTCCAGCCCTTCAATTCCTCCCATGTCTCTCCACTCACTCTCAGTTTCCGGTCCCCTTCTTTGACGATTATTATGCCAACACACACACACACACACACACACACACACACACACACACTGCACTGAGTCCATTTAGTGGTGCTCACGCTCATGTGTACCTGTGTTCAGGCTGTCCATCTGAGATTAGGTAACTTCTCATCACTTCTCAGGGAGCTAGTCCCTGGAGAAAAGACATTCAGGAGGGAGAACTCTTACCCTCACCCACTTCCCAGAAGCTTGAGCAGCTCCCTTTTTCACATTAAGCTCTACTCTTCCTTTATTTTCGATGAATTTTCATTTGTCAGTCCCTTTTTACAGGTTAAATTTATAGGCAAATAGAAGGAATTTCTTCCTTTTTTTTTTTTTTTCCTCTCTCTCTCTTCTCACCAAAGACAAGAGAAAATCTTAAACTAATCCTGGATGGATAAAAGCCTTCACGTGACTTTTCTTTGCCAGGCAGAGTTCACGTCTTGCATAGCTAATCAGCTTGCCGCTCGAAGGAAACTCATGGTCTGCTGCAAATGCATGGCAAGGGCGAATGGACAAAGACAAAGATGTTTAGCTCTGATGAGCGTCTGTCTATTTGTCATCTGAGGGTACCAGATGTGCAGCTTACAAAAACTACACCAGACCCATGGACTTCTTCACTTCCATCACAGTGTTCTCACTAACATTAATAAAGGACCTACTCTGTGCAGACTGCTACCTGGAGGAAAAGAGAGGAGATGTACCAGGTGAAGAAAAAACTCCTTCAAAAGAGATGATGGTCTAGTGGAATAGACCTCCTTCACAATTAATGATGACAGTTAAGACTGATGCTGGAGTGATTAGAACCACTATAGATGAAAGTTCCCAGAAATAAGCTGTGACTACAAAGGCTGGTTGACTGTGAGTTCAGTGGTGTGAGGTGATCAGAATATGGCAAGACCAGAGCATTTTTAACCCCCCTAGTAACTGTTTATTGTCCCCTCCCCTGAGACCAAACACCCTTGTGACTATAAAGTAAACCCTTTGGAATGCATGAACAGACACCTAACTTCCAACAATCCCAAAACTAAAATTGCCATTAGATAATATCTGGGACCTGTAACAGAGGTCTCCTGCATTGCTGTATCCTGTCTCCCTGATGTAATCACCAATGTATTAGAAATATGTGGATGGATGGTTTTCTTCGGTCTGTTACTATAAAAAATTCATGAAACTACTGCCACATTAGAACAGGGCATTTGGGGTAATCTGAATCTGTGTTCCTACCCATTGATGAGTATAGCAAGTATAGAGGAAAGAAGGATTGCGGCTAGTGCTAGGGAAGGAGAGAGACTTGGTAAGATGGTGGACTAGAAGCTACCTCCTTGTGACATGATAAGAATCAGCATGGCAGAGAACAGACTCTATTGCTAGGAGAGGGAGACTAGAAGGACAAAGGAAACCACACAGGGGTGATAAGACAGCTGCAAAGTGTGGAGAAACAAAAGGGTGACTCAGCAGAAAGGAGTAAATAGCTCAAGGTGTGCCTCTCCTGTGGGGCCCAGGAAGCAGAGGCCCCATAAGATAGACGGCCCTGGTTAAAGAGACTGTCAGTCCTGCCCACAGTGTGTGTATGTGTGTGTGGGGGGGGGGCGTGACGGACACACAAGCTCACAGTCCTCACAAGCCTCAAATCCAGTTGGTTTTACGAGACATCTCCAGTGTGCCAGGTCAAGCAGTGAGGAGGAGGTCCATTTTGCTACTCCTCAGGGCTTGGGGGACTTGGGGGACTGTGGCCAAGAGCTACTCTGAGAAGAAACCTGTGTTTAAAGCTAAGCTGCCCTGGGGAGCTGAGAACAAGGAACAACCACGAGTCAACCCACCACAGCTCCAGGGTGAGAGGCAGCGTGGGGATGCAGCTGCAGAGAGAAGAGCTGCCGGAGGGTTAGATCAGGCCTTAAACTGTACCAACAAGCGCCCCACTCTGTCCTGGCAAGGAGCTGACCTCATCACCTGAAAATAACTTCGGAGTCTGACAACCCCAAGCCCGAGGTCAGTGGGTGGATCAACCTCGAAGCTTCTTGTCTGCCACAAGGTTCACTGTTGTAGGGACTGAGAACTCTAAGTTCCAGAACACTGCTTGATATCTGAAGCCTCATTCCTCCACTGGGGTGGGTAATGCTTAGTAGCTTGAAAGTATGGAGACAAGTCTTTCTGTACACATCTGAGTGCTGTGTTTCCTTCTCCTACTCCTTAATCCACTTACAAGGTACTCCCTGGGTAGAATATAGATGAAGGAACCTGCCCAGCTCACAGACTACAAAGCTGGTTGTGGCCAGCATCTGCTCCCCACGTACTAAGAAGATAGGAAGCTTCTAAAGTGAAGACAGCTATGGTGGACACGTGACACTCGTCTAGTACAGACCAGCCTCAGCCAACTCATAGAGCAGACAAGAGTCTGCAATTTCAACTGACCTCCTCACACCCCTCATTCAACTGGTAGACTCTAACTTTAGAGGACCCAGGAAGTAGCAACCACAATACCTCACCTTTTTCCACTGTGCCTCTCTCTCTTTTTACTACAGTTTCCATAGTATTCTGGCCTTTTCTATTTTAAAGCTTATATACATCTAATTTGTATTCCCCTTATTAGATTTGACTTTTTCATCCTCTTTACAACATTCTTCTCCACTCTTCTTCCTTTTCCTTTCGTTTACTTAACACTCTTTCCACTTCCCCCTTTTCATGCTCTTGTGGCTTGAATGAGCAATGTTCCCCCAAGGCTCAGGAATTTGAACACTTGCTCCTCAGCAGGTGGTACTATGTAGGGAGGTTTAGAAGATGGACCCTTCTCTGGAGGAAGTATGTTCCTGGGGGGGGGGAGTGGCTGCAAGAGTTCATAGTCTTGCCCCACTTCCAGCTTGCTTTCTCTATTTCCTACCTGTGGCTAAAATGTGGTCTCTCCATTTCCTACGCCTGCCGCCATGCATTCCTTGGCTGGATGGACTGCCATTCTGGAATCACAGCCAAAATAAAATCTTGCATAAGTTGCTTCGGTCATGGTATTTTATCACAGCAACAACAACAACAAAAAAATAACTAATACATATACCCCACTTCCTTTATCTCATTTATTTACTAGTCTATATGTACTCTCGATAATTTTAACTTCAATGCATATTCTATGACACTTTTGCCATCTTCTGGGCTATAATCAATGGTGGTGGGCTTTAATGGATTTTAAGTGTATTTCTGTATTTTGTTCAGTTTGATATTTTTGTCCTCTTTGAGAGGTACTGGGGATTGAATCCACAATAGTAGTTTGCTTGTTAGAATCCCAAATAAAACCAGAAGAGATATCGAAGCCTACAAATGCACAAATTTCAACAACAATGAGAAAAATATAGAGAAAACATAAAATGGCAATATGATTCCTCCAAAGGATCATAATTCCTCAATTACTATATTAAAAAATGGTGAAATGGTAAAAAGCCAATGAAGAATTCAAAAGTTGACTTATAAAAATGTCAATGAGGAAAAAGAAAAAAATAATATATATACATATATACATATATATATATATATATATATACACATTGTTAGTGACTATAAAGAAGTTACAAACAAATAGGGAAATGAAGGAAATCAGCTCAGGACAGAGGGAAGGAAGCTGGCAACATGGACAAGAAAATCAGCAATGTGAACAAGAGACTTGTCAGGAACATTCAGATCCTGAAGAGAAAAAGGAAAGAAGGAGGAAGGAAGGAAGGAAGGAAGGAAGGAAGGAAGGAAGGAAGGAAGGAAAGAAGGAACATTGGAAATGGCAAATTCAAGGAGTGTAATTAAAAAAAAAAAAACTCTGGCTAGGTGAAGTGGTATGCCTTTAATCCCCGCACTTGGGAGGCGGAGTAGGTGAATCTGAGTTCAAGGCCAGCCTGGTCTACATAGCGAGTTTCCAGGCCAGCTGGGTCTACAAGGAGACCCTGTCTCAAAACAAAAAAAAAAAAAAAAAAAAAAAAAAAAATATATATATATATATATATATATCCATGAAACTAGACCAAACAAAAAAATAATATCAGGGATACAGGGCAAGATGAAGAAAATACTACAGTAAGACCTTAATAAAAATAATAAAGTATGATTAAAGAAAATGTGACACACACATGGAGTTTTATTCAGCTATAAAAAAGAATGAGAGTATGTCATTTTCAGGAAAATAGATGGATCCTCATAAGGATCATCCTGTTAAGCAAAATAAACTAGACTAAGAAAGACAAATATTACATTTTCTTTCATATGTGAAATATAGATTTAAATAGAGGTAGATGATAGATGGATGGATAGATAGATAGATAGATAGATAGATGATAGATAGGCAGGCAGACAGACAGACAGAGTAGAAAGGAGAGGCTGGAGAAATGTCTCAGTGATTAAGAGTACTGACTATTCTTGCAGAGGACCCACGTTCTACTCCCAGCACCCACATAGCAGCTAACAACTATCCTGAACTCCCAGTTCCAGAGGATCCAGTGCCCTCTTGTGACCTCTGTGGGCATTGCATGACATGATGCACTTAGGCATGCACATCTACACATAAATTTTTTTTTAAGTAGAAAGGAAGGGGCTAACAGGAGAGAAAGTGGGAGGAGCAGAAACGGTAAAAGGGGAAGTCAGTGCTTAATGCCACATGTTTTCTCGTGTATGTGGAATGAATATGGATAACTTGAGAGCAGAAGGATAACTATTCCTGAAAGGAAGGAAACCAGTGAGAGGAGGGAGGGACAGGGAAGGGAAGGTGACTGCAGAGCAATATGAGCAAAGAACAATGATACACATGTATGGAAATGTCATAGTGTAAGTCATTTCAGGCACTCATTTTTTTTATTATTTTTTATTAATTTTATTTATTTCTGTATGTGTATGAATCTACTGCCTGCATGTAAGTTTGTGCACCCATGTCGTGCAATGCCACGGAGGTCAGAAGAGGGTCCCGGACTCCCCTGGAACTGGAGTTCTCCTGGAATTGGAGTTTCAGACGGCTCTTGGCCACCATGTGGGTGCTGGGGATCGAACCCAGGTCCTCCGCAAGAGCAGTCGGTGCTCTCAACTGCTAGGCCATCTCTCCAGCCCCCAGGCACTCATTTTTTAAAAAATGTTTGGTTGTAGGGGGTGGTTGAGGAGGGTTGCTATTTTTAAAACAGGGTCTCCCTTTAGTCCCAGCTGGCCTGGTGCTCACTCTGTAGACCAGGTTGGCCTTGAACTCACAGAGATCCGCCTGCCCCTGCCTCCCGAATGCTGGGATTAAAAGTGTGCACCACCACGTCTGGCTAAAAAAAAATGTTTTGAAAGTGATAAGGCAAACTGGCCTTGCAGGAGTAATGAGAAAAGAGACAGGAACCTGCAAACACTTCCCATGGGGATGAGTTCCTTTTTATAGGACCAGCATGGGGATGAGTTCCTTCTTACAGGACCGGCATGGGGATGAGTTCCTTTCCTACAGGACCAGGCTTCCCTGCAATGCACATGGACTCCAAGCCTCCCTGACTCCTCATTTACTACCACTCTCCATCCTTGTTTGTAGGCAATGCTTGATTTCCTAGTTTTCTGCCAGCAAACTGGCTGCATAGTCTGCTAGAACATAATTCATCTCTGCAGAAAGTTTTATTGGACAGCACTATCTTTGAGAATATTATTTAAGAGAGCAGGCAGTAGACAGGTTGGGAACAAAACAATTCTAAAACTGTCATTTAGGAGGCTACAAATCACAAGCCTGACAATCCTTTAATGTGTGATTATTTTTTGCCTTTGTCAACAAAGCACCTAAACACTGTGAGGAAGACCCACCTTAGACCACATCGTAGTAAACAGTACCAATCTCGTGTTTCTTTAGGGTTTCATGTAGCTGGACCTTGCAAGTTAACCATGATTTTGAACCTGGTCATCTCTGTATGGTGGATGTCATTTTTACATTATTTGTGTGTCTATAATCTTGCATATATATGTTCCATTTCTTAAGAACTCACACATTTTAATCTGAAATGCAGAGATTAGTACTTGGTTGTGGTACTGGGAATCAAACCAAGGGCCTTGTGCATGCTAAGGAAGTACTCTACCATTGAGCTATATCCCTGCCCCAAGATTTATATTGTTAATTCCTAGTACCAAGACCAGTGTTTCACACAGAGGATGACAGAAGACTCTTGAGTTGTGGCCTACATGGTCTCTGACGCAGCCCCTCTTTCCTACGTGGTCTCTGATGCAGCCCCTCTTTCTTATGTGGTCTCTGATGCAGCCCCTCTCTCCTTTCGTGCCTCATTGATCTCACTGGCAGACTCACTGTTTACATTTTTCTTGGGTTTCATGTACTTCCCCCAACACGCCAGGACTTGCACACCGGCCAGACGTTGTGCACACTGCTTCCCTCCACCCTGCATTTTCCCAGCAAGCCTTTCCTTCTCCTAGAGGAATCTGCTTAGATTTCCTGTTTTCTACCTTATGTGACCTCCAGGATCTGTAGGTGTGGCCAACGTGCCCTCTATAGCACCCTTCTGAGTACAATGAGCAGTTTGTTGTCCTTCACTAGATCATGAGCTCTGGAAGAGCTAGAATTGTGATTTGCTCCTGTTTGTACCCCCAGAATCTCACATAATACATGGCATATAGCAATCGCACAAAGGTATATGAAATTAATGGACGGACTGACAGCTGCAGGTTTACAGATTGATGTGGGCCTGCTCGTAGTCCCACAAGGATTCACACTACTCATAGTCTAGCTTTCTTTGTCCCTGTCATATAAATCCAAAACAAATAGGAAAGATAAATCTCAAACTCAAGAGAACATTTACCTCATAAGTAAGAGCGGGGGGCCTAGTGTGGAGGAAGAATATATGCATAGATGATATGTTTAATGGTCTAGTCACTCACATAGGTGCTGAACTTATGTTTAACTTGTCAATATGCTGTATTTATAGCACGTATGCATTGCACAGTTCATGTGTGAAATGGCTATTTTTTTTTTTTGCTATTCTTCAGGAACAACTTTAACTGTTTTGTCTTTTTTACTTTATTACAGAATTTTACTTTTGTGTTGCATTTTACAGATACTGCAGTCTTTTTTCTTTCAAGTGGAAGAACGAAGGGCAGTACCATGAAGTGTAATGACAATGTGCTCCCACCTTTAGTAGGTATAAGAAAATGGGTGCCACTTTAAGATATCATCTCACTCCAATAAGGCTGGCTAGGATCAAGAAAACAAATGATATCAAATGCTGGAGAGGTTGTAGGGAAAGGGGAACACTCATCCACTGCTGGTAGGAATGTAAACTCATACAACCACTATGGAAAGCAGTGTGGAGAACCCTTAAAAGACTCAAAATGAGCCTACCACCTGATCCAGCCATACCACTCCTGGTATATACCCACCAGACCCTTCCTACTGCAGAGATAAATGCTCAGCCATGTTTAGTTGCAGCTCTCTTCACAATAGCAAAGAGCTGGAATCAACCCAAGTGCCCCTCAACCAATGAGTGGATAGAGAAAATGTGGTACATCTACACAATGGAGTTCTATGCAGTGGTAAAGAAAGATGGCATCATGAAATTTGCAGGTAAATAGATGGAACTAGAAGATTTTTTTTTAATTTTTTTTAGTTATTTCTGTATGTGTACGAATGTACTGTCTGCATGCAAGTCTGTGCACCCATGTCGTGCAATGCCGCGGAGGTCAGAAGTGGGTGTCGGATTCCCCTGGAGCTGGAGTTCTCCTGGAATTGGAGTTTCAGACGGTTCTCAGCCGCCATGTGGGTGCTGGGGTTCGAACCCGGGTCCTCTGCAAGAGCGGTCGGCACTCTTAACCGCTAGGCCATCTCTCCAGCCCGGAACTAGAAGATTTTATGCTAAGTGAAGTAACATATCCCAGAAAAACAAAAGATGAATAGTATCCCTCATCCCTTAGTTGTACTTGGTACAACTAGTACCAAGTACCTAGGTATAAGGCAAACTGAGCAACATTAATGTTATAGTCCTTGTGATCTGAAAACAACTGTACTCTCATATTGTGAATCCCTAGACAGGTTCTAGAACTAACCTACCATTTATTTTCAGACCTTGGATTTTTGGTATATGATGGTGGGTACGTATGCATCTTTTAGAGTAATATGGGATTAAAATGGAAAAATGTGAATTAAGGAATATGATATGGAAATAACATACAGTTTGTTTTCAAAAGATACAATTTTAATATAGGTACAATGTATTAGGCTGGTATAACTTAGCCTTTCTGGGTGCTTAACGACCATACTTAACACCCATACCAATTTGGCAGAGGGTCCTAAGGGATAACTTTGTTCTTTGCCCTCAGAGGTCAACCAAGTCTTAGGGGACTATGCATGGGGGCATCTCTTGAAATGTCCTGCAAATGTGGGTCACCAGTCTTCCTGTGCAGGGAGGTTTTGGAGATCCACTAATAGGACTTCAGTCAGTGTCCAATCTATAAAGAGGAAAGTCTGTTCATGCTTCAAAAAGGGAAGCCTGGTCTAGAAAGATCTGATTTTGTCCTTGAGTGGATGGAACTGGTAAATGAAAAGCCGAAAGGAGCCAGGTGCTCTCACCCCCCCCCAAAAAAAAACTCCGAGAGACCCCTGAGGACCAGATCCTCAACTGATCTCAAGAAAACAAAAACCTTGGTTAATCTGGGCTAACTGTGTGGCCTTAAGCATCCAAAAGGAAAGTAAAACCAGAAACCATAATCAATAAGGCCAGAGAAATTATACTCCAGATATAAAACTCAAGATCTTAGTAAAAATACAAAAAGAAACTGTTGTTTGGCCTGCCTTCAATTCTTACTGGCAAGTGCATCTACTCTGTGACTGCGACTGCTTTTGCCATCCTTCGAATACATGAGACACAGCTTTTTAACCCTCCAGTATGGACTGAAGACTCATGTCTCTCCAAGAATCCTCCAAACCTTCAATGCCAGATGGGGACTATTGAAATATCCAGCTTGTGGACTGAGCAGCTATGGGGATTTCAGCCTCGTTAGAGTATAGACTGCCATTGTTGGACTACCCAGGCTGTACCATGGAGGCCAGTACAGGAAGATCAAGACAGGACACCTGCTTACTGGACTTCATTTGGGTGACCATGGGAAGGAAAGACCCCAGTGTGGAGCACAAGGGCAAGATTGATGGTTGTTTGGGCTTGCCAAGGAGGAGCCTTCAAACATTTCCTTAAGGAAAACATGACATCTTGTAGAAAAAAAATAATAAAAATAAAAAATCCTCCAATTCAGGTGATATGTGTATGTATGTGTGTATGTATATATTTATGTATATATAAATATATATATATATATTGAAGCAATACATGTTTGAGAGAACATAACAAAAAAACTGGGAAAAAACTCTGGAAAGACTCAGAAAAAGATGCAAGACATGTATGGCAGAGTACAGGAACTCAGGAGGGGTGGGGGGCATGGAAAGGGAAGTGACTCTAAATTCAATTGAGAAATGATGTATGGAAAAAGTTAACAATAAAAAAAAACTTTTAAACTTCCTAAAACAAACTTTTATCAAATAACTTAAGGGAAAAAAAGAAAATGGGTGCCAATCTCTATGTCCTTCCCTTTCAGCATCATTAAGAGATTGTCTTTCCATTGCAGCCCAGGCGGTCATGGTGGCCTCCTACCACCAGGCAGTATGAAGGCTTTGCCTAGAAGCACATTCTTAATAGCTCAGTATTGTTCACTCAAGAAAGCAAGGACGGCATGGGGAGCTAAGGCACAGGACTTCTCAGTTCGGTGCAATATATTTGGTGCCTACTGTGTGCCACGCTTTGTGTTGGGCACTGAGGCATTTGGCAATCACTAAAACCAAAACACGCAGCTGCAAGTCCCAAAGTCCTTACCTTCTTATGTGAAGAGGCAGACATGTCGTCAAAGACACAGGAATAGCCCAGGTGGGAAAAACCATAACTTTCAGCTGTGGTGGAATAACGGGTAGCAAATTAGAAAGCGTCCAATGGTAAGGGTAATGGTACTTCCTGGAGAGGACAGTACAAAGGCAGAATCATCTCATAGAGTAAGTAGATGCACTTGATTTCTAGGCTGCTCCAAATCCTATTATATGTGTGCAAGCATGTGTGTGCATGCCTGTGTGTGCAAGCCTGTGTGTGCATGCCTGTGTGTGCAAGCATGTGTGTGCATGCCTGTGTGTGCATGCATGTGTGTGCCAAGAAAGGTATTGTCATATAGCAGAGCACTGATTTTTAATTAAAAAATAGTTTTAGGACTGGAGAGATGGCTCAGCAGTTAAGAGCACCAAATGCTCTTGCAGAGGATCCAGGTTCGATTCCCAGTACCCACATGGCGGCTAAGAACAAAATAACTCCAGTTCCAGGGGAATCCGACACCCTCTTCTGACCTCAGCATTGCACAACACGGGTGCACAAACCTACATGCAGACAGTATACACATACACATGTAAAAAAATTGCTTTAAGTAAAATATAATTATGTATCTAACATTACCAAAAAGAAAACCTTTAAATTTATTTATTTATTTATTTATTTATTTATTTATTTATTTATTTTTGAGACAAGATCTCACTCTATAGCCTGGGCTGATTTGAAACATTTAGCAATCTTTCTGCCTCAACTTCTCAAGTGCTGTGTTATAGGTATGAGCTGCCATGCCCAGTTCTAAATGTGCTTTTAATTTTTTATATTTTTTGAGAATTTCATACATGTATATAAAAGGTATGTTATATCTCCCAAACACCTTGAAAAATATTAAAGAAAAAGGAGGGAAAAACTATCATGGAACCACTGAAGAATAAAAGTAATCCAAAATTCAGTAAAGGTATTTGGGGAAACACACACACACACACATACACACAACCAGGTATTAGGCAATGTCTAAAATTAAATCATAGGCTCCCCTCATTGAGGGAGGATGCAGTACAAATCCTTCCCTGTGGCCTTTCTTGGCCCAAGCCCCGCCACAGACCTAAGCATTCCTGTTTCCATCTGTCTTTCACAGAACTAGAAGCTGGCCCTGCAAGATGGAGATGTGTGGTGCTATTTCAATAGCCCAGGCAAAATAAGGCTTTTGGAATTACTCACTTGACTGTGGGTGGGTTAGGAACAGATTATCTGGGTTCCCAGTCTTTCCTGAGAGAAGACAGCCACCTGCAATGACTTGTTTCTCCTTTCCAATGGCTGATTCTTCTCTATTTCTTTTAGGTCTCCCCCATTTCCATTCTGGATAGCAAGCCCTGCTGACAAAGGTGGTAATTAAGTGTGATTTAAGTGCTGCATAATTTGTCCAAGGCTACAAAATGCCAATGCAAAATCAACGGACTTTGGTCAAGAGGAAATTTTCAGAAAAGAAGAGGCAAAGGGGGAACGGGTGGCACTAGGCTGTCTGCTTCAGAAGGGCTAATTAGAATTCCGATTTTGCTGAGAACATTTTTAGAAAAAGTATTTGCAAGGGTTGCTGAAAAGTAGTATCAGTTCTGAGAAGAAAGTAAGAATGAAGTAAGAATAGATGCAAAGTCTGAGCAGACAGGGTGCTCCAGCTGAATCCAGCTGAATCCACTGCCGGCTCAACCTATCGAAAAAGAATTTTCTGAAAGGACCCAGCCAGAAGGAAACCCCACAAGCGGAAAGTAGGCAGCAAGTGGACCGGACGGCCCCGACTCTGACGTACTGTCTCTCTGATCCACCTTCTAACTCCAGGATTGCCTTTTAACTCCAGGAAGCAGAGTACCACAGAATTAAGGACCAAGATGTTTTGGGAAGGTGAAGATTTTTCTGTCTTCTCAATAGCTAGCCTGTATCATTATGCAAATTCTTACCATCTGTATCCATGCAAAGAAAGGTTGGGCATATAACCCCTCGTGGATAACTCAAGGAGAAGAAAACAAGCTTTTAAGAGAGAAGCTGGGCGTGGTGGCACACACCTTTAATCCTAGCACTTGGGAGGCAGAGGCAGGCAGATCTTTGTGAGTTCAAGGCCAGCCTGGTCTACATAGTAAGTTCTAGGACAGCTGGGGCTGCAGGGAGACCCTGTAAAAAAAAAAAAAAAAAAAAAAAAAAAAAAAAGAGGAAGGAAGAGAGGGAGAGCAAACAGAAAGTACTAGAAGTGTAGATTGTTAGGCTCTAAGCTTTAGAAGGTATCATTTCTGAATATGCGTCATGAATTTGAGTCAGTAAAATGGGAGAATGTTCTTACAAAAATACCACTACAAAAGTGCTTGCGCTGTGTGACTTTTAATAAATATTACATACTTATAACTTAATGTTCCAGTTTTAATAGTTTCTATAATGTGAACTAAATTAGTCAATTCATTGCAATATTTGCCAGCATCTATTATAATAACTGTAATTACCTTCATCTGTCTACTAAAGGACAATTTCTACTTCATGTCATTATCTTTGCACTGAAATAGCACAACACAAATTAGAAATTATATACAGACAAATTAGTTCTCTTGCAGAATTTCAGTTTCTCATGTGAAAACTTCAGTGACAGATTCCAAGTTTGCTTAGAGGATTTTATATTTAACTAACTCAGACTCCAGTATGAAATGTTTAATGGATAATAGTCAATAGAATAAAATATCATAAATTCAGACTTCATTAAAGTGGAATTTAACATGTTTATCATTGCTGTACCTATAAAAATGTAGTTTTTAAGAAAATTATTATTATAAATTCAAATGTACCAAGAAGCTTCCTAATGGTGTCAAGAGTCTGTTTCAAAATCAAGGAATTTAACATGTGTTTAATACTGTAGATTATATTCAGTCCCCAAAGCCCTGCCTTTTGGGAAGAAGAGGTGGGGACTATTCTAATCTCCCTTTTGCTGCTGGGATAAAACACTCTATCCAAAAGCAACTTAGGGGGTATTGTAGTTTGTCTTCCATTGCTGTGACAAAACACTCTGACCAACACCAACTTGGGGAGGAAAGGGTTTATTCAGCTCACATCTCCTGGGTCACAGTTCATCACTTAGGGAGTCCAAGGCAGGAACTCAGGGCAGGAGCCTAGAGGCAGGAGCTGAAGCACAGGCCATGGAGGAATGCTGTTTACTGGCTTGCTACCCTGGCCCATGCCCAGCCTGCCCTCTTATAGCGTACACAACAACCTGCCCAGGGTGGCACCACCCATAGTGGGCCGGGCCCTCTGACATTGCTCGACAATCAAGACAATACTCCACAGATGTGGCCACAGGCCAATCCAATGGAGCCAATTCCCCAATTGAGGCTCCCTCAACCCAGGTGTGTCAAGTTGACACTAAAGCTGTCCAGCACAATTGACCTCTTGTCAACTTGACACACAAAACACATCACTATTAAACCACCACCTTTCCAGTTCTTATCCCCAAAGTATGATGTTAAGATTAATCACAACCTAAGACAGTACAGCCTTAAAAGCCCCACAGTCCTTAAAATGTCCAAACACTTAAAAGTTCAGTCTGTAAAAGTCTCTTAACTGTGGGCTGCTGTAAAATCCAAAACAAGTACTGTCTTATTTCAAAGGGAAGAACCAGGCACACTCAAACAAAACCTAAGTCCAGCAAATAGCTCAAGGCTGGACACCTGGGACTCACAATCTTCTGGGCTCCAAAGGGTTTTGGCAGCTCCCCCTCTCCGACTCTGCCAGCTGTGGCACACACAGCTCATCTTGCAGGCCCAGGCTGACTCCATTCCACACCTGCTGCTGCTCTTGGTGGTCATCCCATGGTCCTGGCATCTCCAAAAAGCTGGGGTCGCCACTGAAACTGAGGCAGCACCTTCACCAATGGTCTCTTCTGACCTCTCCTGGTGCAAAGCCTCAGCTTCTCTCCATGACCCCTGCAATCCTGGGGTCTTCACTGCAACCGAGGCGCACTTCTACCAATGGTCTTTCCTGACCTCTCATAGTGCCAAGCCTCAGCTGCTCTCTGTGACCCCCTCAAATTTCAACACCAGAACCATATAGGAGATTCTTACACACTACTAAGTCCTGCTTCTGGCTTGACATGGAGGCTCAGGCCCCTTCTGGAACACAGCTTCTGTGTGCTGACCCTGAAGAAATTCTTCCCAGAAGATTTCACCACAGTGATGCTGGTCTCTTGTTACTTACAGCTGATTTTTCAGCCCCAGCTAACCAGCATCGATTGTCCCAGTAAAACAAAGGATTCACTTCAGGTTCTGGTCTCTTATTACTTACAGCTGATTCTTCAGCCCCAGCTGACCAGAACCCACAGATTAAACAGTCCTGATGATCTCTGCTTCCCTTTGAAACTAGAAACCTCACAAGCCAGTCCTCCATCTTCTACAACTCTTTCAGCAAAACTGTTCCAAGTTCCACAGTCACGATCTTTAGGCACTCAATGATTTTTCTAGCCCAAAGCTCAGAATGCTTCCACAATCCTTCCCCAAAACACCAAGGTCAGGTCTGTCACAGCAATACCCCACTCTCAGTACCAATTTCTGTTCTAGTTTGTCTTCCATTGCTGTGACAAAACACTCTGACCAACACCAACTTGGGGAGGAAAGGGTTTATTCAGCTTACATCTCCTGGGTCACAGTTCATCACTTAGGGAGCCCAAGGCAGGAACTCAGGGCAGGAACCTGGAGGCAGGAGCTGAAGCACAGGCCATGGAGGAATGCTGTTCACTGGCTTGCTCCCCTGTCTCACGCCCACCTTGCCTTCTTATACGGTACACAACAGCCTGCCCAGGGTGGCACCACTCATTGTGTGCTGGGCCCTCCCACACTGCTCGACCATCAAGACAATACTCCACAGATGCAGCCACAGGCCAATCCAATGGAGCCAATTCCCCAATTGAGGCTCCCTCAACCCAGGTGTGTCAAGTTGACACTAAAGCTATCCAGCACAGGGGGAAGGAATTTATTTCAATAGGGTGCATCATTGAAAGTAGCCAGGCCAGGAACTCAAGCAAGTACTTGAAGCAGAAACCCTGGAGGAGCGCTCCTGCTGCTTCTCTCACAGGAGGCTCCTGCTCAGCTGGCTTTCTTATACAGCCTAGGCCCACCTGCCTAGGAATGGGGCTGCCCACAGTGGGCTGGGCCTCCACATCAATTAGCAATCAAAACAACCCCCACAGACATGCTAATTTGATCTGGAAAATCCCTCACTAAGACTCCCCAGATGAATCTAGGCTGTGTCGAGTTGACAGTTGAATCTAACACGGACAGAGACTGAAAATATTAGCTCTATTCTGTCCTATATATCTGGCAGGATATATCAATACAGTCAATGTTCTTTTCCTTCCCCAACTTGAAAATACTCTTAAGAGGTAACAAAGAAAGTTTAATCAAATGAAAAAGGACCTCACTACCTCCATGGTGCTGTTACCTGTGTGGATTCCCCTGAAGGAAGTCCCAAGGGAGAATGGTGAGTGGTTGGCAGTGTTCAAGGACCAACTCCCACCCAAACCCATCCAACAAGTACCAAGCCCCACACCATCATAAAAAGCAAAAGATCAAGTTTACTTCTATCAAGAAAGCCAGCTCCTGAGACAAGGCCATCTTGCCACCCTAAGATCCATTCATTGTTTTTATGGCTGAAGCTATTCATAAAAGCAAGGGAGCGAACACCTATGTTCCTACCAAGTTCATTTCTGTCTCCATCATCCAACAGACTTGTTCAACTGGCTTGAGGTGTTTGGTCAACTTACCAGAAGAAAAGTCTCATTATGCCTTCCCCAAGCCAGCCCAGACCCAAAAGGAAAGGAGAAACTGTGGAGTGAGACTGCTGAGGGAGTCCAGTCAGAGCCCAGTTTAAGTGAAATGTGTATGTGGTGGTAATTTTTCCAGACTGAGAAACAAACACAAGTGATGCTTGTGAAGTTCATGCCACGGAGTCCTTTGGAAGACTGCAAAAGAGAACAGGGTCCCAGCACTCTCCATTTTATTTACGAAGGCAAGGTCTCTCTGTCAACTGATGCTACTTATCTCTCTAGCTAGTTCACAACAGATAGATCCCTGTTTCTACCTCCTGACACTGAGGTTACAGCCAGGCTGTCACACCCACACAGCTTTTATGTGGAATGGGGAATCTGAACTCTGATCCTCACATTTCTGTGGCAAGAGCTTTATCCCTGAGCTGTCCACCTAGCCTTTCAACCATGCACTACACACAAAAGGGTGGGACTATTTACCCATAATCTGAAAAAAGTCAAACTTCATAAAAATGTACAGGTTAGGGGCTGGAGAGACGGCCTAGCGGTTAAGAGCGCCGACCGCTCTTACGGAGGACCCGGGTTTGATCCCCAGCACCCACATGGCGGCTGAGAACCGTCTGAAACTCCAAATCCAGGAGAACTCCAGTTCCAGGGGAATCTGATACCCTCTTCTGACCTCCACGGTATTGCACGACATGGGTGCACAAACTTGCATGCAGACAGTACATTCATACACATACAGAATTAAACAAAATTAATTAAAAAATTTAAAAAATGTACAGGTTAAAAAATTGATATTTGTATTGTTTTCTTCATTTCTATTTCATTAATTTCAGCCTTTATTATATTTATCTCTTCCCATCTACTCTTTTTAGGTTTAATTTGTTCTTGGTTTCCAAGGCTTTCAGGTGCATCATTTTTTACATGAGATGCTTCTAATCTTCCAGTGTAGGCACTCAGGCTATAAGGCTTCCTCTTGGGACTGCTTCCATTGGGTCCCAAAGGTTCTGGTATGTTGTTTTTTCACTTTCATTCACTTCTAAGAAATGTTTAATTTCCCTCTTGATTTCTCCTGTGGTCCAATTTTCATTCAGTAATGTGCTGTTTAGCTTCCATTAATTTATGTACTTTTCCCTCTTTTATTTGATATCTAACTTTATTCCTTTGTGGTCAGATAAAATAAAACATGATTATTTCAATTTTTCCTTGTGGAGATTTGCTTTGTGTCCTAATATGTGGTCAATTTTGGAGAAAGTTCCATGAGTTGCAGAGAAGAAAGTGTATTCTTTGGTGTTTGAGTGGAATGTTCTTTGATTCCTGTGAAGTCCATTTGATTTACGGTGTCATTTAACATCAGGGTTTCTGTTTACTTTTTCTCTAGTTGACCTGTCTATTGGTGACAGCTAAGTAGTAAAGTCACCCACTATCACTGTGTTGGAGTCAATATGAGATTTTAGAGCTAATAAAGTTTCTTTGATGAACTGACTCCTACTGGCTTATTGTTCTACCCATATATAGTACATCTTTCAGCTCTCACCAGGGAGCTTTCCTCATGCAACAGATGATGAGTAACACAGAGACCCACAATTGGCCAATGTGCAGAGAATAAGAGGCTGTAGAGTACTTATCCCTGAATAGAAGACCCATATCAAACGTCTGCCTCCCAAGGCTCAGGGATCATTGCAGAAGAGGGTGCAAAAATGATTGTAAGAACCAGAGGAAGTGGATGACCACAAGGGGTCAGTTATCACATCAATTCACAGCAATGGTGACAGCATGCACAAGTCCCACATAATGGCAGACAAAATCCCAGCATAGACATGGGGAAGTGGATCAGAAACTCCAACCCTGTCTAAGGAGTTTTGGCAACTGATGGCCACTGAGAAGAGAGACAGTATCTTAAGGGATGGAACTCTGGGTAGGTGAACTAGGCTCCAATGAACCACACTGAAGGACATATGGGGACACAAATTAGACTAAATGGGGGCCAATAAATGGAGGTGCAGATAGAAGAGATCTAAATAGATAGTTGGATCTATTTTTTTTTTTTGTCTTTTCGAGACAGGGTCTCCCTGTAGCCCCAGCAGTCCTGGAACTCACTCTGTAGACCAGGCTGGCCTTGAACTCACAGAGATCCACCTGCCTCTGCCTCCCGAGTGCTAGGATTAAAGGCATGTGCCACCACGCCACCATGATAGTTGGATCTAAATACCATCAAATTAATTGTATTAAAGTGGCAAAAATCCAATGTAAAAAAAACAGTAAAAAGAAAGAAAAAGAAAGAAAGAAAGAAAGAAAGAAAGAAAGAAAGAAAGAAAGAAAGAAAGAAAGATGGATGGCCAGGCACAGTGGCACATGCCTTTAATCCCAACATTCTGGAGGCAGAGGCAGGAGGATCTCTGTGAGATCAAGGCCAGCCTGGTCTACATAATGAGTTTCAGACCAGCTGAGGCTACAGGGAGATCCTGTCTCAAAAACAGAAAACAAACAAAAAATTGGAAAATAATGCATTAAAGCAATTGCTTCCCATATTCTGAATTCAAAATAGATTGTTTTCAGTCCATTACGAGTGATTTTAAGATATCTTTTGTGAATGATAATTTGGCCCTATTCTGAGAAATCCTGGTGGTTCATATTACTGTTCTGTCTGAGCAATTAATGCTCCTCTCAGAAGAAACACAAGGAACTACTTGGGGCCATGAGTAATCAAGGAGTCCATTTTCATTCCCTAGAGTAGGAAAGGCAGAAACCTAGGGACTTGTGCAGAAACTAGAAAATCGCTGAGGCAATCTTGATTGTGTTTTGAAAATTCCAATTTCATTTTCAAGTGCAGAACATGTCCAGAAGCAAGACTCTGCACAGCAGCCAACAGCAACTGTCCTTAATTACTTCTTTCCTGGGTGTTTCTAATATTAGCAATCCTAAAGCCAGGTCCATAAACTTGGGCAGAAATCACTCAAAAGCATTTCCTAATCATTTGTTTGAGAAGTAGCAGAGGCTCTGCTGTGTAACATAACGCCCATAAATAGCTACTCAACAGAATGGGGTTCTTACCTCTGCAGTCGCCCCAGGACAGACGGGATGTCAGAGGCAGTCCTGGCCCAAATACATTGCTTCCTTTGTGATTTCCAGACCCTGTTCTCTCTGCTTCTGGTTCTCTTCCGTTCTGTTTACCTAGATGGAGCATTATTGCTTTGTTCAAAGCTCTGGGGCAGCCAAACATAAAATAGCCTGCCGTATCATTTCCACTATTTCCAATATAATTTGCAAGACTCCATGTACTGATTTGTAGTCTGAAAAATAGGAAACATGGGGCCTAGAGAGATGGCTCAGTGGTTAAGAGCACTGGCTTCTCCTACAAAGGACAAGGGTTTGGTTCCCAGCACCCACTTGATGGCTAACAGCTATCTATAACTCCCCTTCCAGGGGATCTGATGCTCTCTTCTGTTTTCCATGAGCATTGCATGACACAGGTGCACTTGCATCCATGCGAGCAAAACACTCAAAGACATAAAATGAAAGTAAAGCAAAAAAAATTTTTAAAGGTTGGAAATCTTGATGCTGAGACCTTCCATCATCTGACATCCATGTGTTCAAGTACTCTTTCTTGTTTTCAATCCTTCTAACTGGGTTGTTACCAATCAAATGGTCTTAGCATTTCTTCAAATAAAGTTTATAATGCTCCAAACCCCAGGTTGATTTTGACCAAAAATATTCCTTCAAATACCAGCAAAAAAAAAAAACACTCAAAGGTGTAAGATTTACTTTGTTCTCAGGAGTCAACCTGAAACATCAATTACTCATCTAGAAGCAAGCACCCCAGAGAGACTAGCAACGCCAAGTACCACACCATGGGGGCAGGGAAGGAGGCTAGAACATAGATGTTTAAGCTAAAACACAAACAGGGGAGTGAGCTAACTTGTCTTGGACAGAAGATTTTACATTATGTATTTATTTATTTGTTTATGTGTGTATGAGTGTTTTGCCTGCATGTATGTGTTTATGAGTGTTTTGCCTGCGTGTATGTGTGCGAGTGTTTTGCCTGTGTGTATGTAAGTGTGCCCACGTTAATAAGCAATGCCCCCAGCATAGCAACCAAGGCCAGAAAAGAGCATTGGATCCTCTAGAACTGGAGTGAAGGAAAATATTGTTAGCTGCCATGTGGGTGCTGTGAACTGAACCCAGGTCCTTTGCAAGAGCAGCCAGTGCTCTCACCTGCTGAGCTCTCTCTCCAGCCCCTTTGAGAGAAGACATTTTTTTAGATTTCCTAAAACATCATCTTTGATACAAAATCACCAATGGGGGAAAAATCCAACCACAGCATTGCTGATGTCAGATTGGCAAAAGTCAAGCAAGAATTTCAGCTCGAGGGAAGCCAGCGCCCTCCTTTGGCAGATGGAGCATGAAGAACACCTGCAGGGAGATGTCCAAGTGATGTCCGTTCAGACATACAATTTACTGCTGAAAATGGTCCCACGTCAGACTTCTGGCAAGCAGGATAGTGCCACATGGAAGGATAGTGCCAACTCACTACCATTGGAATGAAAGCCACTTTGATGTCACTCTAGAACGTCCCTCCTTCCAGCAGCTCCAGCCACGCCCTTCTGGAGATAGCTGGGGCCCAGTACCGGAGGCTACCGTGGAAGGGCAGCGCAGCCCCTCCTTCCTTCTGGAGATGGCTGGGGCCCACAGCACAGGAGGCCACCGTGGAAGGGCAGTGCAGCCCCTCCTTCCTTCTGGAGATAGCTGGGGCCCACAGCACAGGAGGCCACCGTGGAAGGGCAGCACAGCCCCTCCTTCCTTCTGGAGATCGCTGGGGCCCACAGCACAGGAGGCCACCGTGGAAGGGCAGTGCAGCCCCTCCTTCCTTCTGGAGATCGCTGGGGCCCACACCACAGGAGGCCACCGTGGAAGGGCAGCGCAGCCCCTCCTTCCCACTTATTTAGACCACATTTCACACTGGTGAGCAACAGCAGCAGCAAGAATAACACAGACAAGGAGATGAATTCTCTTTCTATAAATAAACAGAAAGCTGCTCTGGGCGCCAAAGTCATGAAGATGCAGTAGAGACACCAGGCTCCCCTTGAGTCACCAAGAAAGCCTTAGTGTTACATAAGAAATTATTTGGCACTCAAGCAGAAGGCTGTAATGTCAAGGATCTTTTAAATTAACTTTAATGTTAACAGTGGAGCATTCAGGGGGGTATGCTCTAATGTACAAAATGGAAGAAGGAAAGGTACTTTTTGGTCCCTTTTAGTTTCTTTTTAAATTTTTTTAAATTTTTATTTATTTTTATATGTATGAATGTACTATCTGCATGTAGGTTTATGCACCCATGTTGTGCAATGCCGCGGAGGTCATAAGAGGGCATCAGATTCCCCTGGAACTGGAATTAAAGATGGTTCTCAACCGCCATGTGGATGCTGGAATGGAACCCAAGTCTTCTGCAAGAATAGCAAGTGCTCTAAGCTGCTGAGCCATCTGTCCAGCCCCTATTTGTCTCTCTTTAAAAGGCCTATAGAATCTAATCCATGTTTCTCAAGTGCTCCTGAGTATGGGTCTACCTCAGGGAGTCTGGTCAGCCTGTCAGGCATCACACTCGTGTGGAAAACTGACTCTCCCTCCCCCAGCAGCTATCACTTGCCAACAGGTCTTCAGGGAGGGCTGTGACTTCCTGCTCCCCTCCCCGTTCATGCCGGGCCTGTTTGGTTTGGGTGTCATGGTCTTGTACATGCTGTCATAGCAGACAGCAGGCTCCTTGTAGGAAGCCTTTCTTGCAATGCACTTCAGTCTCTTTAGCCTTCCTATTACTTCTGCCCACTTCTTCCTGCAGCTTCCTTTTGCTGACACTGTGTTCCCTTGGATCAAACACATTTTATTTTCTCTTTAGTTTTCAATTTTTTAATTTTATGTGTATGGATGTTTTGCCTATATGTATATAAATGCACCCCGTGCATGCAATCCTGGCAGAGGTCAGAAGAGGGCACTGGGTCCCCTGGAACTGGAGTCATGCATGGTTGTCAGCCGCCATGTGGGTGCAGGGAATTAAACCTGGGTCCTCAGCAAGAGCAGCCAGTGCTCTTAACCACTGAGCCATCTCTCCAGCCCCTCCAACTCATTTTCTTTCCATGCTCATGTTCTCTGTCTCCATTAGCTCAATGGGCTTAGGTGGTTGGTGGAAGGGGAGTCTCTTCCACCCAGGGCTGGCAGTGCAGAAGCAGGCACGTTCTCAGTCCTGAGGCTCCAGGAGGAAAGTGCCCCCCATCCCCATCCCCCCCATCATCCGCCCCCCCATCCCCCCCAGCTTCCTAAGAGAGAGGCTCCTGCTCCGTCCATCTTCTGACTTTTTTTCACCTCTTGAGGTCTCTGTAAACCTAGTCTTTGGCAGGATTCACTCCTTTCCATTCCCCACAGAACCCTAATGGTTGTCTCCAGTCTCTTTCAGTATCTAATTCTAGCATAAAAGCCCCACCACCACTCTTGCCTACAGAGCTTCTGGCCCCACTTGAGCCTGCCGTTCATCAGCTCCAGCGGCCACTTAGTCTTAGAGATCTAGATACCTTGAAACTTTGGATATGTTGAAATTAATTTAGTGGTTAATAAAGCACAAAAACATAAAAAACTGCATCGTATTTCTTTTCCCCTCCCTTCAGCCTAGTTCCAGCAAGAAAATCACATGAATGCTTGCAACAGGGGCCTGCTGGTGGGGGTTTGATTGGGGTGGGGGGGAGCAATCCAATTTAAGGAATACTTTGGGCATTTCTCTTCATTTCTGCCAGATCTGCCCGGATTCTTCAGGGCCCTCAGCCTGTGTCAATTTTTATGCTTGCTACTGTGTCCATTAAATACAGGAAACTGGGAGATGAAGGCAGATCAGGAGGAGAAGAGTGAAGAGGTTTCCTTCCAAGTCCTGCTGGGTCTTCATTTAATTCATTTCTAAATCCAAGAAAACGAAGCAGCACATCAAAATCATCCTTATGTGAGCATTAGGTTAGAAAATGAGGAGGAGCACAACAAGCTCAGAAAAGACTGAGACATGACAAATTCTACTCCGAGGTACCTAGTGGCCATCTAGCATCTGCGTTTTCTTTTTATCAATGACCGTAATACATTTGTGCAGCATCAAGCTGCCCCTGAATCTCAGCTTCACTCATGTCAAAACCAGCACTTGAGGAAACCACATCCCCCAAAGGTCTTTGGGAAGTATCCATGGGACGGGATGGCTAAAGAAAAAAAGCGTGAAAAAGGCAAGGGCAGGCACAATCTGTGACAAGGTCAGTGCTGCCTCAGTTTTCTCAGGTGGAGCCTGGAGGCCCTAATGCTTCCTTTATGGGACTACTGGACAGTTAAAGAACTGCTTCGTAAAGAGCCATGTCAAAGAAAGCAGTGGAGCTGCGTCATCTGCACCCCAAAGGCTTGGAAGGACCTCGCTTTCATCCCCAGCCTCTGCTCCTTTCAAGACTGGCAAGTTTCAAAAAGCACATTTCTTCACACCTCCATCTATTTTTATAGTTCCCATTAGCAACAAGAGGCATCAGGGTGATTTAGGCAGTGTTACTACTATTAACAGTCTCTCATTGATTCATGACAGTGCACACAGAAGCATCTGACAAGAATAGTTAACAGGATTCAAAGAAGCATCTTAGGGGTGTAGTTAACAGGATATGTTAACTATGCAATAAAGATATGACTTCATTCATAAGGAATAAACTGAAATCAATCTTGACTCTTAAGAATGAAAGAACATAATGGAGCCAAATAGGAAAGCAAACTTTGTCCATTTCTCTTCTCTGTTTGTGTATTCATTTATTTTTTCCTAACAAGGGCCTCTCTCTAGTTCTTTTAGCAGAAAAGTGACAAGGTTTTCCTTGACCAAAATACTCAGCAATTGCAGGCTGTGCTAGACTTGACTAATAGCCCTTCCACTAACAACAGAAAAGCATCTTAGCTCCAAAAGGCAAAAAGGAGATCAGAAATTCTGGATTCCACAGTAATCCTATAAACTGGCAATCCAAAGAGCTGGTTATGAGACAGGCTTCCTTCCAGATAGCTGGGCTCTGGCCATATTTCTCCACTTGGATATGTAAACTAACTATACCAAGGATTTTTTTCTTCAACCACTGCCAGCGTCTGTCTTGGGCTTTGGGATTGAAGATGCTTTGTAATTCATTATTGAGGATTACATGCAGTAATATAATTATTTCATTAAGTACCTATCCCAGGGCTGGGACTGTAGCTCAGTTGGTAAAGTACTTGCCTACCATGTATGAAGCCCCAGGTTTGAGGTCCAGCATCACATAAAACCGGGCATGGTTGTACACATCTATAATATCAATACTCAGGAGACAGAGCCATGAGGAGCAGAAACTCAAGGTCATCCTCAGCTTTGTTAGAGTGGTTCAGGCCAGACTAGGCTACATAAGACAGTATACTTCTCTTGCAGCAGACCTGAATTCAATTACCAATATTGACATCAGGCAGCTCACAACCACCTGTAACTCTAGTTCCAGGGGATCCAATACTCTCTTCTGGCTACTGTGGGGACCCACACTCATATAGCCACATATATAAATGTAATTTAAAATAAAATGAAATCTGAACAAAACAAATAAGGAAACAACTATCACAGTACCTGGCTATAACAAGAACTCAGAAATTTAATATTAGTGATTTTTTTGTTAATAAAATTCTACTTCTGGATTCAACAAGTTTAAAAGAAAAAAAAACACATGAAGTTGGGAGGGAAAAGTTGAACAGTTAGGGGAGGAATTGGAGGAGAGGGAATAGGAAGTGGGATTGATCAAAACCTTATATGCATGTATGAAAGTGTCAAACAAAAACAAATTTTTAAAGCTCCACTTCTATCTTAAAATGCTTATATTGTTTCAAATAAAATAAAATGCTGATATATCGTAATCTGGAGTTGTAAATCTAGAGGCATAGTTCAGATGGGCGACTCACAAACATGGCTACTCAACAGAATTTTCAGGTAAACTTAAAATGCAGATGTTCCATCTGTGTTGAAGGAAGACCCCCTGGAGGACGGGGTCATGGAAAGATGTTGTATCTGT
This sequence comes from Rhizomys pruinosus, assembly GCA_009823505.1. Classification (NCBI taxonomy): domain Eukaryota; kingdom Metazoa; phylum Chordata; class Mammalia; order Rodentia; family Spalacidae; genus Rhizomys; species Rhizomys pruinosus. The sequence goes on from VZQC01005124.1 coordinate 38,427, forward strand.
TAACAGAACCCAAGATGATCTCTATGAAGTGATGTGTGTGGGAACCACTGCTCAGATAACCAAAGATGTAGAAAAACTAGTCCCATTACATAAAAAGCAAGATACGAAATAAATTCCTCTCAATTTCACTTTAAATTGTGTCTCTAAGTTCTCTTTTAAAAATTAAGGGAATGCTTTGCATGCGTGGCTAAATGTAATAAATATAAACATTGTAAAGGAACAATATTCACAAAGATACCAGTGGAAGCCAACAAAGATCTACAATACCATAATGAGCAATGTGTGGAGGGAAAAATGAACCAAACCATCTTTCATTTTGATGTTACAATTGGTTAAAATCCAGTAAAGTGTTCTTGGAGCCATTGCAAACTGTTTCCTGGTGCTGTGGCCTGACATTAAATTGTATAACAAGGCTAGAAAGAGCACAGATGTAAAGCGCACAGGACTTCAGCTTTCCTCACCTTTGCCTCTAAGGCTTGTCCTCGCCAGTGCAGGCTGCCTGCCTCGTAGCTCAAGGCAGAAACCTGAGCACACCTTTGACTCTCCCTGCAGTGACAAATGCTTCCTGTCAACTTCACCTCCTAGCCATCTTTCATACTGTCTGTACCACCTGACCCCCATCGGCCTAAGAGAACCCGTCATTTCCCCATCCTAGCTTTTCCTGTGTGTGTGCGAGAGAGGGCTCTGCGTGAGACTAAGGCCTTATCAAGGAAGGATGCAAGAACTCAGGGATGTGAAGCTGGACATGACCTAGATGGACCAATAGATGTAAAGGCCTGTAGGCTTGATTTGAGGGACAGTAGAGAGGTCCAGACACAGCATGCTAGTCTGGAGAGCCTTGTACATTTTGTTGGGCAGATCATATAAAGGAAGCGTCACCATCCCAAGGGTCAAGGCCAGATGCTCCAGAAAGTCTCATTACAAAAATTAAAAAATATATTCCACAGAGAAATACAACATAGCTCGTGAGATCTTGGTTAGAGTAAAGATGGGCCTAAATCCCCAAACTGCCATGTCATATTAGACAAAGTATTTAACCTCTCTGGACTTTGGACTGCCATTGAAAATAGAAACAATGTTGTCTATTCTATTGGGCTGCTCTGAGAACTACAGATACTTAGAAGAGCCTAACGCATGGGAATCACTCAATAGAGTCTAGCTGATGCTAGTCAATAACTAGATGTGTATGTACTAGAAAAAAAGCTGAAAAGATTTAGTCAAAAGTCAAGGATTCCTTAGGGTTACATCATCCTCATTTTGACTGTCATCAGATTATGAGTTTCTCTACAGCTTAAAGTTTCTCCATGTATCCCTTCAACAACAGAGCTTGACCTGAAAGCCACTTTGATGGCTGAAGGGCACAAGTGGGGCTGGGAGCACAGGAAATGGGGTAGGAAATATATTTTTAAATGACAAGTGCTTTGAGGTCAGCACCAAAAAAAAGAAAAAAAGCTTTCTTCTGCTGCTTTTTTCTTAATGAATGACTCCTGGAGTCAGGTCACAGTGTCCCCATCCACCCAGTGTGAACCCAAGTGGGGTAAGCATTTTGGAACGACCTTGTTAGGTTCTCAATCGGATGTGCTCCGTCCACTTAGTACCTAATGCAGCGATCAGTGCAGACAGATGCTTAGAAATTACTTTTAAATGGGCATTTTGCGGGTGTCCTCTTTTCTTTCTATAAGCCATGTTGAAATAGAGAGGACAATAATCACGGAGTACAGAGTAACCTTGTTACAGCACTGATTATTCTACAGAAACTCCATTCTGGACCCTTTCCAAAGGCATCTGGTTATTAAGCAATCAGAAATATGTGTTTTAAAGGTAGTTTTACCAAAAAAGACAGTTGGGAAATGAAAATTTTAGTTAACAAAATGCCTCACTCTACCTCCCTGCCTCAGAAGTTAGAGGGACGGTGGGGTTAGGAGTCAGGGGAGAAGGCAGGTCGTAGTTTACAAGCTCCCGATGGATGCAGCAAAGAAAAGGAACAGGGAAGAGAACTGCGCTTCCTAATTCATTTAAGGAGTCTCTCATATCTATGTTAAGTCCCCAAACACCTAGTCACCATGAATATATTGAGACAGAAGCATACCCCTCAACTTTTTCAATATCAGATCTCCTAATGCTCCAAGAATTTTGCTGCATAGCAGGGATACAGTAGTTTTCAAAGAAATAAATAAATGAAAAGCCCCACGTGAGCTTGCCTTCTTGGAGCTCCCACTCCAGTAGGAGAAGTGGACAGGAATCGCATCACGGCACAAGTGTCAAATACTTACTAGCCTCGCCTCCCATCCTCTCAGCCAACTTTTACCCTAGTAGCTCCCCACAGAGAGACTGAGCTGCCCAGCACGGCTTTCACTTTCTATCCCAGGTACAGATTCTTTGCAGCCTCTGTGCGTGGCACCAGTAAGCTCCACCAGGTTTTCACACAGATGCAGTCTAGAAAATCAAGAGTTGATACAACATGGGGCAATGACAGTAGAAGTCAGGAGCCTACCCCTCCCTTTTCCAAATTTGACTTGTTAATTAGGTGAACCCCCACCAAAGTCCTAACCCTTAATGTCTGTGAGGATGACTTTGTTTAAACTCTTTTCAGATGATCCAGTTAAGATGAGGTCATTAGAGTAGGCCTACTCCAACGTGACTGGCATCCTTATGAAAGAGGAAAATTAGAGACAGTCACACACAGGAGGAAACACTGTGTGAAGAGGACAGCAGAGATTGGAGGGAAGCATCTACATGGGAAGAAACTGCTGGAAGCAAGAGGCAAGAAACAGCTTCTCCCACGCAGCCCCTGCCGGGAGCCAGCCCTAACCACGACCTTGATGTTAGACTGTCAGAACTGCCAGACAACAAATTTCTGTTGTCCCAGCTGCCCAGCTGCAATGCTTTCTTACAGCAGGCCTAGTAAATGAACACAAGCTTCTCAGAAAGTCCAAGCGAGATGGAACCTGTTTCCCACAGTGAGGGAGGCCCAAGTTGATCATCAATCCCTGCACCAGCTTCACCTCAACTCTGCTTCAGCTTTCTCATAAACCTCTCTTGGATCTCAAAATTAAGTCCCTTAAATGAACCCCCTATACTGAGAGAGTTCTTGTCTCTAGGTTCTTATCTCTGCTCTTTTGAAAGCTCAGGCTAAGGTTGGCACTCCTAGAAGACAGTCAGCCATCAACCTAGGTCTCTGAGTAGCCACATCAGAAGGATAACCTCAGACTATTGGGTGAGCACTAACTACATCATCCATTAATGTGAGTGACAACAGCTTAGCCAGGACACAGCTCAAATGCAGTGCTATGTGACAGCGCCACAGTCTCTAGCACAGGCTGTGATCAAGCTTATGGAGACAGTCAGGAGTGATGACGATGTGCTGGGTCCTTGCTGCCTGCTTCCCATGGCAGATATTTTCACAGCCACTACCTAGATCAAGTACAAATGCTCATTGACTTTAGATGTGTTTATATCTTGAGATAAACCCATCATAAGTTGAAAATATGATATCAGAAAAACATTTGACAGCCAACCCAAGGAACATCATAGCTTAGCAACACAGGGCACAGCAGAGTACAGTTATTTCCCCCATCACCATGTGGCTCCTACAGGCCAACATCAGAGACACTGTCCTTCTGCTTATCTCTAGCCCAGATAAAGATAGGGTAAAAACCCATGTAATACAGCCCTCAAAATCATAAATCAAACATCATCAACTGGAGGCCACCTGTACAGGGTACAGTTATATTTTCACCCCTTCTTTTTGTTTTCTAGAAAAATCCCATCTCACTCCTGCCCACCACTTTCTCCCAGGACGAGAGGCCTGTTGAGTTATTTGGTGACATCATATCTACTGCAGCTATTTTCCTAAATGAAAAGTTCCAGAAGAGATAAGAGAAAATCTTTTATATGCTAAAAACACTGAAAATGGAGACTACATTATCATAACCTTCATATCTATTTGTTTCTATTTTTTTTTTCTTTTTGAGACAGGGTCTCCCTTTAGTCCCAGCTGACCTGGAGCTTGCTATGTAGACCAGGCTGGCCTTGAACTCACAGAGATCCACATGCCTCTGCTTCCCAAGTGCTAGGATTAAGGCATGTGCCACCATTCCCGGCAACCTTCATATTTATAAAAGCTTAACTCAGCCTAGATTGTATGTGTCTCGGTGTCAAAAAGAACCTCACTGTGAGATGGTTCCAGGGGTTCAGGACTTGGGGAAATCTTTGCTTTACACAAAGTAGGAACTGCATAATTGACATTCTTTTGTACATGTGTATGCAATATTCCCTAACCACCCCCTCCTTTTTGCCTTTTTTTTTTGTCTTGTAGTCCCAGCTGACCCCGAATGCACTATGTAGATCATACTGGCCTTGAACTCCCAGAGATACACCTGCCTCTGCCTCCCAAGTGCTCAGATCAAAGGAGTGTACCACCACACCTGGCCCTCTCCTTTTTTAAGTTTCAATCACAGTGTGGTAGTAAAAAGCAGCTTCTGAGATCATTATTTCACACATCTACAGTTGATTTATGGTACTTTTATATTTCCTCATCGATTTCTGTTGTAGCCTATATTAATTATACAAAGTAAGGGGCTCCACCATGACATTTCCATACCTGCATATGATGTACTTTGACCACATTCAGCTCCAGAATTACTATTTCTTATTCCCTACCCCCTTTAGTGCTGCTGTTTGAGATCATCCAGATGTAGAGAGAACTGAGACATTCCTTCCACCTTGAACTTGCCTCTGAGCACATACACCAGGCAGCCTGTGGACCTCACTCATCGTCCACCCACTCCCTAGCCCACTCTGAGTATAGCAGCCTGTGGACCTCACTCATCTTCCACCCACCCCTGGCCCACTCTCAGCACAGCAGCCTGTGGACCTCACTCATCTTCCACCCACCCGTAGCGCACTCTGCACACAGCAGCCTGTGGACCTCACTTATCTTCCACCCACTCCCTGGCCCACTCTGAGCACAGCAGCCTGTGGACCTCACTCATCTTCCACCCACCCCTGGCCCACTCTGAGCACAGCAGCCTGTGGACCTCACTCATCTTCCACCCACCCCTAGCCCACTCTGCACACACATGATGGTGAAAGGGCATCTGTCCATCTGGCACCCAGGAACTTGGCAAGGGAACTGGAAAAAAACAATCTGATGTCTTTCCACAGAGCTTCCTGCCTGCTAAAGAGCTATGATGGCCCTCCTATTTTTAGCATGGGATAATGACATCAGGTGCTAGGTGAGGAGAGGAGGGACACGGGACTGGAATGGACCTATGCTCTGCACACACACTTGTTCTGCCTCTGTGCTGTAGGCACCTTCCAAAACATGTTTGGTGCTGGTTGCATTTACAAGTCATGAAGAGTGTGAGAGATGCTAGCAACACAGAATACTAAATACTATAAACAACTTAACTCGATGGTTGATTATTTGCTCAGGATTTGTGTGTGACTGCAAATATTTGGACAAGGTTTGAACAGGATGAGGGGAGGGGAGGGAAATGGTTTAAGGTAAGCCAGTCTTACGTTCTACTACTAGGACATTGTGAGACCTGTCAGCACTGTTTAGAAAGAAGCCTCCAGAGGAAGCAGGTCTGTCCCAGTTTCCAGCATCCTAGAAAGCTTCAAGTCTCCCTGGCGACACAAGGAAAGCAGAGGAGGCAGAGAACATGGTGATGCAGCAGCTGATAAGACTGTGCAGGTCCCTGTGCACGGGAATCTGGAGCAGAGTCCAGTGTGGCATGCTTCACCTGCCATGAACTGTTAACTTTTCAGTACCAGGTATTCACTGGATCTTTTTGTATCTGTTGGGTTGGCCCTGTGAAAGCCCTACAAAAGCATCAGGGTCAGAAGCTGTTGGGTTGGCCCTGTGAAAGCCCTACAAAAGCATCAGGGTCAGAAGCTGTTGGGTTGGCCCTGTGAAGCCCTACGGAAGCATCACGGTCAGAAGCTGTTGGGTTGGCCCTGTGAACACCCTACAGAAGCATCACAGTCAGGAGCTGTTGGGGTGGCCCTGTGAACACCCCACAGAAGCATCACGGTCAGGAGCTGTTTCATTTGGACCCTGTATTTCCATTGCTATGACAAAAATCCCTGAGACGACTAATGAAGAGGGAAAGGGCTTATTCTGGATCACTGTCTCCATCCATGGCTATGTGGCTTGGCCTTTGGGGCCTGTGGAGTAGAATGTCATTGGAAGGAACACATTATAAAAGGAACTGTTCACCTTATCATGGACAAGAAGTGAAAGAGAGAGAAAGGAGTTGGGGTCTCAATACCCCATATCCAGTGACCTCACCTCCTCCTGCTAGGCCCCACCTCTTAAAGAATACTACCTTCCAGGGCTGGAGAGATGGCCTAGTGGTTAAGAGCGCCAACCGCTCTTGCAGAGGACCTGGGTTCGATCCCCAGCGCCCACATGGTGGCCGAGAACCGTCTGAAACTCCAATTCCAGGAGAACTCCAGTTCCAGGGGAATCTGACGCCCTCTTCTGACCTCCGTGACAAAATCGCACAACACGGGGGCCCAAACGTGCATGCAGACAGTACTTCAGACACATACAGAAATAAATAAATTAAAAAAAGATACTGACCTGCAAGAGCAAAATGGAGTGATGCAGGCATCAACACATGGGCTCCGGCAGGACACTGGCCCAGAGCACAGTAGTCCCATGGGCCAGAGGTGTGTTCCAGGTAACACATGAGTCTGTTTTCCCTTTTTTCTTTCTTTTCCTTTTTTTTCTTATAAAAGGAAGAATTATTAGGCTTTGTACTGACTGTTCCAAGGAATTAAGAGTCCATTGTAGTGGGGGATGCATGGTGGCCCGGGGCTAGAGCAAAAAACAAGGTTCTCAATATTCCAATGTTGCACAGGAAAGATGAGAGAGAGAAGAGAGGAGAAGAAGAGGCGAAAGAGATAGAGAGAGAGAGAGAAACTGGAGCCTGCAAGGCTTTTAAACTCCTACTCCTAACCCCCCCCCCCAGTGACAATACGTCCTCAAGCATGGCCATAAGCTCTTCTAAGCACCTCCCCAACTTGGGAAGGGGCCCCAACTGGGGACAAAATATCTGATTACGTGAAGCCTATGGGACATTCTCATTAAAACCACCACATGCCACTCCCTGGCCCCCATAGGCTCATGCCATATAAAATGCAAATGCCTTTAGTCCAACCTTAAAAGTCGCCACAGGCGTTGACTGAACAAGTCTCAATTCTATTCAAAGTCTATAGTCCAAAATCCCTTCTGAGACCCAGGCTGAGCTCTTAAGCTGTAAGCTCCTGTAAATCAAAAGACAAATTAATACTCCCAACATACAGTGGAAAGGAATACACATTCCCATTCCAAAGGGAGGAATAGAGGCATAGTGAAGAATTACTGGACCAAACAAGACCAAAACTCAGCAGGGCAAACACGAAGTCCAGCAGCTCCATGTCAACTTCTGGGATTTTACTTCCACAGGGCTTAGATGGCTCAGTTCTTCATTCTAGCTTTGTGGGCAACATACATCTCTTCCTTGGCCTGGTACCACTCACTATAGCAGCCCGCCTTGGCAAATATCGCACAGCTTCGGGCATCTCTCTCGAATGTCTTCTTGGGTCTCTTCTGCCTACCAGGCTTCACATTCACAGCGGCACTTTGGCCTGTTAGGGCTTTCTTTATGCAGGGAGGCCCCTGCTGCACTCTGCCTGGCCTCAGCTGCTCTCTGAAACCGCAGAGGAAGAACTTATGACCCCTTCACTCTTGCTAACTTCATGCCTCTAAAGCCATCACCACGTGAATGAAATTGCCAAGTTTGGCGGCAAGTTCAGGATGACTCTGTCTTACTTCAACCACAATTGCAACTTTTCTCTGCCCCAGACTTGTTGGAGCAGAAAACATTTCCTTTCAAAAGTTGGAGATTAGCTGGTATGGTGTGCACACCTTCAATCCTAAGCACTTGGGAGGCAATGGCAGGTGGATCGTTGTGAGTTCAGGGCCACCTGGTCTACAGAGTGAGTTCCAGGACAACTGGGGCTAACAGGGAGACCCTGTCCTCGAAAGAACAAAAAAAAAAAAAAAAAGTTGGAGGCTTAGCTGGGTGTGGTCTTACCCGGAAGGTACGGTTTCTGTTGTTTACTTGTAAATCTGAGGCCTCTCCATTAAGCACTTTAATCTCTTTATCAAAGGAAGCCCTCTCCTTCACATGCCTTGGCGCCAACATTAATCTCCCTGCTCCCAAAAACTTTTCCAATCCAAACTGAACAGTCTGCATTTCTTTCTGCCACATTTGCTCTCTTTCAAACTGAAGAGCTGTATAATATTCACCATAAATAGCCATGCCACCATGTATACATTAGGCAGTCTTGAAATATCCTCCTCCAGCAAGGTTGTGGGGAAAAGGGGAACACTCAGCCACCTGGTGGGAATGGAAACTCATACAGCCACGATGGAAAGCAGGTGTGGAGACCCTTGGAAGACTTGGAATGAACTTGGTGCCACCCTGACCCAGCATACCACTCCTGGGCATGTACACTCAAGACTACTAACCCCACTGCAGAGATACATGCATGGTCATGTTTATTTTCAAGGCTCTCTTCACAATAGCAAAGAGCTGGAACAACTCAAATGCCCGTCAACTAATGAGTGGATAGAGAAATGTGTTACACCTACACAATGGAAGTTCTATTCAGCAGTGAAGAAAGATGAATCATGAGCTTTGCACGAAAATGCGGGGAGCTAGAGGACTCATGCTGAGTAAGGTAACAAGTCACCAAAAAACAAACGACAAATGGTACCCTGCATCTGTGGATGCTATGCGCCAATTACCTGGTTGTAAGTAGTTCTTGTGTAGGCCTCCCTGAGCTTTTTGTCCAAAGCAGGTGGGAGTGATGCTATTGGAAACAACACGCCCATCAACAAAAGAAAGGACTTAATCGAAGAACTGACTGAAAACAGTGAAATTTTNTCTCTCTCTCTCTCTCTCTCTCTCTCTCTCTCTCTCTCTCTCTCTCTCTCTCTCTCTCTCTCATCTTTTTTGAGACAGGATCTCCTTGTAGTCCCAGCTGTCCTGGAACTTGCTCTGTAGATCAGGCTGGCCTTGAACTCACAAAGATCCGCCTGCCTCTGCCTCCCAAGTGCTAGGATTAAAGGCATGTGCCACCACTCCTGGCTATTTCTCTTTTTTTAAGGCAGCATCTCTTATAGGCCTAGAACCCAGGCTGGATTCTCTTTATATCCAAGTATGACCATGAAGTTATGATCTGCCTGCCTCTACCCATGATGTCTTGAATTAAAAGCACATACTAAGAAGTCAGTCTAGCAGGGCTGGTGATCAACAGAGAGCTTTGTGCATACTAAGCATACAAGCAGTCTGCTGACTTGCTGACTGTTGTACCCTCAACCCTTGTATTAGTAACTTTTCTGCTGCTGTGATAAAACCACCATGACCAAGGGAACTTATAAAAGGAAGAGTTTATTTGAGTTTATGAATGAAGGTTCCAGGGAATTAAGAGTCTCTTCTGAGACTCAGGCCAATCCCTTAACTGTAAGCTCCTGTAAAATCAAAAGACAAATTACATACTCCCAACCTACAGTGGAACCGAATATACATTCCCACTCCAAAAGGGAGGAATAGAGACATAGTGAGGAAATACTAGACCAAAACAAGAATGAAAACCAGCAGGGAAATCACCAAGTCCAGTAGCTCCACATGAGAGTTCTAGACCTTTACTTCCAAAGGACTTAGATGGCTCAGCTCTTCCAGCTTTGCATGAAACATACACCTCTTTCTTAGGCTGGTATAACTCCCTGTATGCAGCTCTCCTTGGAAAATATCTCACAGCTCTGGCATTTCAAATGTTTTCTTTGGGTCTCCACTGCCAACCAGTCTTCACAGCTTCACACACTGGCCTATCAGAGCCTTCTTTATACAGGAACACCCCTGCTGCACTGTGCCTGGCCTAGGTGGCACTCTGAAACTTCAGAGGAAGAACTGATGACCCCTTCATTCTTGCATCCTTCATGCCTCTAAAGCCAACACCATGTGAATGGAACTGCCCAGTTTGGCTGCAAGTTTGGGATGCTGCCCTGGACTTGTTGGAGTAGAAAACCCATTCAGTATTTTCCTTTCAAAAGTTGGAGGCTTAGCTGGGTGTGGTCTTACCCTGAAGGTACTGTTTCTGTTGTTTACTTGTAAATCTGGAGGCCTCTCCTTAATCACTTTAATCTCTTTATCAAAGGAAGCCTCTCCTTCACATGCCTTGGCTCCAACATTAATCTCCCTTCTCCACTTTTCCAATCCAAACTGAACATTCTGCATTTCTTTCTGCCACATTTGCTCTTTTTCACTGTAGATCTGTATAATATTCACCATAAATAGCCATGCCACCATGTATACATTAGGCAGTCTTGAAATATCCTCCTCCAAGGTTGTGGGGAAAGGGGAACACTCATCCACTGCTGGTGGGAATGTAAACTCATACAGCCACTATGGAAAGCAGTGTGGAGAACCCTTGGAAGACTTGGAATGAACTTGCCACCCGACCCAGCCATACCACTCCTGGGCATGTACCCTCAAGACTCACCCCACTGTAGAGATACATGCATGGTCATGTTTATTTCAGCTCTCTTCACAATAGCAAAGAGCTGGAACCAACTCAAATGCCCGTCAACTAATGAGTGGATAGAGAAAATGTGGTACATCTACACAATGGAGTTCTATGCAGCAGTAAAGAAAGATGACATCATGAGCTTTGCACGAAAATGGCTGGAGCTAGAGGACATCATGCTGAGTGAAGTAACACAGTCCCAGAAAAACAAACAACAAATGGTATCCCTCATCTGTGGATGCTAGTGCCAATTACTTAGTTGTAAGTATTTCTTGTGTATGGCCCCCTGAGCTTTTGTCCAAAGCAGTTGGGAGTGATGCATATTGGAAACAACACCACCATCAACAACAACAGAAAGGAGACTGAATCGAAGAACTGACTGAAACAGTGAAATTTTGCTGAAAACAGTCAACTTCCTCATGGAGAATATTGAGAAAGACTGAGAAAGAGATGAAAAGCATATTTGGCAGAATGCATGAGCTCTGGTAGGGCAAATGGGGGGGGGGGCACGGGTCTAGATTTGTTAAAAAAATAAAAATAAATTTATGTGAAAAAAATAAAATAAAATAAATTAAACCCCCCCCAAAAAAAAAGAAAAAAAAAAGAAATATCCTCCTCCAAAGAAATTAGCCCATTGCTTTTCATCTTAGCATCAGGCAAGCATTTGGGCTGCAGGCAAATTGCGGCCAGATGCTTTGCCAAAATATCCCAGTTGCTGCTTAAGTCTTATTTTTCTCTGGAACTACAATTTTTGCAGTACTGCTTTCTTTCAGGCTTCTACTAGAATGGCCCGTTAAGCTCTGCTTGCAGCTGTCAACAGCTTTTCTAGCCCAAAGTTCCAAAGTCTTCCACATTTCTCCAAACACCCACATGGTCAGGTTCTTCACAGTCAACAGCCCACTCTCTGGTACCAAAAACTGTATTAGTGACTTTTCTGTTGCTGTGATAAAACCACCAAGACCAAGGGAACTTATAAAAGGAAGAGTTTATTTGAGCTTATGATTGATGGTTCCAGGGAATTAGGAGTCCTTGTGGCGGGGAGGCATGGTGGCCAGGGCTGGAGCAGAAAGCCGAGGTTCACATCTTCCAATGAGCACAGGAAGTCAAGAGAATCTGTTTCCTTTTAAAGACTTTGTTTTCTTTTTAATTATGTATCTATGCAGAATTATGTGCACATCAGTGCAGTTATCCTCAGAGACCAGAAGAGGACACTGAATATCCTGGAGCTGGAGTTACAGGCAGATGTGAGCCATCAGACATAGGTGCTAGGAACTTGGGTCCTACACAAGAGCAGGACACACTCTTAATCCCTAAGCCACCTCTCCAGCCTTGTGTCTCTGCTTGAATGACTTTTTAGAACTACCACACTCTGGCTTTTTTTGGCGCTGGGGCCAGAGGGTCAGGCCAGTGCTCTGCACCTTTGGGCAGGCAGCCCGGAAGTCACTTGGGCAAGTATCTGCAGGTGGGCTCGTTCTGGGGCTGCAGCTAAGGGGTCGTGTCTCTAAGGACTTCTGGGCGGGAACGCCCTTCGCCTTTCTTTGGAGCCGGGGCCAGAGGGTCGGGCCAGTGCTCTGCACCTTTGGACGGGCAGCCCAGAAGTCACTTGGGAAAGTATCTGCAGGTGGGCTCGTTCTGGGGCTGCAGCTAAGGGGCCGTGTCTCTGAGGACTTCTGGGCGGGACCGCCCTTCGCCTTTCTTTGGCGAGAGGGTCAGGCCAGTGCTCTGCACCTTTGGGAGGGCTGCCAGGGTGCAAGCTAGGTCAGGCATAACCCCCTCCCCCAAGACTGGTGAGAATCCAAGTGGACTTTTTTTTGAAGAACCTTCAGAACAAGAAGAGAAGAGTGGTTTACAAAATTGAAAACTAGACAAGTCAATACTCCATAAACAAGGAGGAGGAAGGGGGGGGGAAGTGGGGGGGAAAGCATCTGAAGGAGGAAAGTAAAACCAACCCCTAACATAGTGAAAATATTTGTGTTTTGAACCACAAAAGGGAAAGCCCACATGCCAGGGACACGATGAAGGGACCACATGGGAAAGGCACAGGAAAATCCTGCACCAAGTGCTACCAAACCCGTAGGAGATATCTACAATGGGAACACTTTGGAGGACACCCAAGGAACAGACATTAGAGGAATAACTGCAGACCTAGCAGCGAAATTAAAGCCACATAAAGGACGACTTCCGCTACCTAAAGAGCGCGAACGAACAACTCAAAAAGGGACCTAGAGGCTACATGACCAACCTCGGACACGAACTCCCGGAACAGCCCGACCCCAAAACTCCCAAAGCATCGAGGGCGAACCCCCCACCCCTCTGCCCGGCCCGTCGCCCCCTGCCCACCGGACGCCCACCCCCGCAGTTCCGGCGCCCCCCGATGCCGGCTTGCGCCGCCCCATCCGCGATTTGCTTGCGCCGCTCCCACAGGGCCCTGGCCCGCCTCCCGCCCCCCCCGGCTCCCCGCCCGGCCTCGCCCCTTCCTTCCGTCCCCCGACGACCGGCCCGGACCCTGCTCGCCGTGCCTGGCTGCCGCCGCCCCCGCCTCTCAGCTCTGGCCTCTAACCCCGCGAAATAAAAAAGCTCAAACTAAAGATTATGAAAAAATTTAAAATACCACAAAGTGGAACAACCAGGGAAATATGGGACATATGAAAAGCTCAAACCTCCACATCATTAGGAATAGGGAAGGAGAAGAATCTCAAGAGAATACATATTGATCAGATCCTTCAACCGAATAATAGATGAAATTTCCCAAACTAAAACAATAGACAAACCCATACAAATACAAGAGACACATAGGACGCCCCGAATAGACAGATCAGAAAAAGAAACACCCCATGCTATATCATAGTTAAATGCTAGATGCCCAAACACAAGGACAAAATTCTGAGGCCTAAAAAGAAAAACAGTTCCCTATACAAAAGGGAAAACCCTTCAGAATTATAACTGACTCTCGCCTCAAACCATGAAAGCAAGAAGAACACGGAGCAACGAGCATTCCCGTGTTAGGGACGTAGGATGCCAACCCAGATTACTTTACCCAGCCAACACATGTCGACTCTAGTTGAAGGAGAGCGAAAAATCTTCCATGACTAATCAAGATGATAGAATACATGTCTGGAAAAACCAAAACTCTTCAGATAAATACTTGAAGCATTCAAACGGGCAGAAGAGAGGAGCAACATCCTTCAAACACCTAGGAAAAGAAACTAATTAAAAAACATAACCATAGGAGCCAAATCAGAGGCTAGAAGTCCAAAGTGGATAATAAGTGCAAGGAAGCAACATGCATCTTTTCAATTATAACCTTAAATATTAATGGGCTAAAACTCCCAATCAAAGGCATAGAGCTTGGAGGAGATGCGATAGGAAACAAAACCATCTATATGCTGTCTACACAAACCCATCTCACAATTTCAAGGATAGGCACCAATTTAAGTGAAGGATGGAAGAGTATTCCAAGCAATGGTACCAAAAAGAACGTGGTGTGTGGCACTTATATATTAGACAAAATAGACTTCAAAGCCAAAAAAGATAATAAAACGAGACAAAGAGGCCATTACATCTTCTTATAAAGGAAACAATAACAGAGATGAAGATTTCACCACATCATAATACATACGCCACCAAACACCATGACACCAACTTTATAAAAGACATTTTCAAGGATCAACAGTCACGACTAACCCCAGCACACTAAAGCCCATAGTAGGGACTTCAATACCCCACTTAAGTCCCTAGACAAGTCAACAGGACAAAGGGATCAAAAGAGGAGACATCTGACTAAATTACACAATAACCAATGGACATCACAGAATCTATAAATATTTCCACCAAACCCCAAGAATACACTATTCTACTCAGCACCTCATGGAACATCTCCAAAATAGACCATACGGGACACGGAAAAAACTCAACAAATAAAAACGATTGACCTATCTTCAGCATTCTATCCGCCACAGTGCAATTAAACACTCAACATCAACACCAGAATAATCCCCTACCACCACACGGAACACATGGAGGAGACTAAACACTCTCTCCTGAATAATGCGTGGGTCAAGGAAGAATAAAGACATAAAACAACCATCCTGGAACTGAATGACAATGATAAAACAACACAGCAAAACTCTATGGGATACTTTAAAAGCAATCCTAAGAGGGAAGTTTAAGCTCTAAGTGCTACATTAAAAAAACGGGGAAAGAGCACAGTGAATGATTTCTAAACTGCAGCTCTAAAAATACTTGAGAGACAACAACAATCTGAACCTAAACGGAGCAGAAGAGAAGGAAATAACACAAAAATCAGCGCAGAGAGACAAATGAAATAGAAACAAAGAACAACCATACAAAAATTAATGACTTCCAAAATTGTTCTTTGAGAGACATAAAACAAGATAGACAGACCTCTAGCCCAGTTAACCAAAAGAAAGAGCAAACAACTCCAAATCTATAGAATCTGTGATGAACAGGGAACTATACAACAGACGAAGATCAGAAAAAAAAGATCCAGCGAAAATCACACGGAATACTTCAACAAACTTTATTCTACTTAAGTTTTGAAAACCTAGGAGAATGACTGAATATCTGAAATCCTGGGAATCACCAAAGCCTACAACCAAGAAGATACTGAACAGCTTAAACAGACCCAATGTAGGAGAAATCGAAATTTAATAAGCTAGCCTCCCAAGTAATCCAAAATGCCATGCCGGGATGGAGTCACGGCAGATTCTATATAAAATATTTAGAAAAGACTTTACACCATTACTACTTAAAATTGTTTAGAAGGATACCAAACAGAGGGAGCTTTATCCCAGATTCCCTTCATGAAGAGCCAGCATTACGCTACTCACCAAAACCCGGGAAGTACAACACAAGCAAGGAGAAACTATAGACCCATCTCCCTAATGAACAAGATGCCAAAATTCCTAAAAGATTTGGCAAATCGCATACAGACCACCTTAAGAAGAAATCATCACCACATGAGCAAGTTGGATTTCATGCCAGAGATGCGGGGTGGTTCAAACATAAGAAAATCCGTAAACCATCATCAAACACATATCCATGGGACTAAAGGACAAAAAACCACACCACAACAAAAAAAATAAAGAAAAAAAAAAAAATCAAAACTTGACAAAATCCAGTATCCTTTCATGTTTAAAGTCTGGAGGGAATTGGATGAAAGGATTCATTCCTCAATGTCAAAGCCATATACAGGAAAACCCCCTGCCATATATCATGCTAACAGGGGAAATGACAGAAGCATTCCCCTTAAAGTAGGAGACTCAGCAAGGCTCTGCCCCCCTATCACCACTCCTTTTCAATATAGTGCTTGAAACCTGCTAAGAGCAATAAGCAAGAAACAAGAAATTAAAAAATTAAAAGTTCTAATTGAGAAAAGAGGAAAGTAAGCTATCACTTTTTGTCTGATGATATTGATTGATTCTCCTAAGGGATGCGAAGAACTCCACCAGAAAATCCTAGAAAAACAATTAAGAATTTTGTAAAGTGGCCAGGATACAAAATTAAATGCTGAGAAAAATCAGAAAAAAAAACCTTAAAAAAAAAGAAACGAAGAACTAAGAGGTACTACAAAGGAGACCCTTCCCACCTCCACAATTAGCATTCAAAAAACAACATTAAACTACCCTAGGAACAAACCTAACCACGTATACAAGGATCTCCACAACAAAAAATTTTAAACCCCTGAAAAAGGAAACTGAGGAGAAGCACATCAGAAGATGGACAAAACCTCCCATCTATGGATGGGAAAATAAATATAAGTAAAATGTCCATTCCTACCAAATAGTGTACAGATTTAATGGCAATCCCAATTCAAATCCCCAAGAGTTCTTCACAACGTCTTTGGAAAAAAAAATCCTCAATTCATTTGGAACAACAAAATAACGCAACAGGATACCTACCAAACAAAAAAAACACTGAGTAAAAGAGCAATCAGTGGGGGAACCTATACCAGACATCAAAACTATACTACAGGGCTCATAGTCAGACAGCCTGGGGGCTACCGGGAGACCCCCACTGTCTCTGAAAAAGGACCAAAAAAAAACAAAAAAAAACAGCCTGGTTACTGGCACAAAACAGACAGTTGACCATGGAATAAAACTGAAGATCCAAACCTAGCTCATACAATTTCCAGCCACCTCATCATTTGGAAAGGGGGGCCAAGAAGACACAATGGAGCGAAAAGACCGACGAGCATCTTCAGCAAGTGGATTGGTTGGCCAAAAATGCGCATCACCTTGTAGAAGAGAAATTAAACCCCTACCATCCCCACATTGTACAAAAGTCAACTCCAGATGGACCAAGACCTCAATGTTGAAACCCCAAACTCTGGAGGGTGTTAGAAGAGAAAACTTGGCAGATAGATACAAGACATAGCCGGTAGGAAAAGGACTTCCTCCAATCAGACAGCAGCTGCACCAAATAAGATCGCAAGACAAATTGGACCCTCATTAACACTCACCAAGCTTCTGGACATCAAAAAGAGAAACATTAAAGGAATGTGAGAGAAAACCACAGAGTGGGAGGAAACCTTCACTGCAGATGCATCTGCAAAGCATTAATTTCCAGAGTATACAGCTTACTCACACAACAAAGAAGAAAGCAAAACAAATGAATCACTCAAAAAAATGGGCAAAGAATCTGAATAGNTAAAACGAAAAAGGAATGAGAACATTCATTCAGTCAAAGAGAAAGGGAAAGAAAGGACACATTGCCTCAGAAGTAGCATGGAGGCAGCAGAACAAAGAATATCAGATCTGGAGATAACACAGAGCAATTAAAAAGCTCAACTAAAGATTATTGAAAAATTTAAAAATACCAAAAGTGGAACAAACCAGGGAAATATGGGACATATGAAAAGCATCAAACCTCCACATCATTAGGAATAGGGAAGGAGAAGAATCTCAAGAGAATATATTGATCAGATCTTCAACAGAATAATAGATGAAAATTTCCCCAAACTAAAAATAGACAACCCATACAAATACAAGAGCACGACTAGGACCCACCCCGAATAGACAGATCAGAAAAAGAAACACCCCATGCTATATATAGTTAAAATGCTAGATGCCCAAAACAAGACAAAATTCTGAGGAGCCAAAAAAGAAAAAACAGTCTAATACAAAAGGGAAAACCATCAGAATTATAACTGACTTCTCGCCTCAAACCATGAAAGCAGAAGAACACGGAGCAACGCATTCCCGTGTTAAGGGACTGGGATGCCAACCCAGCTACTTTACCCAGCACAAAATGTCGACTATAGTGAAGGAGACGAGAAAATCTTCCATGACACTAATCAAGACGTAAGACATACATGTCTGGAAAACCAACTTTCTAGATAATACTTGAAGCAATTCAAGGGCAGAAGAGAGGAGCAACCAATCCTCAAACACCTAGGAAAAGAAACTAATAAAAAACATAACCATAGGAGCAAATCAGAGGCTAGAAGTCCAAAGGATAATAAGAGTGCAAGGGAAGCAACATGCCATCTTTCAATTATAACCTTAAATATTAATGAGGCTAAACTCCCCAATCAAAGGCATTAGGACTGGTGGAGAATGGATAGGAAACAAACCATCTATATGCTGTCACAAAAACCCATCTCATATTTCAAGGATAGCACCAATCTTAAGGTGAAGGATGAAGAAGTATTCCAAGCACATGGTACCAAAAAGAAGAAGTGTGTGGCCTTATAATATTAGACAAAATAGACTTCAACAGCCAAAAAAGAAATAATAAAACGAGACAAAGAGGCCATTACATCTTTTTTAAAGGAAACAATAGATCGATAAGATTTCACCACTCATAAATACATACGCCACCAAACACCAGGCACCAACTTTATAAAAGACATTTTCCAAGGATCTCAACAAGCACGACTAACCCCAGCACACTAACACAATAGTAGGGACTTCAATACCCATTAAGTCCCTACGACACGATCAAAGGACAAAGGGATAAACAGAGGAGACATCTGACTAAATGGACACAATAACCAATGGACTCACAACATCTACTAGAATATTCCAACCCAAACCACCAGTAGAATACACTTCTACTCAGCACCTCATGGAACATTCTCCAAAATAGACCATAACTACGGGACACCGGAAAAAACTCAACAAATACTAAAAAGATTGACCATCATCTCATGCATTCTATCCAGCACCACAGTGCAATAAACTCAACATCAACACCAGAATAAATCCTACCACCTACCGGAACACATGGAGGACTAAACCCCTCTCTCCTCAATAATGAGTGGGTCAAGGAAGAAAAAGAATAAACAACCTTCCTGGAACTGAATGACAATGATAAACAACACAGCAAAATCTATGGGATCACTTTAAAAAGCAATCCTAAGAGGGAAAGTTTATAGCTCTAAGTGCCTACATTAAAAAAACCGGGAAAGAGCACAAGTGAATGATCTTCTAAACTGCAGCTAAAAATACTGAGAGACAACAACAATTGAACCCATAAACGAGCAGATGCAGAACGAAATACAAAAATCACGCAGAGAGACCAAATGAAATAGGAAACAAAGAAACCATACCAAAAATTATGACTTCCAAAAGTTGGTTCTTGAGAGAACTAAAACAAGGATAGACAGACCTCTAGCCCAGTTAACCAAAAGAAACGAGCAAACCAACTCCAAATCTAGTAGAATCTGTGATGAACGGGAAACTATACAAAGACAATGAAGACCAGAAAAAAAAAAGATCCAGGACAAAAACACAGGATACTTCACACAAACTTTATTCTACTAAGTTTGAAAACCTAGGAAGACATGACATGAATATCTGAAATCCTGGGAATCACCAAAGTCTCACAACCAAGAAGATATGAACAGCTTAAACAGACCAATAGTACGAGGAGAAATCGAAATTGTAATAAGTAGCCTCCCAAGTAAAACATGCCATAGCCGGGATGGATGCTTCACGGCAGATTCTATATAAAATATTTAGAAAAGACTTACAACCATTACTACTTAAAATTCGTTTAGAGGATACAAACAGAGGGGCTTTATCCCAGATTCCCTCTCATGAAGACCAGCATTACGCTACTCACCAAAACCGGGAACATACAACCAAGAAAGTGAGAAACTATAGACCCATCTCCTAAATGAACAAGATGCCAAAATTCCTAAACCAGATTCTGGAAACATCGCATACAGACATCACATCAAGAAAGAAATCATCACCATGACAAGTTGATTTCATGCCAGAGATGCGGGATGGTTCAACATAAGAAAATCGTAAAACTCATCAAACACATATCAATGGACAAAGGACAAAAAAACCACCATCAAACAGGAAACGAAAAAAAAAAAAAAAAAAAACAAAATCCATGCATCCTTTCATGTTTAAAGTCTCGGAGGGAATTGGATGAGAAGATCATTCCTCAATGAATCAAAGCCATATACAGGAAACCCCCAGCCATATTCATGCTAAAAGGGGGAAATGACAGAAGCATTCCCCTTAAAGGTAGGAACTCAGCAAGGCTGCCCCCCTATCACCACTCCTTTTCAACATAGTGCTTGAAACCCTTGCTAAGAGCAATAAGGCAACAAGGAAATAAAAAAGAAATTAAAGAGTTCTAATTGAGAAAGAGGAAAGTAAGCTACACTTTTTGTCTGATGATTGATTGTTATTCTTAAGGGATGCAAGAACTCCACCAGAAAATCCTAGAAGCAACAATTAAGAGATTTTGTAAAAGTGGCAGGATACAAAATAAATAGCTAGAAAAATCAGGAGCCTTTTACAAACAAAAAAAAAAAAAAAAACAAGAATAAAGGTACTACAAAGGAGACCTTCCCACCTCACAATTAGTTCAAAAAAACAATTAAAATCAACCTAGGAAACAAACCTAACCAACCTGATACAAGGATCTCCCAACAAAAAATTTTAAAACCCTGAAAAAGGAAACCTGAGGAAGAGCACACAGAAGATGGACAACCTCCCATGCTCATGGACTGGGAAAAAAATTATAAAGTGAAAATGTCCATCCTACCCAAATAGTGTACAGACTTTAAGTGCAATCCCAAATTTCACAATCCCCAAGGAGTTCTTCACAACGTCTTGGAAAAAAAAATCCTCAATTCATTTGGAAAACAAAAACAAAAGAACTCTGAACACGAACCTACCAAACAACACTGAGTAAAAGAGCAATGCAGGTGGGAAGTTTATACAACATCTCAAACTATACTACAGGGCTATAGTCAGACAGCCTGGGGAGCTCCGGGAGACACCCTGTCTTAGAAAAAGGACCAAAAAAAACAAAAAAAAAACAGCCTGGTTACTGGCACAAAACAGACAGTTGACCAATGGAATAAAATGAAGATCCAAACCTTGAGCTCATACAATTTCCAGCCACCTCAATTTGGACAAGGGGGGCCAAGAAGACACAATGAGGAGACAGACGCGAATCAGACACGCATCTCAGCAAGTGGATTGGTTGGCAAAAATGCGCTCACATCCTGTAGAAGACAGAAATTAAACCCTACACTCCCCCACTTGTATCAAAAGTAAGCTCCAGATGGACCAAGACTCAATGTGAAACCCCAAAACTCGGAGGGTAGTTGAAGAGAAACTTGGCATGAGACTACAAAACATAGGGTAGGAAAAGGATTCCTACAATCAGACAGCAGCTGCACATGAAATAAGATCGAATTGACAAATGGACCCCTCACTTACACTCACAAGCTTCTGGACATCAAAAAGAGAAACAAATTAAAGGAATGTGAGAGAAAACCACAGGTGGGAGGAAACCTTCACTGCAGATGCATCGACAAAGCATTAATTTCCAGAGTATACAAGCTTACTAACAACAACAAAGAAGAAAGAAGAAACAAATGAATCACTCAAAAAAATGGAGCAAAGATCTGAATAGAGACTTCACAGAGGAGGAAATTAGAGATGGCTGAGAAAACATCTTAAAACTGTCAACATCTCTGATAAATTAAGGGCAAATGCAATTAAAACCACTTGAGATATCACCTTACTCCAACAAGACTGGCTAGGATCAGAAACACGAATGATACCAAGTGCTGGAGAGTTGTGGGGAAAGAGGAGGGAACACTTCTCCATTGCTGGTGGGAATGTACACTTGTACGCCACTATGGAAAGAGTGTGGAGAACCCTAGAAGACTCAATGAGAGGCCTTCCATTTGACCCAGTCATACACCTCCTGGGTATCTTACCCACGAGACTCATCCTACTGCCAAGATACCTGCACAGCTATGTTTATGCAGCTCTTTTCACAATAGCAAAAATCTGGAACCAGCCCAGGTGCCCCCAACTGACGAGTGGATAGCGAAAATGTGGGACATGTACACAAAGGAATTCTACGCAGCAGTAAAAGATGGGACAACATCATGACTTGCAGTAACTGGATGGAGGCTTAGAAGACATTAATGTTAAGTGAAGTAAAGTAGTAACACAGTTCCCAGAAAAACAATGCACAATTGGTTTCCCTCATCTGTGGATGCCTTAGTACCATAAACCAGATATAAATATTTCTCATGGAGGGGATGCATAGTTTTAAAAGAACAACGACAGAAGACTGCATCAGAAACGGACCATGAAATGGTGAATTGGGAAGGGGGAGGGGTGGGAGAGGGGACACAGGTGTATATTCGATTTTTTTTGTATATTCGATTAATGCCTATTTAATTGACATGAGTTCAAAAAGTTACCAGTTTTGCCTAGACACTGTCTACAGGATCATGTGTTTTAGGAACTTAGTAAAAGTAAAATATGTGTCTATAAACAACATTGGTTTACAGGACTCTGATAAAAACGGTAATGCATCTGCGTTAAATGGAGATTATAAATCGCTGTTGTCCACATGTGCTTTACTTAAAATCTGTACAAAAAACTTTGGGATTGGCACATATAAATTTTCTCTATAATTTCTCTGTTGACAGTATCACCTTGTAGCATCTCTTTAAGATGATTTAATGACAAAAAATTAAGTTTGCTTCCACCAAGGATAATCATATATAGTCACCCAAAACACCATGGGTGAATTTTATGAAATCTACGCCTTGATTCCACCCTATAGTTATGTATAATACAACTGTCTTCTGGAGACTCATGGGTTAAAAAAAAGGGGGGGCGATACAGATAGACATGAAATGAAAACCTTTTGTCAAAAACCTTGCCATTCAAAATCTTAAAACTAACTACGGGGACAAAATTTGTGGGTTCCAACAGGACAATATGTCACCAACTTAACGGGCTGAGAAAGAAAAGTACAGCCTTGCATTGTGTAGATTCCTGCTACCAGAAAGTGAACACTGAGAGGTGACCCATCTGAACATTGAAAGGAAGAAAGCCTCAGACTGCCGTAAACATCAACCCCCTCTGTGGATCCTACATGCAACAACTATTTCTAATGAGTTCCTAATGAAACTTACCTTCTAGGTGCCCGCAAAGGTTTGATATGAGAGGACTTTCTTGCATCCCCCCCCATAGAACAAGGAGGAAAATAATGATGATGATGAGGTCACTCTCCACTGTAAATTGGAGACAAATATTATAGAGGTAATCTCTTATTAAACACTGGTAACACTGCCTTCTTTAATTGACTAATGACATCTTGAACTGTGAAAAAGCATTATTCTCTGTTCAGAACCAAATATAATACTAAAGCCTTAAGCTATGCACTTAAGCAAAATATATTAATACAGGCGCTCTGACATCACCAATGGATTTTTCTACCAGGGAGATGTTGGCCAGGGGACCAAGGCCCCACAAAAGGTTAAAGGCTCATTGACTCTAAACTGGGATACATGCACGAAGAGAGGCGTTAGACCCTGCGCCGAAGACCTGACGTTAACATGGGACAGATGTATTGAGACCCCACAGCAAGTGTACAGAATGGCCTCTGGAACACCATAGAGTGTTACCAAGGCCACTAAACCAATAAAGCAAATACAGGTCTCCCCGAGTCAAGCAAGGACCTCCACATCAGCACCGACTACACCTCACCTGCCTGGAAATACTGTGCAGCAGAGGCAGCCATATGCCTTGTCTATCCCACCTCTAATTGGCTATTGGCTCTCTTCTTTGGAGAATAACCCATGCTGATGCTACAAGCTTACATCCTCTACAGGTTTAGGAGATGTTATAAGCCACAGTAAGACCCTGTCACACTCAACAGAAAAACCAATTGCAAACTCCTGGATTAACATTATCATCCAAACATATGTGTCTATACCAAAGTAACCTACCATAACTCTTAGTGCTGTTACATACCTATATATCTAATGCTTGTTCTCCATTAGTAGGATCGAAAAGGTTTTAGTCCTGGACAAACTGTCAGCCCTTGAAAGGGGAAACAGCCAGAATGACCAGAGTCCAAAACAGCCTCCATAGAGAGTGGACTGTTTTGCTCTCATCCACCTGTGCCACTTTTCTAAGCCAGGCGAACAATCTGCAGAAGAGGGGCGTGGTTAGAATGTACGGGCTGCGATTGGGGAATGTGAAACTACAGAAATGTAGTCTGGACACTCATTTGATCACCTTGATTGAACCTACAACCCCTACCCCCCCCACTGTATTGTGGGGCTGTGGGGGTTGGGCACAACAGCCTGCAGATTTAGTTTTGCATGAAGGATGCCTTACTCATGGATTCTTCATCCTAGCTAAAAAATGAAAAAAAAAAAAAAAAAAAAACAGAGAAAGCTGCAGGACAGTTATGCAGAATGCATGATCTGGGATGGGGTGGGGTGGGGGGGGAGGAAGGGGGAAAACGGGAAATGTGCCTGACATGAATTGGAAAATGATGTATTGAATGCACAACCGCATCAATACAAAAATGTTAAAAAAAAACAGACACTACCACACTCTGATCAGTAAGATAATATTATGAAAATAGTCATCCTACCAAAAATAATCTACATATTCAATCCAACACCATTAAAATTCCAACGTATTTCTCTAAAGAAATTTTTAAAATGATCTCAAATTTCTATGGGAACACAGAAAACTCAGGAAAGCCCCCCCCCAAAAAAAAATCCTGAATAGTAAAAGAGCTGCTGGAAACATTACCACCCCTCATCTTTTTTTCACAGACATTATTTATATTTGATCCACTTTTTTAATTACTTACAATTTAGGATACTTTAAATACATTTCCTTTCTGATTAAGCCAACTTGAGTCTCTTCCCATCATTTACAGATCTTACAACAACTGGCCTAGCAAGTTACGCCCACCAGTGCAATAGTGGCACAAATATTATGGGAGTATCCAGCCACTCTCTAATTGGATTTAAGGTCTGCTTCATAAGGTGGAGCCCATACCTGACATTGATATCAGACCTAGGAACCTGAGGCTAAACAGGTCTCAGGGTATAGGGAAGAACTTAATGCTAGCTTGCTGCTAAACAGTTATAGTATCAAGCTGACTCCTAATGACTTGTTATACTCACAGATTAGGGCATCTCTCAATTCTCACCAGAGAAGCTTCCTTATGCAGCAGATGGTGATTAACACAGAAACCCACAACTGGCCATTGTAGAGAGAACAAGAAGCCATAGAGCACTTATCCCTGAATAGGACATCTGTATCAAACTTTTGCCTCCCAAGGCGCAGGGATCACTGTGGAAGAGGGAGTGAAAAGACTGCAGGAGCCTGAGGAGGTGGACGACCACAAGGAATCAGAGGTTTCCAGACAGCAGGACATATGAACGCACAGCAATGGGAACAACATGCACAAGTCCCATGCAAGCTCAAACCAGACAAAATCCCAGCAAGGATGTGGGAAGTGGGTAAGAAACCCCAATCCCCTGGGCTGGAGGGATGGCCTAGCAGTTGAGAGCTCTGACTGCTCTTGCAGAGGACCAGGGTTCAATCCCCAGCACCCACATAGTGGCTGAGAACCATCCTTAACTCCAGTTCCAGTCTGATGCCCTCTTCTGACCTCCAAGGCATTGCACGACACGGGTGCACAAACCTACATGCAGACAGTACATTCATAAACATAAAAAATAAATAAAATTTAAAAAAAAAGAAACCCCAACCCTGCCTAAGGAACCTTTGGCAACTGATGGTTGCTGGGAAGGGGAAAGTCAGTCTCATTCAAAGATAGGACTCTTAGTAATTTAACCAGGGTCCAGTGGATGGACCCACACTGAAGGGGACACAAATTAGACTCTATTGACCTTACTATACACAATAGAGCACATTAAATTGGGCCAGAGGCAGTAAGGAGGGGAGCAGGTGGGGGATCAAAATACCATCAAATTATATTGTATGAAAAATGCAAACATTTTTTTAAAAAGAAATGCCATACTCTGAACCTTTTTGTCTATGAAAGTAACTAAGTTATTATCCCTAGGAAGAACTCTGTGGCTTACAATAATATTATGGAACATATCAATTAAGGTGCTAACCTGGAATCAATAAAGAATGCTCTCAGCTCATCAGGTAAAATTCAGTCTGCCACTATGACAGGAGCATCTGATTGATTGATTTCACTAACTAAGGGATCAATATTCCAATTTTTATGTCACTGTTCACGAGGTGAATCTTTTTGGCCATGCACAAATCTGAATATATTTAGTAACAGTGTTTTCTCTCTTAAAATTGCCACATGGAGATTAGATTTTTCTCTCTGTACATTTGACATTTTAGCACTCCCGCCCACCGACCATGGACAGGGTCAAAGAACACAAAGCAGTCCTAGTCGGGGTTGTGGCGTTTCTAGGACAATGATCTCGGGCAGTGCTACAAAGGCTCAGGAATGAAGTAGCAGAGTGAATCTTCACAGGCAGCCTGGTGCCCAGAACTGAGCCAGACTCCCTTTCCCCATCCTTCCTTCCCCCACATGCAGTTCCCACAGGGTCTTTTCTAGACTCCAGGGCTCCCTCCTGAGCTGGGAAGGTGAATGATTGACAGACGCCTTCCTTCGTAAGGGCACAGGCAGGGAGGGACAGACAGAGCTCTCAGGAAGCACAAGCGTGAATGCGGCTGCGGAGTCCTTCCAAGTGTGCCCTTGCTTAAAAGAAAACAAATCAGTGCTTGGAGGTCTCTCCCTCCCTTTAAAAAGCAAACAAACAACATAATGCCAAAAAAATATCTTTCTGTACTGAGTCAGCCCCAGGGAAACGGCTCGGGAGAAAAATGCTTGCAGTATTGTTGGAGACTGTCACGAACTGGGAACAAACATTCATCAATTCTGGAGGCTCCTACTTCAGAGATGGCAGCTGACTCTACTGACGTCAGAGGCCTCTGCATCTGTGCTGGGGTGACAAGGCAACTCCAGGGAAGCGTGTGAGTCACGGCGGGGAGATGGAGTATCCAGAGTCCGTGAGCAGCTCACCCTTGCACAGGGGGATGACTTTACCCATGGAGAAGTAAACTTCCAAGACAGGAGATGGAGCTTCAGGACAAGAAGTCAGGTATAACCAGGGCACACTGTTCCTCAGAGATATACCAGGGGAAAGTCCCCACATAGATTTGCCCACTTAGAGGTGTAGCCAGAGTACAAGCAGGAAGTGACATAAGCGAAGTTCTTGAAGGAAAGGGACTCAAATTAGGGAAACTGAAGCCTAGAAAAAGCAGGTTCTGAAAGAGGTGTCCTAACCAAGGAGACCCTTGTCGGAGGTTTGGAAAGACTGCTACAGAGGAGCAGCCAAGGGGCTGAAAACACTGCAGTCAATACTGAAAATTACCAGGGTTTGCCCTGCAACATCTAAAACTTTACCTTCCCTCTCCGGCCCCACCTCCACCCAGCTTACAGACCAGCGACCCTGTTCCCCCAATGCTGGCCAGTCCACTGTGTGGCACATGTCTCACATTCCCCTCTGAGGAGCAAAAATTCAGGTAGCTGTATCTGTCCATGTGCCATTATAAAGCTTACAGGTCTAAAATACAGGCCTCTCCCAAATGACAAGTACTATCTACAATACTCTTGATGGTAAAGTCATGTACTTTTCCCTTTACAGAGTCCTTTTGCTGATGCTGATTTGTTATTAGTCTTCCAGTTGCTTGAGGAGCTGTTGGAGGACCACCCCTTTGAGGCAACATTCAGGAAAGGGCAGATAGGCAGAAATTGTCAAATAATAAGAAACTGATGGGCCAGGAATTACTGAATATAGTATTGGAAATTCATTTCCAGCTGAGCAGCTCAATTCCTACATACACATATTATGTGTATGTGTGTGTGTGTGTGTGTGTGTGTGTGTGAGAGAGAGAGAGAGAGAGAGAGAGAATATCTAGAGTAGCCTTGTGCCAGCAAATTCGTAAGCCATGATGTAAACATGATGTTAACATGTGATCCAACAACCCTCCCCTTAAGTAGATCCCTAAAAGAAACAAAAACATATATCAACACACAAAATTGAAGGTGGATGTTAATAGCAATAATGTTGACAATAACCAAAAGCCACAAACCAGCCAAATGCCCGAATGAGTAAATTGATGAATGAATAATCAAAATGTGGCATATCCACATGATTGAATATTGCTTGACAATATAAAAGCAGGTAGTACTGATGCATGCTACAAAAACCACAAATTCCAGGGCAGCTGGGGTTACATGGAGACCCTGTTTCAAAAAAGCCAATAAATTAACTAGCTAATTAATTAATTAATACTACATGCAGTATAATGTGATGATATGAAATCAGCAGGGAAAATAAACTAGCAGTTTCTCAGGGCTGAGGAGGGCGGAGAGAAGTGAGAAGTAACTACCAACATACATGAAGCTTTGAGGGGTGATAAAAGTGTTCAAAACTGATTGTGGTGATGAACGCACACGTTTGTGAACATCCTAAAACCACCTGACTGTGGACTTTCAATGGCAAAGTGTATGGTATGTAAGTCATCTCTCAGTACAGCTGGGGTTTGGGGTTTTGGGGGTTTGGGGGCAGGTTGTTTTGTTTTGTTTTGTTTTTGTCTTTTTGAGACAGGGTCTCCCTGTAGCTCCGGCTGTCCTGTAACTCGCTATGTAGACCAGGCTGGTTTTGAACTCACAAAGATCCACCTGCCTCTGCCTCCCAAGTGCTAGGATTAAAGGTTTTTGTTTTGTTTTTATGTGTATGAGTGTATTGTCTGCATGTATATAAGTGTACTTGTGATGTGCAGTACCCTCAGAGGTCAGAAGAAAGCATCAAATTCTTCTAGAACTGAAGTTATGGACAGTTGTTAGCCATTATGAGGGTGCTAGAAATCAAACCTGGGTCCTCTGCAAGAGCAGTCAGTGCTCTTAACCACCAACTTATCTCTCCAGTTCCCTCAGTAGAGTTGTTTTTAAAAGCTTCCTGAGCTTTGGACAAAGGGCTGGTTTGGGTATATTTATTGCAATCCATATATTTATTTCTGCTAATGGCTTAAAAATCTTTACAAAAGGTCTCTAATTTGTCTTTTGTGTGTGCTTGCATGTGTGTGTGCATGTGCATGTGCTTGTGCATGTGTGTGCATGTGCCTGTGCATGTGTGTGTGCATGTGCGTGTGCATGTGGAGGCAGAGGTCAACCTCAGATATTGTTCCTTGGGTGCTGCCCACTGCAATTTCATCTATCTATCTATCTATCTATCTATCTATCTATCTATCTATCTATCGGCTTTTTGAGACAGGGTCTCCATGTAGCCCCAGCTGGCCTGGAACTTACTATGTAGACCAGGCTGGCCTTGAACTCACAGAGATCCACTTGCCTTTGCCTCCTGAGTGCTAGGACTAAAGGCAAGTGCTACTGTGCCCAGCATCCACCTTGATTTTTTGAGACGAGTTCTCTTACTCACCTGGAGCTTGCTGAGTAAGCTAGGATGGCTGGCCAGTGTACCGCAAGAAACCTTCTGTCACTATCTTCCAAGTGCTTCAAGCCTGGACTTTTGACATGGGCCTTGGGGCATCAAACTCAGGCAAAGCGAATGCTTTACCGACTGATCCAGTTCCCCAGTCTCTGCCTCACTTTGTAACTGGATTCCCGAAACAACCATGAGAAATCAAGAGAGAAGAGAGCACATTTTCTATTTCGCCTGGCTGGGATGACTTAAGTGACGTTAGGGTGATGTGAGGGTGGCATGGCCATCTTAACAGTATGAGGTGCTCCTTAGCTCTTTCTGCTACTCATGCCAACATGGCCAGCTGGCTTGCAAGCTAAAGACAGGCTCATGATCCTACAGGAGGGTCACAGTCAAGGCCAGCAGCAAGGACCCCCTTGTAAAGGCCTCCATATGAAGGCTGAGACACTGTCTCATAGGAAGACAAGGGCCCTGCAAGCTAGATCAGGCATACTATGCTGACTAATGCACCCATTCCTCAGGAGATGCTGTGGCTTGGGTATTGAATGGCCCCAAGGGTGCATGTATTAGAGATGTGGCTGCCAACTTCTGGTGCTTCTGGGAAGTACTAGAACACTTAGATGGGCCCTACATTGAGGAAGTTGGGTCACTGGGGGCATGGCTCTGGATGGGGTATTGGGACCTAGCCCTAGCCTGTCTTTCTCCCTTTTTCCTGCTACCATGAGATAAACAGGCCTCAACTGTTACATGCCCCTGCCATGAAGCGGAAAGCTATAGGGCCTTTGAAACTGGGCACTGAAAGAAACCTTTCCTCTTTATAAGCTTATTAGCTCAGGTGTTTTGTTACATGACTGGAAGCTGCCCAACACAGCAGGTATATTTCATCTTCTCTGTTTTTTAAAGAGTTTACTTTTTTAGGTGTAGTGCTACCAAAGAGAGCACTTGCTCTGCTTTTATTAGCTCTTTCCTGATTAGTGAAAGTGGTAAGGCTGAAATTTCCTGGGCCTCTTTGTAGGGTGGGTCCTTGGAATTGGTGGAGTCTCCACTGATGGGGAACCAAGTAAACTCGGACTTCCTTGTATCCCAGCTTTAGTTTGTGCATCCCAGACTCTCTTCTTTATGTTCCAACCTCTCTATCTGGGATGGGGAAAGTGTTCCAGATATCTATTGTTAAATAACAAACTATTCCAGCATTTAGTGGCTTAAAAATGAGTAGTTTGATCTAGTGGGATGGCTTACTCAGTAAAGTGGTTGTCATGCAAGCCTGAGGACCTGAGTTTAATCCCAGCACCCACATAAAAGCTGGTCATGGCAGTAAATGCCTATGATCTTACTGGTGGGAAGGCAGAGACAGGGGATCCTGGGGCTTGTCAGCCAGCCAGTCAAACTGAATCAGCAAGCTCCATATTTAGTAGGAGACCTTATCTAGGAAGGAAAGCAGGAAGGAAGGAAGGAAGGAAGGAAGGAAGGAAGGAAGGAAGGAAGGAAGGAAGGAAGGAAGGCAGGCAGGAAGGCAGGGAGGGAGGGAGGGAGGGACAGACAAACTGAAGACTTGACATCAACCTCTGGCCTCCTATACATGTACACACAGGTACACATCACACACACACACACACACACACACACACACATTATTTTATATCCTACGTTTGAAGTCAAAGAATTAGGCAATTCTGCTGCTTCATGGGGTTCTACCTAGAGTTACTCTACTGCAGACTGGAGCTGGGTCTTGGGTCCCAGATAGTTTCATGCCTATTTGTAGTTGGAAGGCCAGACTCATGTGGATGCCTCTCACTCTCCATGGACTTCACTCTATGGCTTCTCCAGAGGGTAGACTGATTACTCACACGCCTTAGGGTCCAAGAGACAAGTAGTAACAGCTGCCAAGCCATGACTATAGCATCACTTCTGCCCATATCCTAATAGTGGAGGTGTTCAGAGATCCCCCATGATTCAAGAGTAAAAGCCACAGATTCTACTTACGGTAGGAGAAGAGTCCAAGGATTCACAGTCATCTTTATCTGCCCTGTGGGAGATCTGGTTTCAAGGAGGAAGACGACACACAAAGTCCCATTTAGCCTGGAGCTTACACAGCATAATGAGAAGCCTTCATTGTGGAAGCAAAGGTGGCCTGTGGACCCCTGCTTGGTTCAGCCTATTGTATTTATATTCCATAAGCCAAGCCCTTATGGGATAGAGGATGGCTCTACCCAGACCTAGAGAAGCCCTAAATCCTAGGAAATCAGAGCAGGCTGATAGGGTAAGAACCCCAAAGAACACTTCTGATTTCTTCTCAACTCCTCTCTCTTGCCAGCTTAAAACTCACACTGGTGTGCTCAGCAGTTATTCTCCCATGACCTGTGGGAGAGGCCAGGACTGTGTGAGAGAGATTCTAAATAATGCTTTTGGAGTTCTTCCCAGACCCCTGCATTTGAGATGGGCCTTGCGGGACCTAGAGGTGTAATTCTTGGGCTCTAACAGCTGCAGCCTCTCTGCATTGCTTGGCAACTTCCACCACCTTTTCTGGATCAAACAACCTTGCAGCAGGCTAAGTATATGGGGACATGATATAACCTGAATCACAGGTGGTTCCAGGGGAGCAGAGCCCTGCGCTCACACACGCAGATCTGGACCCAGACTCTTGCCCCATCTGTGTACAAAGCTCTGTGGTCCTTATCACCAAGGCCATGCACTTGGCAGCAGGGGTGTGCAGTGCTGGGTATGCAATGCACACAGGCAGGGGCATGTCTGGTCGGAACAGGATATAAATGCCCCAAAGGTCCAGGGTATCTTATTTCTCATCCAAAGCCCAGAAGAACATTTCAGTCAGCAATTGTAATGGTAATAAAAACCACTCCTCGCCCATAATCTCCCAATCCCTAAAGCAATCCTATGGCCTGATACTACTATGAATAGCTTATTACAGGTAAGAAATTTCAGGCACACAGCAATTAAGATACTTGCTCTCATTCATCCATGATAGCTAGCTGTAGAGAGTCCATACTTTTTTTTAATTTGATTTTTTAACAATAAGTAATAAGTAATGAATACAAGCATCCTTCATGTAAAACCAATTTGCAAGCAGCTATGTCCAAACCCACACAGCCCAAGGCTCCCGCCATCTAGCTGGAGGGGCTTGTATGTACAATCATGTTGATCAAATAAGTGTCCAGTCTATATTGCTGTAGTTTCACCATTCACCCCAATCGCAGCCCTTACATTCTACCACGCCCCCTCTTCCACAGATTGTTCCCTAGGCTTAAAAAAGGGGCACAAGTGGGTGAGAAACAAAACAGTCTACTTTCTCTGGAGATGTCCTTTTGGACTCTAATCAGTTGAGGCTATTTCCTTTCATGGGTTGGCAGTTTATCCAGGAATAACCTTTCAATCCTACTAATGAAGCACAAGCAATTAGATATACAGGCATTTAAACAGTACTAATTATTATGGTAGGTTATGTTGGTATAGACACAGATGTTTGGATGGTATGCTAATCCATGAACTATAGCTTTTCTATAAAAAATGACAAGGTCTTACTGTGGCTTATAACATCTCCTAACCACTAGAGGACATAAGCTTGTGGCATCAGCCATGAATTATTCCTCCAAGGAGAGAGCTACTAGCCAATTAGATTTGAGATATACAGACATATGGCTGCCACGGCTGCACAGTATTTCCAGGCAGGTGAAGTGTAGCTGATGCTGACAGAGGAGTCTTGCTTGACTCAAGGAGACCAATATTTGCTTTATTGGTTTAGTGACCTTTGGTAACACTCTCTGGCATTCCAGAGACCAACTGTACACTTGCAAGTGTGGTCTCAATACATCTTTCCCATGCTTACATCAGGTCTTTGACAGCAGGGCCTTACCGCTTCTCTTCTTGCAGGTATCCCAGTTTACAGGCAAGAAGCCTTTCCCTTTTGGGGGGCTTGGATCCCCTGGCCAACATCTCCTTGCAGAATAATCTGAGAGTCTACACTTTCAATCATGCTGCCCTTGCCTAGATGACCTCAAAAGTGCTGCTGCAGAGTAGACCTCCTCAAAATCCAGCACATGGAGCAGAACTTTGCTTTGGACTTTGAGAGCTCCCCTGGTGTACTATCTCAAGGCTGTTGGAACAGTCACAAACTGCATGGCTCCAAATAACAGAATATTCTCTCCCAGTTCTAGAGCCTAGACATCCCAAAAGAGGCATTGGAAGAGTCACAGCAGTCTTGCTCTCACTCTTGCTCTCTCACTCTCTCTCACTCTCTTTTCCTCCCTCCCTCCCTTCTTTCCTCCCTCCCTCCCTCTCCAGGGGAAAATCCTTCCTGCCTTTTCCAGCTTCTTCAAGTGACTGGCACTCTTTGGTTTCCTTGAGTTCTACAAGCATTGTTCTAATCTCTGCCTCTTCCTTCAAGACCTTCCTCCTTGTATAACCCTGTCTCCTTTCTACTTTTCTCTTTTCAAATATTTCATTTATTATTTTTATTTTATGTGTATGAGTATACTGGCTGCATATGTGTAAGTGTATCCATGTGGTGCAATGCCCACAGAGGTCAGAAGAGGGCATTGGATCCCCTGGAACTGGAGTTACAGATGGCTGTTAGCCACCATGTGGGTGCTGAAAATTGAACCCTGGTCCTCTGTAAGAACAACCAATGCTAACCACTGAGCCATCTCTTTAGCCCCCTTTTCTACTTTTCTTAAGGAAACCAATTATTGGATTTAGGGCCTATGCTACTCAAGAATGATCTCATCTGAACTAATTTCACATGAAAAGCCCCTATTTCCAAATAAGGTGACAACTGTGGGGTTCAGGATGTGCATGATAGTGTGTGTGTGGGTACAATTCAAGTTGTCATATTTGAGGGGAAAAAACAGGATCGCTCCACTGTAAGGAGGCAAAGAGAATCTCAACTTGGATTCATCCACTTCCCTCTCATCAAGCTAACTAACTAACCATGAGCCTCCACTCACCTGGACAGCTGCTGCTATCTCTGAAGTCTTCCATAAGTCAGGTTTTTCACCCTAACATTTAATCAATTCACCCATAGGTTTCACTTGGGAGATTACAGTTCCCAATGGTCAGCAGTGCCTGTGTTTCTAGCTTCTTATGACACCATGCACAGCCTGCCTGCACACAGCTCTCAGCACTGCCCTCTAAAGCGGTCTGCACATGTCATTTTCCAGATGACAAGGACTATCTCAAACACTCTCTCCTAGGTTAGCATGGTATTCGGTTTCCTTACCAGTGTGGAATAGCCCTGTGATTCTAAGTTCCTGGCCTGTTTATAAATCAGCCCAGAAATGGACTGAAGGACAGGGTGAGTCTGTGAGGATGAAAGAGGGGAGGAGAGAGTAAGAGAAAGGGGTTAATACTATTTTGTCTAATAAATGGGTTTTGATTAATTTCACTGTACTGGGGACTCTGTGGGAGTGAGGAGTCAGGTGATTCATGAGTTTAAAACTCTAACTTGGGGCTGGAGAGATAGCCTAGCGGTTGAGAGCACCGACTGCTCTTGCAGAGGACCCGGGTTCAATCCCCAGTGCCCACATGGTGGCTGAGAACCGTCTGTAACTCCAATTCCAGGAGAACTCCAGTTTCAGGGGAATCCGAGACCCTCTTCTGACCTCCACAGCATTGCACGACATGGGTGCACAAACCTGCATGCAGACAGTACATTCATATACATACAAAAAAAAAAAAAAACCTAACTCTGCCACATTCATGGCGAGATAATATGGGTGACCCCTAGCACTGGTTGATCCCTGAGAGTGTCTTCTAGATGTGTGCACTCTTATTGTTGTGCTGCTGCTGATTCCAGCCTGAGTCCCTGGAGCACTCTGCATAAATGCTGGGATTTCTCAAGCTTATGTCCATCCCTTTTCGCGATGCCCCCTTCCCTCTTTTTCTATCAGGAAACCCTTTCGGTGGTGCCACGTCCCCACCTGGCCAGGTAAATTGTTTTTCTCCCCTTCCTGACGGACCTTGAATTTTTGATCTTCCATCTACTACTGACCCTCACCCCCTAAAGTGCAGTAGGAAGTCATCGAAAGCTGTTAAATGCATGCACACTCTACTGTCAGATGCCCCCTCTACCCTTTCTCCACTCTCACTCCACAGATTCACCTTTGTCCTTCAGTCCACCTACCTATCTGCAATGCCTCTAGGCTACTTTATAAATAGGAAATGACATCTACATACACAAATATCCCAGAGGCCAAGAACACTCTGAAGACAAGGTCAAGACACACATGTGTCCTTTGTGCCTCCTGAGGTATCTGACTCCTACCTAGTTATGCTTCTTCAATATATAAAACAGGGTTCTCCCTGGAGCCCAGTGAACACTCTGTCCATCTTTAACTTTATTTATGGAAATCTTACTCTCCTTGACTTTTCTTCTCTTCTCTAAGACAAGTCTCACTTCGTTCTAAATTTCATCTGAAACAGTTACACCATGCTCAAAGAATCTGAGTCCTTCGCTAATCCATCAGACCTGTGGCATCTAACAAGCCTGGCATAGTCATACCCTTTCCTCAGGATCTGTCAGGATTTTGTAAGAGAAATGCTGGTATCCAAGCAGCTACAAGCCTTACAGGAACTATGAGTGCAGAGGGATTCAGGAGAGTCAGAGAAGATCCCATGAGGAACCTGATGCTCACTGAAAGATCTTGTCATCCAGAAGAATGTTCTAGACACAGACCACCAGGTGCAAAGGCTCTGAGGTAGCAGAGATAAACTCTTCATACCCAGGAGCTGATCAAGCTGGGGATGTACTTCAGGGCTGGAGTTGCTTAGCGTGCAGTAGGTTCTGGGTTCCCTTCCAAGCAGAGAGAGAGAGAGAGAGAGAGAGGGAGAGAGAAAGAGAGAGAGAAAGAGAGAGAGGGAGAGAGAAAGAGAGAGAGAGAGAGAGAGTTCTGCCAGGATGACTGAAGATGCAGAAACAGGGTTGTTAAAGAGGTAGGCAGGGCCACATTACAAAGGGTATTATGACTCAAGGTGAAGAATTTAAACCTCATTCGAAGAGCAGCAGAAAGCTTTTGCAGAGCTGTAAGTGGAAATATGGAGTATTTAGATCTGGGTATAGAGGCTCACCCTGGCAATGGGGTAGACAGGGGTGGTAAGAAGATGAGGCAGGAGGCTGATGCAAACACTTGCCCTCCTGTGTAACTCTTCTAACTTGGGAACTCCATCTCTTGCTTTCCCATATTCATCCAGCTCTTCCACACCATCCAGAGTGACGTCAGCTGCTTGTCTTTCCCAGGTTACTAGGCAATTTGTTTTCTTGTCTTCTGTTTTAAAAAAGAAGTGTTAGAGAAAAACGTCATAAAATTCAGAAAGCCAAGAAAATGAGAAAAATGATTCACAACCTCACCAAAATATGTAGTTATTTAAGGGTTCACTATTCATCATTATATTCAGGACCTCTTAATGTGACAATATCTTGAACTCTTTTTTATATCAAGAAATATATTTGGGAGCTGGAAAGATGACTCAAAGGGTAGTAGTGCCTTACACTTATTTATTTGCTTATTTATTTATTGCAGTCAGAGGACAACTTGCTAGAGTTGTTCTCTCCTTTCATCAAGAGAGTCCTGGGGTTGGAATGCAGCTCATCAGGCTTGGCAGCAAGTACCACAGGCACTGAGCCATCTTGTTAGCCTAGTTTTTTATTGATTTTAATTTTATGTGTATGAGTGCTTTGCATGCATTTTATGTGTTCGCGTGCATGTGATGCCTGCAGAGGCCAAAAGACAGGGCTAGATAGCCTGGAACTGGGTAGCGCCATGTGCTGGATAGCCTGGAACTGGGTAGCCGCCATATGCTGGATAGCCTGGAACTGGGTAGCCGCCATGTGCTGGAAAGCCTGGAACTGGGTAGCCACCATGTGCTAGATAGCCTGGAATTGGGTAGCTGCCATGTGCTAGATAGCCTGGAACTGGGTAGCCACCATGTGCTAGAATGTCTGGAACTGGGTAGCTGCCATGTGCTAGAATGCCTGGAACTGGGTAGCCACCATGTGCTAGATACCCTGGAACTGGGTAGCCGCCATGTGCTAGATAGCCTGGAACTGGGTAGCCGCCATGTGCTAGATAGCCTGGAACTGGGTAGCCGCCATATGCTGGATAGCCTGGAACTGGGTAGCCGCCATGTGCTAGAATGCCTGGAACTGGGTAGCTGCCATGTGCTGGATAGCCTGGAACTGGGTAGCCGCCATGTGGTAGACAGCCTAGAATTGGGTAGCCGCCATGTGCTGGAAAGCCTGGAACTGGGTAGCCGCCATGTGCTAGATAGCCTGGAACTGGGTAGCCGCCATGTGCTAGAATGCCTGGAACTTGGTAGCCACCATGTGCTGGATAGCCTGGAACTGGATATCCGCCATGTGCTAGATAGCCTGGATCTGGGTAGCTGCCATGTGCTAGAATGCCTGGAACTGGGTAGCCACTATGTGCTGGGATAGCCACCATGTGCTAGAATGCCTGGAACTGGGTAGCTTCCATGTGCTAGAATGTCTGGAACTGGGTAGCTGCCATGTGCTGGATAGCCTGGAACTGGGTAGCCACGTTGTGCTAGAATGCCTGGAACTGGGTAGCCGCCATGTGCTGGATAGCCTGGAACTGGGTAGCCGCCATTTGCTAGAATGCCTGGAACTGGGTAGCTGCCATGTGCTGGATAGCCTGGAACTGGGTAGCCGCTATGTGCTAGAATGCCTGGAACTGGGTAGCTGCCATGTGCTAGAATGCCTGGAACTGGGTAGCTGCCATGTGCTGGATAGCCTGGAACTGGGTAGCCACCTTGCACTAGAATGCCTGGAACTGGGTAGCCGCCATGTGCTAGACAGCCTGGAAATGGGTAGCTGCCATGTGCTAGATAGCCTGGAACTGGGTAGCCGCCATGTGCTGGATAGCCTGGAACTGGGTAGCTGCCATGTGCTAGATAGCCTGGAGCTGGGTAGCCGCTATGTGCTGGATAGCCTGGAACTGGGTAGCCGCCGTGTGCTGGGTAGCCTAGAACTGGGTAGCTGCCATGTGCCTGCTGGGGACCAAACCCAGGTCCTCTGCAAGAGCACCCAGTGCCCTTAACCGCTAAGCCATTTCTCCAGCATCTTTCCAGCATCTCTCGCGATCACTTTTTTTTTAATTTTTTTTAAATTTTATTTATTTTTTTGTATGTGTATGAATGTACTCTCTGCATGTAGGTTTGTGCACCCATGTTGTGCAATTGCTGCGGAGGTCAGAAGAGGGTCTCGGATTCCCCTGGAACTGGAGTTCTCCAGGAATTGGAGTTACAGACGGTTCTTAGCCGCCATGTGGGTGCTGGGGATGGAGCCCGGGTCCTCTGCAAGAGCAGTTGGTGCTCTTAACCGCTAGGCTATCTCTCCAGCCCCTCTCCCAATCATTTTTTAAGGCAGCTTCTTGAGGCTCTCTGAACACATTTTCTGAGAACTCAAATATCTTCTCCTACATAGAGAAAGTCAGCCCACAATACAAACTCCTGAGGGATTTTGAGGATCACAGCAAAGATTTGATGGTAGGGTGGAAGAAAATTCTTTACTTCCATAGCTTGGCTATCCAAACAAGCTCAAGGGCTTCCTTGTAGCATCCTTTGCTGGCTTGTTTTTTTCAGAAGCTCACATAGTCACCAAATTGGAGCACACGAATGGTAGCCACAGCCAATAATGCTAGTGGGTCTCACATAGGACACATTACTAAAGGATTTCTGTGTTTGCATTTTTGCTGTTTGTTTGTTGGGGAGGGGGGTCTTTTTGAGACAGGGTCACCCTGTAGCCCCAGCTGTCCTGGAACTTGCTATGTAGACTAGGCTGGCTTTGAACTCACAGAGATCCACCTGCCTCTGCCTCCCCAGTGCTGGGATTAAAGGCATGCGCCACCACACCTGGCTGGATTTGTTCTTTAACCAACCTAAGTTGCATTCATTCTCAATCCCAGAAGGCATGGTTTTGAGCATTGTTGGAATCTTTCCTTCCTTTTCCAAGTTTTCTTTCACAGTAAGTCTACAGCTTCTTCGTTGTGCCAGAAGTCACCCTCAGGATCTTAGAGCACCAGGAAGCTGGCAAGAGTAAAGGCCACAGCATGGTGAGTGTGGCATATGCCACCTTGCTGGCCTTGGGCACTACCTCTAGGTCAAAGGTAGCTGGCTGCCTGCCTTGTGTACCCACAGGTACATTCCAGGCCAGGATGCACATGGGTACAGTGGGAGGGCTGTTCCTGCTTCAACATTGGACAGGTGCTTGTAAGGCTAGAGGAAGAGCCTACTGAAAAGATATGGGCCTTAAAGGCCACCCAGGAGCAGCCATTCTAATGTGGTTAGAAGGGAACAAACAAACGGGAAAATATGATTCTTACAGTGTGGAACAAGTCATGGAACTATAGAAAACAAAGCAGGCCATGATCGGTCATATCTCTACCTGTAGCCCATGGGCTGGTGGCTCCTCACTGGCCCAGCTCTGTGTACACTGCTGTGACTACTCAGGTGTCTACACCACTCCGAAACATCGGGCTTTGGCAACCACTCATAGCTTCACAGCGTCTCCAATATTGGCCCTTCCACCTGAGTGGGAGGTGGAAAGATATCCTTACTTAGGGAGTATTTGTGATACGAGAAAGGC
This sequence comes from Rhizomys pruinosus, assembly GCA_009823505.1. Lineage (NCBI taxonomy): Eukaryota > Metazoa > Chordata > Mammalia > Rodentia > Spalacidae > Rhizomys > Rhizomys pruinosus. Next base: position 78,392 of record VZQC01005124.1, read on the forward strand.
CTCCATGGAGATGGATTTGTGCTCTACCAGGGATGGGAGGAAAAGAAATATAAATAGCCTAGAGAATCCATGCTGATTTCTGAACCACTCCATGCAAGTTCTGCTTGTCAGGCATCAGAGGCACAAGAAAGAGACAGAGAAGATGAGTTTTAAGGAAGCAAGGGCCTTCTTTGAAATATTCAAAGTGTCTGGACTACTCCCATACAGAATCACCTGTTCTCCTGAAAAGCCAGGAAGCAAGAGCAAGCTCCCACAGGGAACCTCCAGACACAAAGGGCTTCTCTCCCCGCACCTGTCTCTGCCACTGTCCTCCAGAACATCTGGAGGTGTGTGCGTGGGAGGAGGGTGGATCGGAACATGACTCACCTGCAGAGACGCTTGGCAAGATTTCTGGGTAGGTAGCAGATCTAGACGTTTGCAAGGTTTTACCCACACAGGAATGCTTGCTCTTGGAAAGACTATCTGAAAACCAGTCTGCCTCCTCTTCCTTGTTCCTTGGCAACTTCTTCTACAGTTCTGGGGACAGAATCTCGGGCCTTACAAATGCTGAGAGTTCTCCAGCCGCCCTTTCAGAGGGTCTTATCACTAAGGTGTCCAGGCCACCCTTGAATATATTTTATAGCCCATGTAGGCCTTGAACTTGTGGTCCTCTAACCTCAGCCACGTGAGGATCTGGAATTACAGGCCTGCACCACTGGGGTCAGCCCCCTGGGCTCTTTCCTTGGTTCAGCAGCAGTGTGCCCTTCACTCCAGAGGGTTGGGGTGAGCTGGCCTGTCTTTGCATTTACCAGGGCTTTGGGGAGAACTAGCTGGCTACAAAGCTTAAGGTGTTGGTCAGGAATGGAGACTCAGTCCTTCCTGAGTAACCAGAGTCTCTGCTAGATGCCCCCACATGCTTCACTGGGTTCTGGGGTTGGAGCCTAGGGCCAGACACCTGTCCTACCCTTACAGACACCTGCAGGCTATCTTCCCACCAAATATTATGGAGCTGGGAATGGCCCATGGCATCATCAAGGAGGTCACACCATCTTTCCAGAGATGAGCTTCGGAGCTGTTGCTCCAAATACAAAGGACTTTCCAACATGGAGCATCTGTGGTCTAGAGCAATCCAGTGCTGGGGGGTTGCAGTTTCAAATTTAATAACATTTTTACTCACTTGAGAATAGTGTCTGCTCAGCCCCGAAGCCTTCAGAGTCATGCTAATTTGCACACAGCAGACATCCAGGTTTGTTTTTACCCAGAGCAGGAGATAATAAATAGATGAAAATGAAAATTCTAATTGGATAAAAGTAGTTTGACTGAAGGAGACAATAAAAATAAAAGCCTTATGGACAAATCCACCTTAATGTGATGTTGGTTGATACCTCTGGCTGGGGCACTCAACCTGTCATTCGGGATAACTGGCAGCCTGATGTTTCTATGCATCATCTTTGCAAGGCAGGGTCAGGACTAGAAGTTAAGAGACATGTTTTAATTTAATAAACCATCTGTAGCAAAGACACGTTTTTCAGTTTGTCTCCTTTGACCTCCCTATACAAATGCTTCTACATTAAGGTCCAGCACATCTCTAATTAAAATCTAAATTGCATCCAAGCTTTTCACATCAAAAGAATGCCATTCTATCCAGCAAAGACCTGGGCCCCTGAAATGTGAGGTAATAGTGCAAGCTCTTTAACTCTTCCCTTTCCAAAGCATCACTTTCTATTTTCACCGAGGTGCTAGTAACCAACCTTGCCATGAATAGAACTCGATCTCATTCCTCCTCCCAGAAGATAGAACTGACATGCATAAAAATAGTCAGAAATCCTCAAATGAGACATCCCACCAGCAGTGTGACAATAGCTTAGAAATGCACTGGATTTTCAGACATGGCTCTTATATGTCAGAGTATCCAGAAGAAAAAAATAGCCAACTAAGTCTGCAGATATGGTACTGGCTCTGGGGCTCCAGTGTCCATTCTGGCAATTCTCAGCTCTGTGTGCACATTAAAACCTCTGGGAAATGATTAAAGTACACAAAGGAAATGGGACAATTACACAAAACAGACTCCCAACATTATTCAGAGTTATCTGTAATTAATCATCAATTACAATTAATACCATTTTAATAAGATCCGTAAATGGGTGAATATCATTGTGTCAATGGCAATATCTCTATAATGATAACTGCACTGTGGCTATCTAAGATTTGGGAAACCTGTACTATTCTGCATCTTTTTTGAAGTATGGAATTATTTCCAAATGAAAAATCAATTGAAATAAGCAAATGAAAGTAACTGGGGTAAAATCACCCAGGAATCCTATAAAAAATTACTGATGCCTGAGTCCTTCCTCAGACCAGTTATTTCTAATCTCTGAATATAGAGCCTAGATTTCATCTGTTTTAAAGCCCTCCTGGTGGTTTTAATATGCAGATAGGGTACAGAACCATCACTGCAGAGAGGTTAGGGGCAGGTGAACTAATTTTGTTCCCACTTTTCCCTGTTTTATCATATCCTGCTCTGTGACTTCAGGCAAACTATTGAACTGCACCATGTTAGTTCATTTTTTGTTACTAAACCTGAAGAGCAGAGACGAGGTCATTTATGAGGAATGAAAGTTGATTCCCTCGCAGTTTGGACGGTTCATTTACTGAGGCCCCCTTTGCTGTGTTAGGCATGGTATGGTGATAGGGCTGCATCCAAGAGAAAAACCCAGCCTGCCTTGGATACCAGACACATTCCTGATACCATCAGCCCATGAACCCAGGAATCCATGGATTCACGAATTACTTACAACTATCCCTGGAAGGCCTCATCTGGTCCTACCTCTTAGTACTTCAGCTTGGAGACTAAATTCCAACACAAATCTTTTCTAGGGACATTCAAACCAAAGCACCAGCTGTCTCAGTGGCCTTATTTAGAAAACTGAGCTACTTGGCTGGACCTAAGGATGCTACTAATATAATAAAGAGGAACTAGCCAGGTATGGTGGCACTCACCTTTAATTGCAGCACTTGGGAGGCAGAGGCAGGTGAATCTCTGTCAGTTCAAGGCCAGACTGGTGTTCATAGGGAGTTCCAGGCCAGCTGGGGATACAGGGAGACCCTGTATCAAAAACATCAATAAACAAATGAATAAATAACTAATAAATAGGAACTACAAACAGAAAAGGCTTTTGAATTTTTCAAGAATTATAGAAACATGTGGCCTAGATAAGTCATAGCCGGGCAACTTGGGAGGCAGAGGCAAGTGGATCTCTGTGAGTTCAAGGCCAGCTGGTCTACATAGTGACCTCCAGGACAGCTGGGACTAAAGGGAGACCTTGCCTCAAAAAGACAAAAAAAAAAAACGAGTCTAGGTGCCGCCAAATTAAAATGGCACACTGATAAATTAGTATTTAGTAGTAAACAGGAGGACTTCTCCTATAGACGGGGCATCCTCTCCTTCAGCTATTTCAGTCCAACCTTGCTGGCATGCTTACAGTGACAGCATCATCTGTTCGTGAACCACTGTCATCAGATCCACTGCTAAATATGTCCTGTTCCCTCTGGACTTTTCATCTAACTGGTGACCTCTACTTAGTTCTTGAATGCCCACACTCATCTATTGTAGTAGTTTTTAATTCTTTATAATTATTTTTAACTTTATGTTTATGTGTATGAGTATCTTGCCTGCATGTAGATCAATGTACCCATGTTGTGCAAAGCCTACAGGTCAGAAGAGGGCATGGGATCTCCTGGAACCAGAGTTATGGATGGTCGTTAGCCACCATCTGGGTAGTAGGAATCAAACCCAGATCCTCTACAACAGCACCAGTGCTCTTAACCACTGAGCCATCTTTCCAGTCTTGTAGTGGCTTCTAAATTGTAGCATGTTCTGGAAAACACTCAAAGGACTTGGGAAAATACATACTGCACAGACTAGTCATTTTAGCAGCATCCCTAAAAGTCTGAAGTGCAAACAACCCAAATAGCTATCAACTCATAAACAGATAACAAACTACCCTATATCAAATAGTGGACCTATTATTTGGACATAAAAATAAATGAAACACTTGCCTTTAATCCTAGCACTTGGGGGGCAGACACAGGTGGATCTCTGTGAGTTCAAGGCCAGCCTGGTCTACAGAGTAAGTTCCAGGACAGCTGGGGCTACAAGGAGACCTTGTCTCGAAAAGACGGAAAAAAAAAAAAAAAAAAAGGGAAAGAAAACAATATGTGTGATGAGTATAGTTCAGTTTTAAAAACATTATGCTCGGGTCTTTGTGCAGGCAGGCTCCTGAAGCATCAAGTCTCCGGAAGTCCGCTCCAGAGGTAATTTTTGGGTAGATTGACTCCTGGTTCTGGAAAAGGGTCTCAACCCTAAACCCTTGTAGGGGTGGCTATCTGGGCGGAGCCAACCTTCCTGTGCTTCAGGCCCAAGAAGTCCTGCCAGACAGGTAGGCGAGATCCTCCCCACCCCGCCACCAACTGGAGATTGACTGAAGGAGTATCCAATAGTGATTTTTTAGAGAATACCTCAGAACAGGAAGGGAAGAGCTGTACATTAGACTTCCAATATCCAACATTACATAAATAAAATTGAAAAGCCGAAAAAATTAGAAAAGTCAATACTCCATAAATAAGGAGGAGGAAAGAAAAAAAAAAAAAAAAAGCATCGGATAGAGCCAAGCAAAAACACCTACTAACATAGTGAAAAGATTTGTGATTGAAGCCACAAAGGGAACCACATGCCAGAGGACACGACTGAGGGACAACATGGGAAAGGAGGCAGATAATTCTGCACCATCTCTACAACCTGGTAGGAGATAGCTACAATCATCCCCTGGAGGTGACCCAGAAACAGACTTAGAGAAATTGAGACCTATACAGAGATAAGTTAAAGGAAAACAAAGAAATCATAGAACTAAGAGAGAGAATGAAAAACTCAAAAAGGACCTAGAAGGATACATTGGAACAACCATTGGAATAGAAATAAAGGAAGAGATTGACAAAACTCCAAAGAAGAAACTAGAGGGGAGAAAAAAACCAAACCTCTGAAGGAAGTAGAAACACTGAAAAAGGAAAGTCAATCAATGAACTAAAAGTGAGCACAAGAAAGAGATTGAGAAGCTGCAAAAAAGGAATGCGAGAATGACTAAGAGAAAAAGACCAGCGGAATGAATGGAAAACAGGGAAAGAAAACACTCCTCCATCCAATCATAGAAAAAAAAGGAAAGGAAAAGCCTCAGAAGTAGAATGGGGAAGCAGAACAAAGAATATCAGATCTGGAAGATAACACCAAGGAACAAAAAAGCTCAAATAAAAGATTGATTGAAAATTAAAAAACAACACAAAAAGTGAACAACCCAGGAAATTATAGGGACACTATGAAAAGACAACCTCCACGATCATAGGAATAGAGGAAGGAGAAGAATCTCAAAGAATAGTATTGATCAGATAATAGATGAAAATTTCCCAAACGTAAAAAAAAAAAAAAAAAAAAAAAAAAAAAAAAAAAAAAAAAAAAAAAAAAAAAAAAAAAAAAAAAAAAAAAAGAAACTCCCCATGCCCATAATCATAGTTAAATGCTAGATGCCCAAACAAAGATAAAATTCTGGAAGGCCACAAAAGAAAAAAAACAAGTCACATACAAGGAAACCCATCAGAATTATAAATGACTTCTTCGCTCAAACCATGAAAGCAAGAAAAGAACATGGAGCAAAGCATAATTTCCCGTGTTAAAGGACTATGGATGCCAACCCAGAATAGCTTACCCATTTTATAGTTTAAGGAGAGAAAAAAAATCTTCCATACATAATACAAATAAGATTAAAGAATACATGTCAGAAAACCAACTCTTCATAAAATACTTGAAGTAATTCAAAAAGGCAGAAGAGGAGGAGCAACAATCCTCAAATACCTAGGAAAGGAAACTAATAAAAAACATAACCATAGGAGTTTAGAATCAGAGCTAAAAGTCCAAATGGATAATAGGTGAAATGAAGCAACATCCATCGTTCAATTATAACCTTAAATTATTAATGGGTAAAAACGCCCCCAAATAAAGGCATAGACGGGAGAATGGATTATGAAACAAAACCCATCTAAGGGCTGTCTACAAGAAACCCCAATGCTCAATTTCAGATAGACACCAACTTAAAGGTGAAAGGGATTGCAAAAAATTTCCAAGCAAATGATACCAAAAAGAAAGCAGGTGTTGCTATTCTAATACAGACAAAATAGACTTTTCAAAGCAAAAGAAATCAAAAAGAGACAAAGAGGGCCATATTACATCTTTATTAAGGAAACAATCGACGATGAAAATCTCACAATCATGAAATATATACGCACCAAACGCCAGGGCACCACAAAAGCCAGTGCACCAAACTTTATAAAGATAATTCTTCAGGATCTCAAGGCACAGATTAACCCCAGCCACTAATAGTAGGGGGGACTTCAATACCCCACTTAATCCTTAGACAGACAACAGGACAAAGGATAAACAGAGAAGACATCTGAACTGAGGAATACAATACTCCAAATGGACCTCACAGACATCTATGCGATATTTCCACCCAAGGACCAGAGAATACACTTTCTAAACAGCACCTTATGGGAACATCTCAAAATTAGGATCATTACACTTTGGGACACAGGAAAAAAAACTCAAACAAATACAAAAAAGGATTGAAATAATCTCATGCATTTCTATCAGACCACAGTGCCAAGAAATGCTCAATATCACCACCAGGAAAACCCTACAACCTATAAGAAAACAAGAACTTAAAACAACACTTGCTCCGGAATATAATGAATGGGTCAAAGAAAAAATAAAGAAAGATCAATAAAAACATTCCTGGAACTGAAGGGCAATGATAACAAACCGATGGGGACACTTTAAAAGGCTCAGTCCTTAAGAGGGAAGTTGTATCACCTCTAAGTGCCCTATATTAAGAAAAAAAAAAAAAAAGAGAGAGAAGATGGACCTGATCGTGTATCTGTAGTGCACAAGTGAAATGATCTAACACTGCCGGTAAAAATACTTGAGACACACACGAACCAATATGAAAACCCTGAACGCGACATACAAGAAGAGAAACAACCAAAAATTAATAAGCAGAGATCAATGAAATAGAAACAAGAAAACCATACAAAAAAAAAGTCAATGAATCCAAAAGTGGTTTTGAGAGAATAAACAAGATACACAAACCTCTACCTCAGTTAACCAAAAGAAAGAAGGGAACAACTTCCAAATCAACTAGAATCTTTGATGAAAGGGAAATATCACAACAGATAATGAAAAGAGCCAACAATCATACGGGAATAACTCAAAAACCTATACTCTAAAAGTTTGAAAACCTAGAAGGAAATGGATTGAATATCTGAAATCCTGAAAAATCAACAAAGCTTAACACAAAAGAGATTTGACAGGCCTAAATTTGACCAATATTATATGAAGAAATTGAAGATTGTATAAGTAAGCCTACACCCTAAATCCAAAAAAGAATGCCCAGGACGAGTATGGGTTTTTCACGGCAGAAGAATTCTATGAAATATTTAAAAAGATTAAAAACCATACTACTCAAGTTTGTTTAGAAGGATACAAATTGGAAGGAGTTGTCCCCAAGATTCCTTCTATGAAGCCAGTCAATTCCACGCTAATAACCAACAAACCATCGTAAAGAAATTCACAACGCAAAACGGTGACAACAACTTGACCCATCCTCAACTAATGATTACACAGATGCCAAATTCGTACACAGTGGAATACGTGCGGCAAACTGCATACAGACCACATCAAGATCATCCATCATTGACCTAGTTGGATTCATACCAAGATGCAGGGATGGTTCAAAACATATGAGAAAATCTAACCTTAGCAAATATCTCAACACCAACATATAATATAATGGCACCTGAACCAAGACATACTAAAAACCCAACTGTACATTACACTCCACAACATTGGATGTGCATGAGGAATGCGCTTTTGGACAACACTCCCATGCCATACCCTCTCTTCAATGTTTAATGTATCTTAGGAGGGCGGGCTGTGAGGAATGCATGGCACTCTCTCTCCACCTCTACCTACGCTGGTCTACATGAGCGCCGACTGCTCCGACTCCGGCCTCCTTACACAGGCACCGACTCCTCACGCGACGGTCGTCGGAAATCTCCACGCACCAGTCACCATCCCACTATCGCATGGGTGCAGTCTGCCGCTCGAAAGAATACTCGGGCTTGAAAACTCCTCATCTATTACCCGCTCAGAGCGGAGGCTAGAACCTCAATCGCACAGTCCAGCGGCGAATCCGCTCCATTCCGAGAACCCTCTCTTCTGACCTCCGACACTGTATCCATCGACCATTTCCCGCACCTCCGCAGACGCGAGCTAGGCCTGTACTTGCACCAGTACCATTGCCGACTGTCAGGACCTACGCTACTATACCACTTCTCCAATACACAACTACAGCAAATTGAGCCAATAATTATAATAAGTGTTAAAAAAAAATTTCTTGCCGGCTAACGCTGCCCTCAAGGATATGGAGATAAACTTCGAACTTGGCAGGAATCCTCATGCTCACTCACAAACTAGTCATCACAGTACGCATAATATCAGGACAGTCCACCATGCCCACACTTGACTACACTCATCACAATTAATGGCAGAGACAATAGACACTAGCCAGATTCAAGAGACGCTGCATGATTCCTCTATTAAGATGGTAAGGAATCGCCTATGCATCCACAGCGCTCGCCCCCATGTGTCCACCCACGCTCCCTGTTCGCTCTCATCACTGAAAATAGTTAGTATGGGACTTGAGCCATGCAACACTTCGGACTAGGTCCACTATCATAAGGTCAACAGATCATAAAGAGTACACATATCAACTGGAACGGAGTTGCATAAATTCGCGGACTAAGAGTGAAACTCCAGAGCCCTCTCTGAATACCCTCTGATTGATGATGATATGTACTTTGGATAGCACTCTCTACCTGCATCCTCAGTCCAGCGGATGTATGATACAGCGAAGAACCACCATAAGAAAACAACATCCTCCATCGTAAATGATTTACTAGCGACTCTTACCATCGAGCATGATACCTTCACTAGGACTAGAACCTCTCGTCAAGCTGGCCATGGACACATTAACCAAAACCTAAATCTAGTATAAAGATATTAAGTCTTGTGCTGTTTATCTGTCGCGAACGAACAAGCAACTGATGAAAAAGAATTACAAAAGACCCCCAATGACCAATCACATTAGCACATTCCAAATCTAGAAAGACAAAATCGACACAAAACTGCCTAGGGACATCAAACATCTGAACAACAAGACATCCAAAGGGATCATCTCTAAGCAAGCATAACGAATTTTAAACCCCACTCTCAGAATGACACTCACGGACAATTGGAGTGACATCGTAACTAGTCAGACTGATGGATCACGACCCTCCAGCGTCAATAGCTCCGTTTCATCCTGCACTGCATCCATTCGGACGGAGCGACAAGATTGATACATTAATAATTAAAGACAACTGACTCCATTCTCGCTTACCCCAACATCATACCGCGCGTTGGTACTAGAACTTTTCGTAGTATCGGCGCAAGAGATCCCAAGTAACCAACGACAATCGTCTCACCCACAACGGGCTTACATAGCTGCTCTACACGCTCCTTCAGATGATCAAGCCAACCAGACATACTAACACACCGGCGCTGACGTGGTCGCGCGTTACTACACGAATATTCAAATATTCTATCAGGTGGATATAAATTCAAGCACCCAGAGATCAGCCGCCGTCATCAATTTAGCCAAAGCAAAACCCTGTGAGTGAAAAAGAGCCCCGAACCCTTAACTCCAGTGGGCCGCTGGTCCAGAATTCTGCCATGCTCTCGCCTACAACCATTCGCTATACTAGACATCCTACTAAACTACACACTTACAGGGCCATTAATAGTCCATTAAAGAAGACTCAGGGCATCTAAAGACTGTACTGGTGTCCACCAAAAACCAGGATCCCAGCACTTCGCGATCAATTATGCGAACTAAAAACTGATACGATCCTACCTCACTATGTCCAAGACCACCTGGAGGACATACAATTTCATGCGCCATTCTCCCATATTTGGTACAACGCTGGGGCCAAGAAGACGATCAATGGCAAGACAAGACAAGCGAATCTTCAGTTAAGTGGTAGTTGGCAAAAGCTTGATCACCACCTGGAGAAGACATGAAATTAAACCTGCCTACCTCTCACGCCTCGTACCCAGAAACTCCAATTCAGAGATGGAACGTCACGCAATGACTGCTCCAACTATGGACATACCTAAAACTCTAGAACTGCTGAGCGTCATGTATCTCTCAGTGTTACCTTAATATATCTTGCAGATTGCATGCTATGACTAACAAGACATAGGCTTGCTCGCCTGATTTACAAATAAGACTCCTAGAATCCAGGCAGTCATTCACCTGCCACAAGAATAAGATAACAATTGACAAATTTGACCTTATTAAACTCAAAAAGCTTCTGTACCGCGATAGGTTATCCAAAGAAAACAATAATCAAGGAAACGCTGGAAGAGTGACAAACCCACTAGCGCGACCTAGTGCGCAGGACGATCAATCATGAAACCTTACTCACTGCAGATACATTCTCGACCCAAGAGAGCATTAATTCCCACGAGATTATACAAGCCGTACTCGACAGCAAACATGACCAAAGCAGAATAGAACAAACAACCAGCTGGAAATCACTCAACCAAGACTGGTACGCCAATAGAAACTCTGAACAGAGACCTTTACCAGCAGGAGTCACAATTAATTAGAGCACGCTGCGAGACACACATCTCTAAGCTGATTACCATGCGCACTTGCGAGTCAGATGGCGCCGCGTGTTACCTTAGCAGTTTGGACGCGAGCGAATGTCCCCGACCCGACTCTTACCAGAGGACCCGGGTTCGGCCGATCCCTCCAGCAACCCCATCCATGGCCGGGTCGCCCGACAGTACCGTCTAAACCTCCCAGAGATTCCAGTGAGAACCTCCCAGTTCCATGGGAAAATCCCGATGCCCTTCTGCCTGATCCTCCCGCGTCGGCCTTGCACATTGGATCACGGGCGAAGTAGCCCGATCAATCAACCTTCTGCATGCGCAGATCAGTTGACATTCCAGTACACATACAATAAATAAATAAAATTAATCAGAAAACCAAAACTGTTCTCATACCGTCACTTAATGAATTAGGGACAAGATGCTAATACTATAAGATCCACTCGTAACGATATTCATCTCATTACTCCAATAAACGAATCTCCGCCAGGTCATCGAAGAAAAGCACAAGATTGCATACTTCTCACCATGATCGATCAGCTGGAGTGTTGTGGGGAAAGGGGAACATCTCATCCATTGCTGGTGGGAATGTATAACCACTGTACAGCCAACTATCTTGGAAGAGCTAGGCTGTGTGCGGATGAAGCCCTTGTGAGAGATCATCAATAAATCGACTGCTCTGCCATAGCTTTGCCCAGGCAGTTCACGCACTCCTGCGAGCTAACTATACGCCCACCCAGAAATAGACTCATCTCTACCCTGCAGAAAATGCGGATGCACGCCTATGTTTATCTGCAGCTCCTGTTCACAATAGCAAAAACGTGTAAACAACTCAAATGCCCATCAATTGACGAGTGGATGACAAAATTGATAACATAGCGTTACACTGCTATCTAACACAGTGGATGGTCTAAGTGCAGCAGTTAAGAAAGACAACATCCATGAACTTTGCAGGTTCAATGGATGGAGCCTAGGAAGAATATTATTTATTAAGTGAAAGTAACACCAGTTCCAAGGAAAAACAAACGACAAATGGTTATCCCTTTCATCTGTGATGCTAGCGCCAATAACCCAATTGTAAATATTTCTTGTAGAGAGGATACATATTAAAAGAACAACCACAGAAAAAGACTGCTATCCGAAAAACTGACTACGAAGATTGAATCATGTCTGGAGCCTCGGGCTGGATCCACAGGGCGATGCGCCTGCAATGGGCAGACGCGACTATGCGGCGCTGCCGATTATTATCATTTGTTTAATGGTAATATTTACAATTGCACTGGTGAGCGTGATGCTCAAACAAGTAGTTCTCCCAATCTTTCTGCCCAGACTCTGTCTACAGGTTACCATGGTGTTTTAGGTCTTAGTAAATAGATAGATATGATTGATGTAGATATATAAATACATACATGGCGTTTATTTCAAAAGGTGCTTCGTGATCAATAAACACCGGTACCAATATCAGCTCACCGCGGATGGCTGCAACGTTATCACCGGTACACGATCTGGCGAGTATCGAATGATGGAAAAAGTATGAAACCTTATGTTGGTTTGCTCCACATCTTGACTCTATGTTTAAGCATCGTGTCGGTCTATTACACGACGAACACCATCTAACTTTTGTAACATCAAGGTATATTGGCGCGCTCCATTATCCAATACACTGTCGTGTTCTCTATCTAACCATCTTTAGCCTGGTTGATGCGTAACTGATGTTCTGTACTCTCTGTCAAATCCTGAGCATTCTCTTTTTACGGTGTAGGATTAAGTTTGCTCTCCCAACAGTTAACCGACACTAGTTTACCGAGTGTCACCGTCTTCAAATACAGCTTTGGATGCAGATTTGCTGATCATAAATCCTTGCTAACCATTGATAGCTCTGCCTACGGATCGGGCTGCAATGTTAATACAACTGCCTTTTGAAGACTCATGGGCAAAAAAATAAAAACCTAAAATAATAAAGGGGGGAGTTAGAGATGGTTAATATGAAGCACATTTCTTCGCAGTTTTTCTGAAAACTTCGAGCGATTTTCACAATATCTCGCTGAAAATACTATAAACCTACGGAAAAATAACGGACTTTTACTCGCCGATGCCCACAGGGTCAAAAATGTCACCAACTTAATGGCTGAGAAAGAAAAGATACCTAGCGTTTTACATTGTACTGGTATGGACAGCGTCTCGGTCTACCAGGACTCCTTTCGAGTGTCCGGAGAGTCCACAGCCAGATAGTGTTGGCCCGTCTGAAACATGAAAGGAAGAAAAAGCCTCAGACTGCTTACAGGCATCAAACCCCTCCTGTGGATCCTACTTTAACAAACCACTGTTTCATTAATGAGTTCATAATTGAAACTTTTACCTTCTAGGTGCCACAAAGTTTTAAGATGAGAGACTTTCTTACCCCCCTTTCATAGAACAAGGAGGAATTTGATGATGATGAGCGGTTGTTCTCTAACTGTAAATTTGGAGCCAACTGCTTATAGAGGTAATCTCTTATTAAAACTGATAAAACTGCCTTCTTAATTGACTAATAGACAAAAAAAATTGACTAATAGACATAAAAACTATGAAAAGGATTATTCTCTATTCAGGACCAAGTATAATACTAAAGTGTCCCTAAGCTGTGCATTTAAGCAAAATATATAATATTCAGGAGATGGTCTGATATCAGCAATGGATGATTCTACCAAGGAGATGTTGGCCAGCGTGATCCAAGCCCCCCAAAAAAGGTAAAGACTTTCTTGCCTGTAAACTGGGATACCTGCAAGAAGAGAGGCGATAAGGCTCTGCTGTCGAAGACTGATGTAAGCATGGGAAAGATGTATTGTAGACCACACTTTGCAAGGTGTTTAACAGTTGCAGTCTTGAATACCAGAGAGATAGTACCAAAGGCCACTTAAACCAATAAAGCAAATATTTAGGTCTCATTGCGGAGTCAAGAAAGACTCCTCATCAGCACCAGCTACACCTCACCCTGCCGTGGAAATACTGTACAGCCAGTGCAGCCATTATGCCTGTATATCCCAAACATAATTGGCTACTAGCCCACTCCTTTGGCCGTACTGAGTATATTCAACCCGAGCGTACAGTCGTAAATATTGGCCACTTAGAGCGCCTCTAATATGACTTCCGCGTCGCTCGTGAGTGGGTCGTATTCCACTGGCAGATGGCTATGATGGATAATCAGTCCGACAGTGTAAGTAGCAGCTCTTCGGGGCACGTTGACTCTTCTGAAGTATGGACTAAAATATCGCGAATGGATGATCCAACCTACCATGTACCGTACTCCAGAACAGTCCCGAATGGTTCTCTGTCCAGCGTTATGACATAAACGTTAACCTCCTACCAATATACAAGACTTGGCTTACGTACTGTTTAATAATACTAACTACATCATCTTAATTGCTCGTAAGCTTCTCAATACATAGGAACAATTGTAACACACGGCTTCATTCCGTCGGAACAGATGACTGTCAGCCTCCCGGCTGATGAAGGGAACAGCTCATAGTTCGATGGGTGGTGACTTGTGTCGCGATCGCACTTCATACATGCTCCAGCTGTCACTGCTCGGTTCGATGGGCGAGATGGCGGGCGCAGAATCCCGGTAGTAAGGTTCCAAGGCCAGCCTGGTTCTTACTAAGTTTATCTGTCCCAGGACACATCTGTGGAGACTTACTAGGCGCACTGTACCCGCCCTGTCTCAGCGCACAAAGTATCTGCAACAAAAACTAAAATCCAGAACATCTGTATGAATCTATAGGGCGAAAAACATGCCCATCTCTGCAATCTTTCCTTATGCCACCTCGCGAGGCAGAGTGCCAAAAAGGAATACTATCCTATATATATATTAGACTATTTCTTTCTGCGTCCACGCTGCCCCCTTATATTACCTAGATACATACGTGTGCTCTCTATGATTAGACTTTAGTATTCGTACGCCCGTGGATGAGCGTCTGTCAGTAGGGTGTCCGTCTAGAATAAGGCCTTGCAATTGGGCGTGCTCAGTGTGCACATGGTTGCACATACTACTGTAGCCAGAGCGCGATAGGCATGATCACGTTAGTGAAGAGCACTTTACATCACTGTGCTCCTACCTCCTCAACCGTCTAGCAGTCTCGTCCTCTGGTCTACTGACATAACAAGCCCCCCCCCCAGCTGGATGGTGGGATCCTTGGGCTGTGTGGGTTTGGGCACAACTGCTTGCAAATTGGTTTTACATGAAGGATGCTTATACTCATAAATTATCACTTATTGTTAAAAAATGAAAAAAAAATAAATAAAAGAAACATTATGCTCAGTGAAAGAAGCCAGACACCAAGGTAACCTTATGGTATGTCCCCATTACAAGAACAGATTGTGTAGGGCTGGAGAGACTGAGGGGATAAGAGGTGATAGCTGGAGGGTACAAGATCTATTTTCGGGGGGAAGGAAGTCTTTTAAAGTTTATTGAATTGATGGTTACACAAATCTGTAAATATATTAAAAACAATTAAATTGCATAATTACATATTTCAGATGGCAAATTGTATGGTATGTTAATTATATCTCATTAAACTGCCATACATTTTCAAAAGTATATAGACTGCTAAAAATAAAAACTCACATGCTAATCAGTCCTAACAGTAGAGCCTCTGGTTCAGTAGATCTAGAAAGAGGACCAGGATTTGCACCTCTAATGAATTTGCCATTGTTACTGATGGTGCTGGGTCCGAGGTCCACACTCCACAACCCTCTGCTCTGTCACATTCTGAATCTGACTGTTGATGTTTTCAGGAGGGTCCTCTGCCCTCTGAAGACCTGGATTTCTGGTTTTGTTTTGATGACATGAAGAAATGAAGTCTTCTGATTTATCTGTTGCAAGGGCTGCAGACACTCAGTGTCAGGCACACCCTAAACTCAGGCCAGACGGTGGGAAGTGGATAAACCTACTTTAGGATATTTGATGTACCTAGCCTGGACATGAAAAATAGCTAAGAGGTTCCCCCAGAAACCTGTGTATCCTGTGTCTTGGGCTCCAATTTGAAATGGGCATATTCTTCAACTGAAAGGTTTGCTTAGATAGTTTGTACAAAAACCTATTATTATATAAACCTATTATCCCACAATTTCCTTTCCATAAACACTCTCTAAAGCAAGTCATAAAGGATGTGTTCATGAGTTTAATTGTCAGACTATTCATCATTAATTGAAAAGCAAAAATTTTAAAACCACTTAAATAGCCATCACAAAAGGTTAAATAAAATATGATGCACCTGGTTTATGACACTTTCTAAATAACCTTTTTATTTGAGAATCATGTTGGACTCACAGAATCATTATTAAACTAATACAGAGTTCCCACATACCCTGCTAATAAGCTGTTAATAACAGCTTCCCCTGTGATTAGCTTCTTTCAGTAGTATGATACATTCCTTGGAATGAATTGATACTGATGAATTATTGACTGAACTCCACATTTTACTCTGATTTCCCTGATTTTTACCTGCTAACCCTTTTATCTATCTGACATTTTGTGTCATCTCAGACTTTCCTTGCTTTCAATGATGTTACGACTAATCTTGGTTCTTAATTTGACTGGATCTGAAATCAACTAAAACACAAACTTGCGAACACTCCTGCAAGGGATTTGCTTGGCCAGATTATCTGAATTAGGAAGAACCACTCTAAATATGGGCAGCGCCCTCTGGTGGCAGCCCAGATAAAAGGACATGAAAGAAGGAAACTGCATTTCTCCTGCTTACCTTCTCTCCTGGATGGCAAGTTTAATCAGTACTGTTGCTGTGGCTCTCCTTCACCAATATTAGTACTTCAGGCTGCCAAAGCAGACTGGAGACCAACAGCTCTCCAGGAATCCTCCAGGCCTTCAGCACCAGATTGGGACTGCTGAGACAGTCGGACTTGTGGACTGGAGCAAGTACTGTACTCTCCGCCTCTGCAGTGTGACATAACCACTGCTGGACGACCCAGACTACATTGTGTACCTGAACCACTTCGTGTAAGCCAATCTAATAAATCCCCTTCATTATATATTCAGGGGCCTGAAGAGATGGCTCAGTGGTCAAGAGCATTCACTGCTCTTAGAGAGGACCCAGGGTTGGTTCTCAACACCCATACAACAGCTCACAGCTTTCTGTAACTCCTGCTCTAGGGAATCGGATGCCTCTTCTGGAATTTGTGAGCACCAGGCCCACATGGTACACATACATACATCCAAGAGATCTGGGTCGTCCAGCAGTGGTTATGTCACACTGCAGAGGCGGAGAGTACAGTACTTGCTCCAGTCCACAAGTCCACTGTCTACAGCAGTCCCAATCTGGTGCAGAAGGCCTGGAGATTCCTGGAGAGCTGTTGGTCTCCAGTCTGCTTTGGCAGCCTGAAGTACTAATATTGGTGAAGGAGAGCCACAGCAACAGTACTGATTAAACTTGCCATCCAGGAGAGAAGGTAAGCAGGAGAAATGCAGTTTCCTTCTTTCATGTCCTTTTATCTGGACTGCCACCAGAGGCGCGGCCCATATTTAGAGTGGTTCTTCCTAATTCAGATAATCTGGCCAAGCAAATCCTGCAGGAGGTGGTCGCAAGTTTTTGTTTTAGTGATTCTAGATCCAGTCAAATTAAGAACCAAGATTAGTCGTAACATCATTGAAAGCAAGGAAAGTCTGAGATGACACAAAATGTCAGATAGATAAAAGGGTTAGCAGGTAAAAATCAGGGAAATCAGAGTAAAATGTGGAGTTCAGTCAATAATTCATCAGTATCAATTCATTCCAAGGAATGTATCATACTACTGAAAGAAGCTAATCACAGGGGAAGCTGTTATTAACAGCTTATTAGCAGGGTATGTGGGAACTCTGTATTAGTTTAATAATGATTCTGTGAGTCCAACATGATTCTCAAATAAAAAAAAGGTTTATTTAGAAAGTGTCATAAACCAGGTGCATCATATTTTATTTAACCTTTTGTGATGGATGGCTATTTTAGTGGTTTTAAAAGTTTTTCTTTTCAATTAATGATGAATAGTCTGACAATTAAACTCATGAACACATCCTTTATGACTTGCTTTAGAGAGTGTTTATGGAAAGGAAATTGTGGGATAATAGGTTTATATAATAATAGGTTTTTGTACAAACTATCTAAGCAAACCTTTCAGTTGAAGAATATGCTCATTTCAAATTGGAGCCCAAGACACAGGATACACAGGTTTCTGGGGGAACCTCTTAGCTATTTTTCATGTCCAGGCTAGGTACATCAAATATCCTAAAGTAGGTTTATCCACTTCCCACCGTCTGGCCTGAGTTTAGGGTGTGCCTGACACTGAGTGTCTGCAGCCCTTGCAACAGATAAATCAGAAGACTTCATTTCTTCATGTCATCAAAACAAAACCAGAAATCCAGGTCTTCAGAGGGCAGAGGACCCTCCTGAAAACATCAACAGTCAGATTCAGAATGTGACAGAGCAGAGGGTTGTGGAGTGTGGTCCTCGGACCCAGCACCATCAGTAACAATGGCAAATTCATTAGAGGTGCAAATCCTGGTCTCTTTCTAGATCTACTGAACCAGAGGCTCTACTGTTAGGACTGATTAGCATGTGAGTTTTTATTTTTAGCAGTCTATATACTTTTGAAAATGTATGGCAGTTTAATGAGATATAAATTAACATACCAACAATTTGCCATCTGAAATATGTAATATGCAATTTAATTGTTTTTAATATATTACAGATTTGTGTAACCATCAATTCAATAAACTTTAAAAGACTTCCTTCCCCGAAAATAGATCTTGTACCCTCCAGCTATCACCTTCTTACCCCTCAGTCCTCCAGCCCTACACAATTTGTTCTTGCTAATGGGGACATACCATTAAGGTTATACCTTGGTGTCTGGCTTCTTTCATTCAGCATGCATAATTTCTTTTATTTATTTTTTTCATTTTTTAAACAATAAGTGAATATTTAAGAGTATAAGCATCCTTCATGTAAAACCAATTTGCAAGCAGTTTGTGCCCAAACCCACACGAGCCCAAGGGTCCCACCATCCAGCTGGGGGGGGGCTTGTATGTACAATCAAGTTGATCAAATAAGTGTCTAGTTCCTATATTGCTGTAGTTTCACCATTCACCCCAATGCAGCCTTTACATTCTACCACGCCCCCTCTTCTGCAGATTGTTCCCTAGGTTTAGAAAAGGGGCCCAGGTGAGACAAGAAGAAATAGGTACTTTCTCTCTGGAGCTGTCCTTTTGGACTCTTGGTCAATTCTGGCTGTGTTCCTTTTTTTTTTTTTTGTCTTTTCGAGACCAGGGTCTCCCTGTAGCCCCAGCTGTCCTGGAACTCCATTGTAGACCAGGCTGGCCTTGAACTCACAAAGATCCGCCCCGCTCTGCCTCCCGAGTGCTGGATTAAAGGCGTGCACACCACAGCCCAGACTGATGGCGTTTCCTTTCATGGGGCTGACAGTTTGTCCAGGAATAACCTTGTCAATCCACTAATGAAGCCACGATGCAATTAGATATAATAGGTATTTAACAGTACTTAATGTTTATGGTAGTTTACTTTGGTATAGACACAGATGTTTGGATGAATGTTAAATCCATGAACTTACTTTCCTTTAATATGAAAGGGTCTTACTGTGGCTTATAACTCTCCTAACCCCTAGGAGAGATAAAGCTTGTGGCAACACCCCGGTTAATTCCTCCCAGGAGAGAGCTAGTAGCCAATGTAATTTGGTATATACAGGCATATGCTGCCATGCNTATAATAATAGTGTTTTACAAACTACTTATTCTATTTAGCTTTTCTCTTACATTTTTTAGTCATCAGATACCCTTTTACAACTTAATTTTTCATGATGTATTAAAATTTTGTTATCCCTATATCCATGAGCATACCTAGTGCCCAGGATATTGGTTTCTAATACCATTGTACAAAAAAGAAATCATGGTTTCTTGGAGAAGAATAATTCTAGGCCAGTGGCAAGAAATGTGTGAGTTGGGGCATTTGAGTGCTAGAAATAATGAAATGCTACTAAAAAACACTTGCAAACCCAAGGAACAAGACCCAGGATGTTTAGAGTCAACTGAAGAAGCAACTTCCCAGGAAACGTGGCGGGTAAATTAAGGAAACCAATCATAACACTGTGCTGTAAGTATCTTTGATCCAGGCTCATGTAATGACTGAAGAACAGATAAGAAAAGAAGCAGATCTCCTATGCAGAATTACAATAATTCATGTAGATAATTCTGTTTTTTAAGAAGCTGGAATGCAGCTCTATCCTGAAGTGTGAACTGTGCTTGGTGTTTCTCCTGAGGAGTAAAGCAAGGAAAAAGAGCCAAAGAGGAAAGCGCCTTACGGGTGGGAAAACCTGACCAACCTTGCCAGGCGCAATCAAAGTAAACTCAGTACCATAAAGCCATGTGATACCCCGCACCCTTGGTACCTATGTGATACGCCATGCTGATATCCTGTACCCCTGATACATATGTGATGAGAGTGGCACCCTTCTCTGCTGGGATCTCCGTCTCAAGAGCACAACACTCTAGTTCAAATGAGTGAAACGCAAACCCAAGTTAGCAGTTTATAAATAGATATTGACCCTTAGTTTTAAAAATTCCCAAGGTCATCTGTATAGTCAGAGTTCTCTAAAGGAGCAGAAATGAGAGAATGAATACATGTATTTAAAAATTTATATAGTGTCTACATTGTGTACCTGAACCACTTCGTGTAAGCCAATCTAATAAATCCCCTTCATTATATATTCAGGGGCCTGAAGAGATGGCTCAGTGGTCAAGAGCATTCACTGCTCTTAGAGAGGACCCAGGGTTGGTTCTCAACACCCATACAACAGCTCACAGCTTTCTGTAACTCCTGCTCTAGGGAATCGGATGCCTCTTCTGGAATTTGTGAGCACCAGGCCCACATGGTACACATACATACATCCAAGAGAACACTATATAAATAAAAATTTTTAAATACATGTATTCATTCTCTCATTTCTGCTCCTTTAGAGAACTCTGACTAATACAGATGACCTTGGGAATTTTAAAAACTAAGGGTCAATATCTTATGTATAATCTGCTAACTTGGGTTTGTCTGTTTCACTCATTTGAACTAGAGTGTTGTGCTCTTGAGACGGAGATCCACAGAGATAAGGTGCCACTCTCATCACATATGTATCAAGGTACAGGATATCAGCATGGCGTATCACATAGGTACCAAGGGTGCGGGGTATCAGCATGGCTTTATGCTACTGAGGTTGACTTTGATTGCCTGGCAAGGTTGGTCAGGTTTTCCCACCGTAAGGCTGCTTTCCTCTTTGCTCTTTTCTCCATGCTTTACTCCTCAGGAGAAACACCAAGCACAGTTCACACTTCAGGAATAGAGCTGCATTCCAGCTTCTTAAAAACAGAATTATCTACATGAATTATTGTAATTCTGCATAGGAGATCTGCTTCTTTTCTTTTATCTGTTTCTTCAGTCATTACATGAGCCTGGATCAAAGATACTTACAGCACAGTGTTATGATTTGGTTTCCTTAATTTACCCGCCACGTTTCCTGGGAAGTTGCTTCAGTTGACTCTAAACATCCTTGGCTTCTCTTGTTTCTTGGGTTGCAAGTGTTTTTTATAGCATTTTCATTATTTCTAGCACTTCAAGATGCTCCAAGCTCACACATTTCTTGCCACTGGCCTAGAATTATTCTTCTCCAAGAAACCATGATTTCTTTTTTGTACAATGGTATTAGAAACCAATACCTGGGCACTAGGTATGCTCATGGATATAGGGATAACAAAATTTTAATACATCATGAAAAATTAAGTTGTAAAAGGGTATTTGATGACTAAAAAATGTTAAGAGAAAAGCTAAATAGAATAAGTAGTTTGTAAAACACTATTATTATATGGACTCTTTCAGACATATGGAAGAAAATACATTAAAATATAGTTGTTTTTGCTTAACAGGAGGGTATGTTCCAAGAACTGTATCATTCAGGGCTTCTGCACATCACAGAGCACTCACATAAGCCTGGAAGGGAGAGTCTATACACCATGGCTACAGAGCACATGCTGTCGTGTATGTGGTTCCTAACTGCCTGAGTCATTATTATGTAGCACAAGATATACTCATGGCTCTTTTAAGGTTTCTTTGTTTTGTAATACTAGAAGTTTATACTTTCTACACTAATCACGTATTCATTAAGAAGCTCCTACCCATGACTGATCTGAACTCACCTTGCCTATGAACACAACTGGGATTGGAGTTTAAGTCAGAAGAGTCTCAGGAGGGAGAGATGGCTCAGTAGTTAAGAGTACTGACTGCTCTTGCAGAGGACCCAGTTTCGATTCCCACTTGTTCTAGTTTGTCTTCCATTGTTGTAACAAAACATTCTGACCAACACCAACTTGGGAAGGAAAGGGTTTATTCAGCTTATGTCTCCTGGGTCACAGTTCATCACTCAGGGAGCCCAAGGCAGGAACTCAGGGCAGGAACCTGGAGGCAGGAGCTGAAGCACAGGCCATGGAGGAATGCTGTTCACTGGCTTGCTCCCCCAGCTCATGCCCAGCCTGCCTTCTTATACAGTACACAACAACCTGCCCAGGGTGGCACCACTCATTGTGGGCTGGGCCCTCCCACACTGCTTGACCATCAAGACAATACTCCACAGATGTGGCCACAGGCCAATCCAATGGAGCCAATTCCCCAATTGAGGCTCCCTCAACCCAGGTGTGTCAAGTTGACACTAAAGCTATCCAGCACAATTGACCCCTTGTCAACTTGACACACAAAACACATCACTATTAAACCACCACCTTTCCAGTTCTTATCCCCAAAGTATGATGTTAACATTAATCACAACCTAAGACAGTACAACCTTAAAAGCCCCACAGTCCTTAAAATGTCCAAACACTTAAAAGTTCACAGTCTGTTAAAAGTCTCTTAACTGTGGGCTGCTGTAAAATCCAAAACAAGTACTGTCTTATTTCAAAGGGAAGAATCAGGCACACTCAAACAAAACCTAAGTCCAGCAAAGTAGCTCAAGGCTGGACACCTGGGATTCACTCACGATCTTCTGGGCTCCAAAGGGTCTCGGCAGCTCCCCCTCTCCGACTCTGCCGTCCGTGGCACACTCATCTCGCAGGCCCAGGCCGACTCCATTCTACACCTACCGCTGCTCTTGGTGGTCGTCCCAGGGTACCGGCATCTCCAAAAAGCTGGGGTCGCTACTGAAACTGAGGCAGCACCTTCACCAATGGTCTCTTCTGACCTCTCCTGGTGCAAAGCCTCAGCTTCTCTCCATGACCCCTGCAATCCTGGGGTCTTCACAGCAACCGAGGTGCACTTCCACCAATGGTCTTTCCTGACCTCTCACAGTGCCAAGCCTCGGCTGCTCTCTGTGACCCCCTCAAATTTCAACACCGGAACCATATAGGAGACTCTTACACGTTACCAAGTCCGGCTTCTGGCTCGAGATGGAGGCTCAGGCCCTTTCTGGGTCACAGCTTCTGTGTGCTGACCTTGAAGATATTCTCCCCAGAAGATTTCACCTCAGTGATGCTGGTCTCTTGTTACTTACAGCTGATTTTTCAGCCCCAGCTAACCAGCATCAATTGCCCCAGTACCACAAAAGTTTCACTTCAGGTTCTGGTCTCTTGTTACTTACAGCTGATTCTCCACAGCCCCAGCTGACCAGAACCCACAGATTACACAGTCCTGATGATCTCTGCTCTCCTTTGAAACTAGAAACTTCACAAGCCAGGCCTCCATCTTCTACAACTCCTTCAGCAAAACTGCTCCAAGCTCCACAGCAACAATCTTTAGGCATTCAATGATCTTCCCAGCCCAAAGTTCCAAACACCTCCACAATCCTTCCCCAAAACACCAAGGTCAGGTCTGTCACAGCAATACCCCACTCTTGGTACCAATTTCTGTTCTAGTTTGTCTTCCATTGCTGTGACAAAACACTCTGACCAACACCAACTTGGGAAGGAAAGGGTTTATTCAGTTTACATCTCCTGGGTCTGTTCATCACTTAGGGAGTCCAAGGCAGGAACTCAAGAACCTGGAGGCAGGAGCTGAAGCACAGGCCATGGAGGAATGCTGTTCACTGGCTTGCTCCCCTGGCTCATGCCCAGCCTGCCTTTTTATACAGTACACAACAACCTGCCCAGGGTGGCACCACTCATTGTGGGCTGGGCCCTCCCACACTGCTTGACAACCAAGACAATACTCCACAGATGTGGCCACAGGCCAATCCAATGGAGCCAATTCCCCAATTGAGGCTCCCTCAACCCAGGTGTATCAAGTTGACACTAAAGCTATCCAGAACACCACCACTCTCGTAGCAGCCAAGAACTGTCCATAATTACAGTTCCAGAGGACCTGTCACTTTCTTCCAACTTCCATGGGCATCAAACAACATGGGTACACTTACATACATGCAGACAATACACTCATAGACATAAAATTAAAATAATAAGTGAAATAAAAAATCAGAAGAGTGTCCTATAGCTCTGTTCCTATAGCACTGGGACTAGAACCCAGCAGTCCTGGGGGTGGCACTGAGGGCTGGAGGCCACATATTCTGAAGGAGATGCTATTTTGCCTTGAATAGAGTTATATTAAGACCTGGGTACCATGTAGCACTAAAAAGAGGGTGGTGTGATTCCCTCTCCCCAGATATATGACTCTGTTCTTTTTTTTATAAGCCTGAATACTTTATAAAGAAAAGAGATTTATTTTGTTTGCAATTCTAGGGGCTCAAGAGCATGACACTAGCAAGATGGGAGTGTACACAGGAATGAGAAAACACATTACCACACAGTAGGCCAGAAATTCATCCTCAACCTGTGGTTCTCTGTCCTTGTATGTTGGGCTTAGGAGAACTAATTCACTCTTATTAACTCCCTTCATCCCTTCCAAGGTCAGGCCAACAGTGACACATGACCTACTGCTAGGCTCCATCTTACAAAGGTGGGGCCACCTCTACACTGCCACAGTGAGAAGCAAAAACCCAAAACATGAACCTTTCTGGAAAAATCAGTCATATAAATGAGAAACTAAAAACTACTAAGTTGTGCAGCACAAACTTTACGTGAATGTTAAATATATTTTTCCAGATTCTTTCACATTGCAAACTGCTAGAAATATCCATTGAGTCTAAATCTGCTCAGCCAATCACATTCCTCTGTCCCCTATAAAGTTGAATATGGGCTACATCTACTTACTGTAGAGAAAAGCTTAGAATAGGTAGGCCTAAGGTGGTCAGACTCAGAGAATTACATTGTTGGTTTGCATGTCTGTGTCCCCTCAAACAGCCCTCATGCATAGGATTAGTACCTTTAAAAAAGAGGGCCAGGGATCTTATCCAAGTCTTTTTTTTTTTTTTTAATGTGTATGAATATACTGTCTGCATGTAGGTTTGTGCACCTGTGTGGTGCAATGCCTCAGAGGTCAGAAGAGGGCGTTGGATTCCCCTGGAACTGGAATTCTCCTGGAATTGGAGTTACAGACAGTTCTCAGCTGTCATGTGGGTGCTGAGGATCAAACCTGGTCCTCTGCAAGAGCAGTCAGTGCTCTTAACCACTAGGCCACCTCTCCAGCCCCCCTTTATCCAAGTCTTTACATGACGTGAACAGGGTATGGGAGCCCTGCTTATCGGATGCTGAATCTTGGATTTCCCATTCTCGTCAGAGGCATGAGCATAGTTTACTGCTGTTCATAAATTACCCAGTCTAAAGTATTTTCTTACAGCATCCTAAAAGACAACAAGAATTCTTTGGAGTATCTAGAAATAATCACGTATTAGATAGGATTAACGTACGAGGTTCTTCAAAGGTGCCCCCCAAGGAGTTATGCTCACAAGTGGCATGTCCATGTGAAGAATGATGGAACCATTTCATTGATCTTATAGCTAAATGACAGAAACTACATATTCCACTCCAGCAGTTACATCAGTTACAACAGACACATCACTACGTTAAAGAGAAGGCATGTCCTCTTAGTGATTCACTTATAAATAATAAAGAGTAAACTATCTTGTAGAAATTTATATGCTTGTCTAATTTGCATATTTGTTATTTATTTGTACATCCATTTAAGAACATTTATGGCATCTGTGGGGGTTTTTTTTTTTTTTTTGTATTTTTGAGACAGGGTCTCCCTGTAGCTCCTGCTGTCCTGGAACTTGCTATGTAGACCAGGCTGGCCTTGAACTCACAGAGATTCTCCTGCCTCTGTCTCCCGAGTGCCGGGATTAAAGGCGTGAGCCACCATGCCTGGCTCAGCATTTGTGTTCTTAGTCTCAACCCAGAAACATTTCAAAGACCTGTTAATAGAGAGCTTTTTAATTCTCTACTGTCACATAACACATTACAACAAAACACAGAGGCTTATACAATGATGTTTCTCACAATAGTAGACTTGATATGTTAGAGGTTAGAGGATGAGGCTACATTGGGTAGGAGCTTGAGTGGACCTGGACCATCCAAGATGGCTTCTTTCACATGGTTGACATCTCAGCTGGGGTAACCAGAATAGGGTAACTGCCTCAGGAACATTCATGTGGCCAGCCTCTAGAATTCAGGAGTCTTGCTGGAGTAATTAGTTGATTAGTGATAACTTTTTCTTGGATATCTACCATGTCACATGTTATTACTTCCTATAATTTCAAAACAGCTACTGGAGGCATGTGCTATCATTCCACTTACTCCTCTTAATAGTAAAATAACATGAGATTCGGAATGACCGATGTTAAGGCTGGGGATTTAGCTCAGTGGTAGAGTGCTTCCTAGAATACACAAGACCATGGGTTCAAACCCCAACATGGGAGGGAGAGAGGGAGAGAGGGAAGGAGGGAGGGAACAGATGAACTGACCAATGCCATGTCCAGGTTTAATAGCTGAGTGTCAAGGAAAAATAACCAATATTAAGGAGCCAAGAAATTGGAATGGATACATGGAGTTAAAGGAAAAGAAAAATCCTGAAGCAAGGGGACAGTAAGGAACAGATGCTACTAGGGGGGAGTCAGGAGGGTGGGTGTATTGGGTGGGGAGGGGAGGACGGGGAGATAAACAAGGAGGGGTATGATGGGAGGTCGGGGAGGTCAGGAGAAGGGCAGGATGGGGATGATGGGAGGGCTGGGGCTGGAGAGGGAGGAAGGGGTGGTAAGGGAAGAAGAAAGAATAGAGATGATTGGAACTTGAGAGGCTAGGAAACCCAGAGTGCAATGTGATGATGCCCCCAAGACCTCATGAGAAATTCACATATGCAGTCTGAACATTAGTACATGAGTTGTGCAAGCTGGTGACTGTGTGGCAGGGAACACAGTGTAAGACAGAGGACAACTCCCTTTGAAACATTGGTGAGAGTGATCCGAGTGACACTCAAAACAAAGCAGCCTATCTCCAAAGCTCTTGGTTATCAGCCAGAAATAGAAAATAAGACCCTACCGTTCAGAACAGGATAAGCCTCAGGCACAGGACTTGGATTAATGGAACAGGAACTGACCTGGAACCTTTCTATCTGAACTTAAGTGCCTAACTCTAGACAATGTGCAGACTGCTATGAGAGAAAATCATTCAATGGTACAACCCAGCACCAAACCCTAAGGACCATGATGAGCTGCCCAGCAAACTACCTCTACTGCAGCAGTGGAGACACTGTTGTTGGGGGATGGTCAACAGCTATCTAATTGGACTTGGAACCCTCTCAGTGGGAGTGAACCCATGAGAGACACTGTAAACTCAGCCAAATGCACAGGGCTGGAGAGGACATAGGGCCTACAGAATAGCATATCAGTGTCATATCTCTAGACAAATGAAATTTCTTACCATACACTAACTATGGAATCTTATATTTACAGACAAGCATACTGTATGCCACTCATCAAAAAAGCTTCTCTTTGCAACAGATGGAGGCTACTGTAGAATCTCACGGCTGGTCAGACACAGAACATACACATCTGAAAAATCCCCATTCCTAGGACACACATCTACAATTGAACCTCTACATGCAGAATGAGGTGCAGAGAGAAAACAAGTGCACCCCTCAATTCTCACCAGTAAAGCTTCCTTGCATAAGAGTGTGATGCAAACAGAAGGCCACAACTAGTCAAGCTTCAAAGAATGGGAGCCCCTAGAGTGTCTATCCCTGGATGGGTCCCCTATATTAAACCTCGCCCACCACAGGGATCATTGCAGAATGGGAGTGGAAAGATTATAAGAGCCAGGGTTGCTGCATGAACGTAAAGAAGCAGTAACTTACACTCAACTGTAAGCTTTCACATGTGAACCATGGCAGTGTAGACATCAGACATGGGACCCATGCCAACTCAGACAAGGTCTCAAAGCAGAGCCAAAGAAATGGTTAGGGGACTGATCCTTGGCTGAGAACTACACGAGACTGAGTACTGTTGGGTAAAGAAGAGTAGCCTTGCCTAGGATTCCTAGATATACTGACTAGACTCCAGTAGATATGTTTGCACAGGAGGACATCTGGGTTTGGGAGCTTGGCTGGATAGGGCTTAGCTTGGATACTGTAATGCATGAGTTCTGATGGGAGGATGGAGCATGGAGGAGCCGGGCTTGACTGGGAATCACTGTATGAGTTGTACAAATGCTCAATAAAAATTTTAAAGGGGGCTGAGAAATTTAAAACAGCTGAGATGGCTAAGTGGTTAAGAGCACTGACTGCTCTTGCAGAGAACCTGGGTTTGATCCCCAGCACCCACATGATGGCTAAGAACTGTCTTTAACTCCAGTTCCAGGGGAATCCGATGCCCTCTTCTGACCTCTGTGGCACTGCATGACACAGGTGCACAAACCTACATGCAGACAGTACACTCATACACATAAAAAATAATATATTTTTTTTAATTTTAAAAAAGATAAACATCAAATACTCTCGTGTGGATCCTAGCTTTTAATTTCCATAATGTGTTTATGTGAGTGTCTAGAGAGTCCAAGAAGCTGGAAAGAGATCATGAGAGGGGACAAAAGAGACCTGGGGAGGTGACAGTACTACATGCAACTTGAGAGGAGATTGGGAAGCACTGGCTGCTCTTGCAGAGGACCTGGGTTTGGCTCCCAAAACTCACATGATGGATAATAGTCCATAACTCCAGTTCCAGAGGATCCAACAGCCTCTTCTGACTCCTGTGGGCACTGCACAACATGGGTACACTTATATACATGCAGGCAATACACTCATACATATAAAATAAAAATAAAAAAGAAAGTAGAGGGAGTAGAAAGGTTTAAATGAGGATGAGGGAATGGAAGACGGGGAAGCGGAAGGGGGGGCAGCTAAAACCGAGGATTGTGTACAAAGCCAGAAGAAAATGCTGACCTTGTAAGCCAATAAATAAATCATTTGAACAAAGGTACCTCATGTGTGTGGCAGAAGCTGCCCCAGGAGCCATCAGCTGTGGAATGGAAATTCCAGTGCCTAAGTTGGTCAGGGAGGCTCCTGAGTCCTCTCAACAATGCAAGTCACTCCCACTGCTATTGCTTGCACCATAACTAGATGATCACTCTGTGCCTGAAGATTTTGTTTGTAGGACAAGAAATCATGCTAGAGCCGAACTGGAGGGTTTCTGCCTGCTGGCTGGCTTTCACAGCTACTACAGCTGATGGCTGTCACAGCTGGTAGAGCTAATGCAGGCTGCTGAGGGAGACAAGTGAACAACCCTCTTACTCAGCTGTGGACCACAGCTCCCATACTACTCACCTGCCAGGTGAGGTGTGCCTACCGGTGCAATGACAGCATACTGTAACGGAGTTAGCCAACTGTTTCTGATTGGATTTAGGGTCTGTTCCACAGGAGCAAACTTCACACCTGGTGCTAGAAACCTGATCAAAAGCTTGTGGCTGGGGAAGGTCATAGGCCCTACTGGGAAAGCAACTACTCTTGTTTGTGTTTGGCTGTACAGGCATGCTGAGCCCATCAAACTTCCTTCTAAACATTTCTGTTTCTGCCCATAGATGAGTGTGGCTCTCAGCTTTGGTCCGACAAGCTTCTTTTTGCAATAGGTAGTAGTTACTATAGAGATTGTGCAGTCAAAATGATGAGAGTAAGTGACTGATAAATGCTTAGCTTACATAGGACACTTTTATCACTCTCTCCAAAATCACAAAAATTTATGGAGTAGGAAGAAAGAATTAGAAAACTGGAAGGGGAGGAGTGTTATGGAGCCAGTGTACTCATGAACTCCTAGCAGCTGTTATCACCTGCACAAGATCAGGCCCATCAATGTTCTATCATGGACGGGAGGGGGAAGCATTTTCACCTGCACAAGATGGGGCCCATCAATGTTCTATCACGGATGGGAGGGGGAAGCATTTTCCTCTGTGTTGTAGCCATGGTAAACTGCTCATGCTCCCATAAATAATCCCTTATCCAACCTCATGAAAGTAACTATAATTAAACTAAATCTCTCTCTCTCTCTCTCTCTTCCTCCCTCCCTCCCTCCACACACACACACACACACACACACACACACACACACACACACTGAAAGTAGGAACAGAACTGGTTTGGACAAGGAAGGGGATCAGCAGGAAGTGGGGGTCAAGAGATAATAGGAAGTGAATATGATCAAAATTCATTACATACATAATGTCATAATGACTCATTATCATGTATAACTAATATGGTACTTAATAAATCAAACAAATAGAAACAGAATGTGAGAAACAGAAAATTAGACTGAAAAAAGGATAGTCAGTGCTTCAATTAGAAGAGAAAGTCAAACTCTACTGATAGATTAATCAGGATAAGCCCCACGAATTGACATTGGATATAGCAATAGAGAAGTCAACGGCAAGTTAACAAGACCTGTTTTAGCAGAGTGAGAAAAAAAGCTTAATAATGAGCCGGGTGTGGTGGTGCACACCTTTAATCCTAGCCCTTGGGAGGGAGAGGCAGGTGGATCTTTGTGAGTTCAAGGCCAGCCTGGTCTACAGAGCAAATTCCAGGACAGCTGGGGCTACAGGGAGACCCTGTCTTGAAAAGACCAAGAAAAAAAAAAAAATGATTTCTGGTATCTACCTATCTGTGGCAATCTGATGGTACAATTCTCAAAAGTGCTGGAATTACTCTTTATGATAGAGAAAGCATTATTTGGCATCACAGATAGGACCCCTGAGGAAAAAAGATTCAAGACCATCACACTCCACTGAACATGAATATCATCAATCACATTGAGAAAAATATTTATGGTGTTGACCTTGACCTTCATTTCCATGAAATCCCCATTGACAATAATATAAGGAAAGGGGCTTGGAGAACCAGGGCAGTGTTCCCTAGGGAAGCACCATGAGCCACCGAAAGCCTCTATGCAACAGTGCCTGTTAACCTGGGCACATGCGTGATGAAGGCAGGCCTACCCCAGGTGCCTTGGTTCAATGCTCCGGGAGCTTTTCATGGTTCTTTGCTTTGAAAAACCTCCGAAGGCAATTCAGTGTTAATCGTCTTTTCAGCAAATGATGTTTGATCAGATGTGGTCATAAAAAAAGGAAGTCTAATCCATCTCTTGTATCATATATAAAGATTATCACAACATGAATCTGAAATAGGAACAGAAAATCTAAAACTATAAAATCTTTAGAGGAAAGTATAGAAGAAACCATATGTGATCTTAGGATGAGAAAAAAATTTCTTAGCTATGACACTAGACAATCAATAAAGGAAAAAGTGAGTACATTAATAATCATAGTTAAAAATTAAAATTCTTCAAAGGACAACTAGGAGATAAATTAACAAAGTTAGACTGCAAGAAAATATTTGAAAATTAGATATCTAGTAAAGAATATATCTAATAAATTAAAATTATATATCTAATAAAGATATCTCAGAGATTAGCAAATAAAGACACTTCACCAAAATGAGATACATGCGGGACAGAGAAGGGCATGTTAAAGTGCTCACCAACTCTAGTTGTCAGGACTACAAAACTCACAATGCAATACCCCTGCACATCATTTAATGGCTAAAATCAGAAAGCTGACCATATCAAGTATTAATGGTCAATAGTTGACCATATCAAGTATGGTGGTGAAGCAGGGTTTTTCACACAATATGAATATAATATAAAATGGGAACAGCCATTTTGGAAGTTTCTTTAAAGGGTAAGTATATAGCTGGTACACTGGCACATGCCTTTAATCCCAGCACTCACGGCAGAGGCAGGCAGATCTCTGTGAGATGAAGGCCAACCTGGTCTATATAGTATAATTTCCAGGCCAGTTGGGGCTAGAGAAAACCCTGTCTCAAAACAAAACAAAATGAAACAAAAAGGTAAGTATATACTACAATATGAACCATCCCTTCTACTGGATACTTGCTCAGATGAACATATGTATATGAAGATATATATATGAAGATATGTATATGAAGATATGTATATGAAGATATGTATATGAAGGGTCATGGCAGCTCCATTTGTAATTTCCAAACAAATTGAAAATTTCATCTGTTGATTCATGGGTAAATGGTTAAACTATGGTATGATCCATACAACAGATTATAACTTAGCAATAAAAAGGAATAAGCTATTGGCTCACCACGCTCTTTGTGGAAGGACTTCAAAGAACAAGAAAAAAAAATCCATTCAAACTTATGATCTCACTTATATAAAATTGCAGAAAATGTGGGATAATCAACAGTGACAGAAAGAAGATCAATGGTTGACAAGAACTTAGGGTGAGGAGAAGGTAGGATATAAGGCAGGGGACACAAAGTGGCATGAAAAACCTTCCAGACATGGTATGCATAGTTCAAAACAACACATTTCACACCGTAAGTGTAACGCAGCTGGCTGGAGAAAAAATGGGGAGTGTTATATATCTGTAGGAGTTTATGTGTACTATGTGCATGCAAGAATCCATGAAGGGCAGAAAAAGGTGCTTGATCCCCTGGAACTAGGGACACAGGCAGTTATAAGCTGCCACATGGGTGTGAGAAACTGAATGAAGCCAGGTCATCTGCAAGAGCAGTCAGCACTCTTAAGCCACTGAGTCATCTCTCCAGCCCCAAGGCAGAGTCACTCTTAATGGGAAGGTATGTATAATAATGTACCATCAAAGTGTCCTTTCCTTTAGCTATAGCTAAAATCTTTTGAGGGAAAAAAAAAAAAGGATAAGTATGCCCCAAAGTATTCCTGTCTACCACCTTTAAGATGCAAGTGAAGCACGTCCAGAAGTGTTCTTCCTTGCCATCTTGAACACGACCTTAGCTTCTTCAGTATTAAAATGGACTTGCTCAGGAATGTGCCCCCTCCCATGTGCTTTCCATATGAACATACATGGGCTTCTTGAATATAACAGCACTGTGCTCCCTTTATCTGAGGACAGTATCACTTTGGAAATTATTCTGGTGCTTTCCTTATCTACTACTGATATCTTTCTCCACTCTTTACCTCTTAGCCATGCTTGCTTGGGCTTTGCACTCGGCACATGCATATGCATTGCACTTGGTTATAACTCTGTTTACGCCTTACATCTCTGTGCATTTCTCTTGCTCATTGTGTCCTAGAAGGCTACAGATTATATCTATGGGTGAGTCTGGTGTCCAGGAAGGGTGGATCAATGAAGGCCACCAACTGCAGTCTAATACGACAGCAAAATATCAGCACTTACTCTCTGTCAGTCACCTACCCGCTCGCTGACTATACAGTTCAAGATCACAAAGCATCTGTGAGTGCTCCTCTCTCCTTCTGGCTTTTAGTACCAGCTCTTCCCACTCTGCTCCAAAGGTGAGCTGGGCTGAGGCAACTCCTCCATTCCTAGCCTTAGGGTAGCAAGCCTTCACAATTCGCTTACACCCAGCCCTCTTATATGTAAATAATCCTTTTATTAACTCCCTTAGGATCATCCTAATTTGTGTATGCCATCTGTTTCCTGCTGGGGCTTGGATAGAATACCTGTCTGTGAATAATAATTTTAATGGTTCTCTGAATTCCATTAGAGCTTCAACACTTATATACAGCCATGAGCCAGCTGCATCCCCATCCTTTGGGAGCTTTGTAGAAATGCACAATCCCAGGCCCCATCCCAGACCTGCTGGATGAGAGTCTAGTATTTAAAATATTCTCTGGTGATGCCTTTGCAAGTTGCAACCCAAGAAGCACTGCATGATTCTAAATTTTACTAAAAAGCTTGTTGAGATACAAAAAAAAAAACAAAAAAAAAAAAAAAAAAAAAAAACCACACACACACACAAAATATTCACTCATATTAGTTCAAGTTGTGGTAATAAAGGAGATAGACTTTCTCAGAAATCCAAAAGGACCCATGAGAAAGAAAAGCCTATTACACCCAAACTCTTGAGAATGGGGTGTCTGAAATAAAATTGTTTATTGAAGCACTGCTGATGTTGCCCCCAGAGAACTGGCTCTAAGACAAGTTTCCATAGCTCCCCGCAACAAGACCAAGTACTGGCTGGAAAAGAGCAAAGAGGGTTTTCTATTAAAAGATTAGGGGAAGGTGTAAGTTATTTGCATGGAATCTGCAGGGGCTACAGGTAGGAAAGGGCAGGGTTCCATGAAGATGAAACCTTGCAATAGGGAAACCAGCACGGAGATGGAATCATGGTTTCGGGATGGATTGGCAACGTAAGCAAGAGATGGGAGACAGGGGTTTATGTTTTAGGATACATGAAGAATATAGAATGATCTTTTGTCATCCCCCTAATCTTATGTCTCTTCTAATTAAATTTAGAATAGTGAAGACAAGAACCAGACAGTTCTGGATGACATCTGTCTAAGACAGGAATGAGTCAGTAAGCGTATTAGTTTTGTCACTTCTGTTGAGCAAATACCTGGTAGAAACAAAGTAAAGGAGAATTTCTTCTGCACAAGGTTTCTTAAGTTTCAGTTCATCATGATATAGAGGGCACCACATCATGGCACATAGAAGCAAAGTATAACTAACAGGAGGAGGCTAGGGTAAAGTAGAACCCCAAGAATATATGTGATGACCCTGTTTCCTCAAACCAGATTCCATCTTCTGCAGTTCCATCATTTCCCAAGTTCATTAAATCTTTGAATCCATCAATGGATTTAAATCATTCATTAGGTCAGAATCCTCACAATCGAACGGTCCCTGGAAACACTCAACAGCCATACCTAAAGGTATGCTTTAACTAATTTAAGCAGGTGCTTCTCAATACAATCTATTTGATAATCAAGATGAACCATTACCATGCCTTCCCCAGTCAACCCTAATTACAATTCTTTATCTTCCTGTCATCATTCTTCTTCATCTACAGCTCTACCTAATTGATAATTTGAGTCCCCTTTTCCATGGTCTCTGGACTGTCCTACAACCTTCTTTCTTGCTATCTAAATCTCAGTTCTGAGAATAAGAATGTTATTGTTATTTGTCCTATTTGTCTGTTTGGGCAGAGCTTTTGCATCTTTGTCCTTCACAAGCAAAATGAAGGGTTAGCTGCAAATTGCTGATTCAGCAGGCACTAGGTAATGTCATTTAAACCATGTGTCTGTCCTGGGCTGTCTGTCTGTTCAGCAGGAGCTGGATAAGAAAAATCACATAATAATTACACATCTAGTTTGACATGATACAAAGCAGGGTTTCAGATCTTGATTGTGGACTCTCTCCTTCCCTTACACCACTTCCCAGGAACATCTGCATCCTTTGGCAGCCTCTGATAGCAGACTCAGAGATGACTTCTCATGTTCAGGGTATTTAAAATGTTGTGTGACAAAATTAATTGCATTTAATTAAACATCAATTTTTTTATGGCCCCAAACAAATCCAGAACACCATGTAAGCTTATAAAATGGCAGTTCTCCAAAGGCTTCTACTGTTGGGTGTTATCTGACAGAGACTTAAGTAATTTTAGGGATTATTTTACACCAGCAAGTCTGATGGATGGCCTCTCCACCTCAGATAGGCATCAAGAATTAGTCTCTGGCTCCTAGATCTTGCAGCTACCTCCTTTCCTCTTTCCTAAAATCCTGCAGTAGCTTCCTCCCTCCCTCAACCACCTTCCTGTCTGCTCTTTTTTTTTTTAATAAATATTTTTATTTTTTTTTATTTTTGAGACAGGGTCTCCCTATAGCCCCAGCTGGCCTGGAACTCACTCTGTAGACCAGGCTGGCCTTGAACTCACAGAAATCTGCCTGCCTCTGCCTCCTGAGCACTAGGATTAAAGGTGTGCAACACCACACCCAGCTTAAAGATGGTTCTTAGCCGCCGTACGAGTGCTGGGACTCAAACCCAGGTCCTCTGCAAGAGCAGTCAGTGCTCTAACCGCTGAGCAATCTCTCCAGCCCCCGCTCTCTGCTCTTTTTATGATACACTAAAATTATGCATTTGCCTCCCCCCAACTATATGGAAGCAGCAAAGGAAAGCATTATCTCTCACAAGCAGAGCATATGATAGTGCTGAACTCACTAATGTACTGAACAAATGCACTATCTTGTTTGTTAAATGTTTGATAATGCACTCTTGTTTGTTCTGTGTTTCTCTGAGGTTGTGTGTTGGGTATTGCCATGATAAAACTAAGAAGGCCCAGTATATTTATTTTTCTGGGAGTTTCAGAAGTTGTAAGGGACTAAATGCCTAACAAGCAAACATGGTCACTGAGGAGTAATAAAGATGGAATACTTTCATCTTCTTTACCCCTAGACAGACAAAGTGGCCACACCAAGGTGGCTGTGGGGTGCCCAATCTACTTCTCCTTGGGTACAGACTGAAGGAAGTCCTGTCTCATGTCCACGCTGGCGGCGCCAGGAAGAAAGGTCACCGAGTACGAAGGAGAAGCTGGGACAGAGAACTAAAAATTCCAAACGACCTAAAAAAGAAAGTCCAGGCAGTAGAGCCACCAACTAGTGTGATATAAAGATTGTTTGCAAGGGGACTGGTGATGTTCACCAGTTAGGAGCCAGCGGAGTGCTCATTGCAGAAGGAAACGGGATTTGGTATTCGCCAGCACAAACATGGATTGGCTAACACTGTCCATAACGTGCCAGTATCAGGCGAATCTGATGCCGCTCTTCTGAATGTCTGTGGGCGTTCACAAGGAATATTGCTAAGTGGCATATGTGGCAGGAATACCATCATATAGGCATAAAACAAAAATAAAATATTTTAAAAATTTCTCAAAAGGAGGCACCTTGAATGAATATACACTGAGAACAATGTAATATATCTGAGTTTAGCTAGTACCCAAAATCAGCAAAGTCAAATCCCCCACATCTAGTTATCCTGACTCTAAGGATCAGGATCTATTCAGTTCTAGGAATTAGACTACAGCTCAGAGTAGTCTATGAACCAAAAGCCTTGAAATATATTGTATTCAATGATTTTTTATTTAGACTTTTTTTAAATTTTTTTAATTTATTTTGTAATGTGTAATGTATGTACTGCTCTGGCATGAAGGTTTGTGGCACACGAGCCGTGTCCGTGGCAATGCCACGGAGGTCAGAGAAGAGGGCTTCAGATTCCCCATGGAACTGGACGTTAGAAGAAGACGGTTCTCAGCCACCGATGTGGGGTGCTGGGGATTGAAGCCCAGGTCCTCTTGTAAAAGCGGCGGTACTGCCTTAAACACGCTAGGGGGCCATCTTCTGGCAGCACGCCCGCTCTAATGTAATTCGTTAAGTCTGGGAGTCAACTACCACCGCTCTAAATTGTCTCAAGGAACCCAACAGCCTAAAATGGTAAAGCATCAAAATCAAGTGGTAAGGGCCTTAGTAAATAACACCCTTGGCAACTCTGGATGTGCTTTGAAAGGAACGAAGAGAGGCTGTGTATCAGAACTCATCTAATCCTTCTTTCGCCCAGTCTGATTTGCCGCCTTTTCTCCCTAGTTCACTCATTTCAACTAAGTTTCGCTGTCGCATAAAATGCGTATGTCCTACCCCTTTTTTTAGGCAAATATTTTTTTATTATTTAATTTTTTTTTTTTTTTTTTTTTTTTTTTTTTTATTTATTTTTGTCTGTGCACCCGTGTCGTTCAAAGATGCCACGGAGGTTCAGAAGAGGGTGTTCAGATTCCCCTGGAACTTTTTTTTTTTTTTTTTTTTTTTTTTTTTTTGGGGTGGGGGGTGGGGGTGCTGGGGATGGAACCTGGGTCCCATGAGGGCCTGATCCCCTCTCTGCAGTCCATAAGTGTCCTTTTTCTACAGCAGGTCACACGAGCAGTGGTATTAGTTAATGCCTTAAAAAAAAAATTGGCTCTTTCATTTTAGGGCACGTAAAGATTGTTAAGAGCCAGAGACTAGGTAGGACTGGGATGAAACTGTCTTGTGGTTATTACAAGACTTTTACTCACAGCAGCTGTGCATAAGACCTACATAATGTCAAGCCACTTGACATTCAGGCATGGGTGGGGGAAGGGCTCCCAAGGCCCCACCCCCTAGCTCAGGAGCTATTGACAGCAAATGGCAGCTGGCAAAAAAGAATCAGTTTTCTTTATGGATGTCACCCCTATGGGTTGACCATGCTCTAGTGGATGACCACGCATGCATGTGTTTATGGGAAGCACTAACAGGACTCAATGGATTATTATTAGGAGGAGGAGGGAGGAGGAAGGGAGGAGGAGGAGGGCGGAGGAGGAGGAGAAGAAGAGGGCACGCGGCAGCCTAGAGGAGATACCTACAGGTTTAAGAGCAACGTCGTTGGCTGCCCCTTGCCCGAGTGCCCAAGGGATGGTGGATAACGAACTGTGCCATGGACGTCCAAGGTTTTCAGGGGAGTCCTGATTCGCGCTCTGTCTTGGCCTGCCATGGGCTGGTCAAACCAAAGCGGGGTACGCTTACTCCAATTGCAGGCAGTCATGACCCCAAAACACGTCATACACATAAAATAAATTGAGCTTAATTTTTAAAAAGACATGAAGTTGTAAGGCAGGATATATAGTGGAGAGTACTGGGAGGGAAGAATTGGAGGTGGGAGAGTGGGCCGCACCAATGGGTGAAATGCAATGTTACATTATATACAATTGCTCCAAAAATAAAAAATAGTATTAAAGTAAAATAAATTAGCAATTGCTCGGTTGGTTTAATTACTCGAGTACTAATTCATAAGCCTAATTATGAATTATAGAGGAGGTGCTGTCATTTTGGATTAGGGATAGAAAGTGGAAAAAAAAAAAACACAATCATCCTTGTTCAAGCTGAAAAATGCCCCATAACATAGGGCAATACATTTAGTAAAACATAAGGTGGGCCAAAATATGCAGACCAATGAGACCAACTGTAACAGAAGGAACAGGACAAGAAAAGGATGCTGAGATCTACAGGCCGTTGAGAGAATTCTCCAGGAAGATAGGTTGGAGAATGTGATACAGAAGTGGAGTGACCAGGTAAGAGACCCTCTGGAGTCTGCTAAGTCCTAATGAGAGTCTAAAAGCTGAAGCTATAAGGACAAGCAATAGAACACTAGAGAGGGACCAACAGAGTGAGTACAATGGGAAGAGAGAGAAAAGCTGACAGTCAGTGTGCCAGTGCGAAGATGACGCCAGCGGGAAGATGATGCCACGTGGGAAGATGACGCCACGTGGGAAGATGACGCCAGGTGGGAAGATGACGCCACTCGTGAGGACACTGAATACAAGACCAGCTTTTCAGAAACGCCAAGACTCAGGCTGAGCTAGAGGTGCTAAGATAACCTCTTCCTTAGAGTCAGGATCAATTTACAGCGCACTTTATTCATTGCTCAACATGAAGAGACACAGGGAAATCGCTGAGTGTGGGAAAATCTATGTTACCTAGTTGTTTCAAGCGCCAAGCCTCCAGATTTCTATCATGTTTTCCTTCTTTTGAAGAGTCTGGAAGCGAGTGGAGCCCTTAACAATATACCTGTTAGAAGCA
>VZQC01005124.1:124829-146555 GCA_009823505.1 Rhizomys pruinosus
TTTAAAAAAAATTGACATGGAACTGAAAAAAAAAAAAACCCTAAAATTTACATGGAAGCACAATGAAAGAGAGGGGATGGGAGGAGTAAGGAGAGGAGGAGGAGGAGGAGGAGGAGGAGGAGGAGGAGGAGGAGGAGGAGGAGGAGGAGGAAGAGAAATGAGAAACTTTAGCCAGTGACATTTCTGAGCACCAGCTTTCTTTCAAAGTTCTGGAATTATATTATATACTTAGAACTGTTCTGAGAATTAAATGAAATCAGATAAAAAAAGAACATACAGTAATGCTTACCACATGTTAGCTTACTTTCTGCCTATAAATTATACCCTTTCAAACAAATTCTTACATTGATTGTATATAATAATCAGCAAAAAGCCACATAAATATTACATTATATTCCAACTACATGATGTATTTGAAAAGAACGAATTGTTCAAGTTTGAATGGCCTTCATTTAGAAGATAGCCTGGATATAAAAGTGGGTATGCCTAATCAGCATATCCATTTATGACCAGCTGGAAGCAAAACCACAGATAATTCTCCCATTACCTCCCAGAAGTGCCCAAACGCTCTGACTCAGCCATTTTCTTTTACCAATGGAGGAAAGGCAAACTACATGACACGATGAGGTTATTCAAAGAAACAAATTGCTGAATTTTGAAAGGGCGCCTGGAGCGATAAACATGACGACTTTCTAAAAGAATTCAGCCAGCAAAGAATTAAAATAATTTGGGAGGGACTATGGGGAAGAATAACACTAAAGGCCTTTACAAAAAAGCCATATAGAAACTACAACTATAGAGGCTTTCTTTTATATATGTATTTATTATATATTATATAAAATACATATACATATATATTACAAAAAGAGATTAAAAACTGTTACCTTGTAACAGTGGAACACTGCCCCTACACCACAGGCTAGCAAAGTCAAAGCCCAATGCTAGGAATGGACTCCCTCTATAGAAGCTGTTAACCTGGGAGGTCCCTACACCCTCAAACAATACTGGTCATTTCCTCTGCTCTTTGTTACCCACCACAACTTCATAGTAAGACCCTATTGCTGAAGAGGCTACATATATGAGATGTAGAACAAATGGGGAGAAATCAAGCTGGCAGTGATATAAAAGCTTCGTCTCCACTAGCTAGCTTTCATAGTGCCAGAAGATGTTGTTATACATGCTTCTAGAAGAGAAAGGTAACCATCAACCTTAGCCAGCTAATCCCAAAAGCTACAACTGCTCTGGCAAGATATGGCCAGCAGTGCAACAGTGGCACCGTAATTAGTAATCAGCCACCCTCTAAACGGATTCAAGCTCAACTTCCAAAGATGGAGCCCATTTATCTGACATTGATAGCAGCCCCAGGAACCTGTGGCTGAGACAGGCCATGTGCCACAGGGAGAGCTTAATACTATTATCCTGCTAAATAGGGATGGCCTTAAACTGACTCCTAATGACTTGTTACACCCATAGATTAATGCATCTCTCAACTCTCACCAGAGAAGCTCCCTTATCCAGCAGTGATTAACACAAGAGAACCACTACCAGCCAATGTGCAGAGAGTGCTTATCCCTGAATAGGACGCCTATAGCAATTGTTTGCCTCCCAAGGCTCAGGTATAACTGTGGAAGAAGAGGTTAGAAACACTGTAAAAGCCAGAGGTGATGAGTGACCACAAGGAAACAGAGTTTTCCATACAGCTGGCCAGTTATTATATGAACTCACAACAATGCTGACAGCATACACAAAGCCAGACAAAATCCCAGCAAGGGCATGGGGAGGTGTGTAAGAAACCCCAACCCTACCTGAGGTACTGGCAATCAATGGCTGCTGGGAGATGGAAGAGTCAGTCTCATTTATGGGTGAACCCTTAGTAGGCTAACCAGCTCCAGGGAATAGGCCTACATAGGGCATTTGGGAACATAAGTTTGACTCCATAGGCGCGCGTGCGTGCGTGCGTGCGTGCGTGTGTGTGTGTGTGTGTGTGTGTGTGTGTATGGGGAGGGAGTTTGCTGGTGGGGAAGGGGAATCTAGATTTGATCAAATTATAGTCTATGATATTTGAAAAAATAAAAATTTTAAAAATACAAGGATAGATAATAATCAAGGACATGAAATTGATGGTGTGGGGAGGGGCTAGAGAGGGAAGAAGGGTTCTGAATGCAGTCAAAAATACATTGCATGAAATTCTGGAATCAGCCCTAATCTGCTAATTAGTATGGCCAATTCTGTATCAATCCAACTGGATTATACGGCTGCGACCATTTGGTAGAAGACGACACTGATTTCTGTGGTGCACATCAAGTGTGTCTCAGAGTGGCTCATCAGAGCTTAATCAGTGTACTCTACTAATGCATCCTCCTGTGTTAATGTGCTTCTGCACATTATATTCCCTGCTGGCAATAAGAGGTTCAGATAAAAAAGGAAGATCAGAAATTATTGTAACCCAAATATTTTAATTAGCATCTTTGTAGATCAGTTGAAAAATAAGGATAGCATGTTATTACTACTTTCTATGGCAAATAAGTAGCTATCTGTACAACAAATTATGAAGTAGTAGTATAGGTAATTTGTCTGTCACAAGTTACTCAGGACATGTGAAATGGTAAACAGAAAAGCCATGATGTGGTCTGTTCAGAAAAGGCCTCTTTCCAATGGCATGGTTGCTAGAAGCCTTCCATTATATTCATTCAGGGGTTCTATCCTCCGAGTATTTGGTATTTAGTGGGAGCTCACTGGATCTAATTAAGGACTAGGAATTCCTCATCAGTTAGAAAATGTTAAATCCTAATTTCCTGGTTCTTAAATTATTTTTCTGCAAATCCCACAAGGGCATTTGGCAACCACAAGTTCTATTCAGTGGCCTATGGTAGTTGCGATGGTTAATATTGATTATCAACTTGACAGGATGTGACATGGAGTAGAATCACTTAGAAGACAAACATCTGGGCTTGTTTGGGAAGACCCACCCTAAATATGAGTAGCACTGTTACATAGGCTAAGGGCCTAGACTGAGTGAAAAAGAAAAAGGCAGGTGAGAACCAGTACTCACAGATCTCTGCTTCCTGACTATAATGCAATGTGACCAGCTACTGATTTGTCCAGTTTTGGCTTTCTGGGTTCAATATTTTAATTTTTTTTAGACATTTGTAGTTGCCTAGTCTTCTACAATAAGAATGTCATCTGTGTTAAATTCATAAACAACAAAAGACAGGGAGGAAACCAGAGTCTGCACTCAGTATTTCCATCAACATTCTACTGGGAACATGGCATCTTGCCTTGCCCTATGAAGACTTACCTCTACTTCCTTATCGTCCCTGACAGGTACACAATTGGCTTATTAATATGCATCTTTTCCTTCTGATTCCATATGGCTCAAATTGTTTTAGTCATCTGGCATCTAGTATTGCTATTTATTGATACTAATGTGATTTTTCTCACCTACATGCTATTTGGCAACACATTTCATAAGTTTTAAAGTAAGCATGCCCAGACATTTTTCTTCTGGGAATCAAAGAAATAATTAAGGATATGTTTAAAGATTTCTTAAGAAAGATTTTTTTTTATTTTAAGTATATGAGTGTATTGCCTGCATGTGTCTATGTGCACCCATGAAGTCCAGTGCTCACAGAGGTCAGAACAGGTGTCAAATCTCCTGGAACTGGAGTTACAGATAGTTGATAGCCACCATGTGGGTGCTGAGAATTGAACCTGGTCCTCTACAAGAGAAGTGAGTACTCTTAACCACTGAACCATCTCTACAGCCCCACGAAAGATTCTTAAGGTGAGACTGTTTTTAATTTCTAAAAAAAATTAAAATCCCAAAGTTCAACTGTAAAGGATCAATTGATTAAATGAGTCACAGAATTATAAATGAGATATGTGTTAGCTACTAACAATGCTGTAGAAATTTCTTTATGAATACTCAAAAAATTTAAGGGATCAATATGAAATGAAGATTCATCTATAATTTTAATCTGTATATGGAAAAATATTTGGAAGATTATTTTTAAATGTTCTTTTTGCTAATGTACGTGTCTTTGGCTTTTTCTGTAATCCTATATTGGTCTTTGAAATAAAATTTAAAATGAAATTTCTGAGTATCTAGGTACATGCTAATTATTCCATAAATCTTCAAAGACCACAGTGTTGTTTAAAAGAAAACACCCCACAGACACTTTGTTCCCACTGATGGCCTAATCTCAAACTCAGCACAGACACATGAGAAAAAGAGGTTTGAGAGGTCAGGATACAAGAGTGATGAATTATTGTCAGTATTAAAAAAAAATAAGCTAGGAATTAACTATAGCACACACCTGTAATCACAGCACTTGGGAGGCTGAGGCTGGATTGATATGAGTTGAGTTCAAGGCTCCTTCGCCTACATAGTAAATTACAAACCTGCCTGGCCTGTATTACTCAGATTCTCTCCCCCTTAACTCCCTGACCAAAAAAAAAAAAAAAAAAGTAAGTTGAAAGCCAGCCTCTGCTACATGAGATTTTGCCTCTTAAGTGAACAACAATAACAACAACAAATCTATAAGACCTATCACTCTCCAGCCTTTGCTTAGGGTCCTCAGAGC
This sequence comes from Rhizomys pruinosus, assembly GCA_009823505.1. Classification (NCBI taxonomy): domain Eukaryota; kingdom Metazoa; phylum Chordata; class Mammalia; order Rodentia; family Spalacidae; genus Rhizomys; species Rhizomys pruinosus. The sequence goes on from VZQC01005124.1 coordinate 129,413, forward strand.
ACCTCCCCTTCTCTTCCCTGCTCTCACACATTTGTGTTGGTCAGCTTCTTTCTAATAGGGTGCTGCCATGGATTAGAACAGCTACTAAGCCTTATATTCATGACCTGCCATGAAGTTGCCATCAGTCAGGACATAAATGGGTAGAAGGCTGCTGGAATGAAAAGTAGCTGAGGATACACACAATGGTGGTGTTATTATTATTATTATTATTATTATTATTAAATCTTTATATTAGGTTATATATTTAAATTGTAGTAACTGTCCAAAGTATTCATTTTTCAAATACCAGCATTTATTCTTTGCTTGGAGAAGGTCTTCAATCATTCTTTGGACCACAGCTTGAAGGTTTTCCTAACTACTTCAACTAAAGTGAGCCCCTGAATTCTGCTTTTACCAGTTATTTCTCTCAAGGCCCTCAGGACCAGTTCTGTCCTATTTTCTGCTTACTTCTATGTCTATCTGTCTCCCAGCAGTAGAGGCTATATAATAGGCTTGAGGTCTGGTCTCTCTTTTTTGCTCTTTCCCCACCACACAGTCAACTTTCAGTTTATTGACTGCCTAACATATAATGAATGCTGAAGAACCAACAGAGAAGAGCATTCCCCACACTCTGATTTTGTGATGTGGGCTCTCTCTGTATGTGAAAAGGATAGGCCACATCTCATAACTTTTACTGCATCATTCATTTCAACCAAGGCAGAAAGTTTCTGCAGTCTATCTACTGAATGCAGGGCCTGGCATTTGAATGGTGAAAAACATAAATGATTCTGAGGAGAAAGATAATAAAAGTAGATATTCCAGAAAACATATTCTTCTTAATTACACACTGATTTAAAAATTCCTACCAGCTTTACTTTTAGTAATTTAACTGGTTATTACACATATCCTCACAATAACTTTGCAAGTATCCTTGCTCATCATTTGACTGACTGAAAACTAAAGAAAGCTGAAATCTTTGTCTAAGGTCCACAACTTGTAAAAGAAATTAAGCTGCAGCTTTGTCTGACTGTAACATACTTTTTATTTATTTTTTTATTTATTTTATTTTTTTTTTTTTAACTTTTCAAGACAGGGTCTCCCTGTAGCCCCAGCTGTCCTGGAACTTACTCTGTAGACCAGGCTGGCCTCGAACTCACAAAGATCCACCTGCCTCTGCCTCCCAAGTGCTAGGATTAAAGGCGCGCCACCACACCCAGCTGTAATGTACTTTTTATTAACACAATCTTAACATCACAAAACTTATACTTCTCATGCTGCAAAGTTTAGGATAATATAGCACACACTGAATGTAGTGATGTATGTGATGTATGTGGGAAAGAATTCAGTAGTCTCTTGATTCACAGAACATCATGTAATTAATGTAATTACGCCAACTGTTTTTAACACACACATGCACACGCACACACACGGACACACACGCACACACACACACACACACAATTCCATGACCTGAGATCATTCTGCCGAGCCAGACAGAGTTTAAATTCCTATGCACTGACAGAGAAAGCCAAAGAAAGAGAGACTGCCTCCATGATATACCTTTCTATGTTTATTTATATACATATTTTATATCTAAGTTTTATTCAACTGTGGTTCTTATGACACTTTAATCAACATTTATAAGGGGAAACATTTCTGGCACAACTTACTTGAATACTTAAGTGCCAGTACTTAAGGGTAGGTGGGGAATTTTTTGAGAATTTTAAAACTGTGTACATTAAAAAAAAATGTGGGGGCTCTTAGCCTAGCAGTTAAGAGCACCGACCACTCTTACAGAGGACCCGGGTTCGATGCCCAGCACCCACATGGCGGCCAAGAACCGTCTGAAACTCCAATTCCAGGAGAACTCCAGTTCCAGGGGAATCCGACACCCTCTTCTGACCTCTGTGGCATTGCATGACACGGGTGCACAGACCTGCATGCAGACAGTACATTCATACACATACAGAAATAAATAAAAAATTAAAAAAAAATGTGTACATGATCGTTTGTTATTAGCTTTAAATTATATAGGAAAATGTCCAAGCTTCATTTGTTGATTTAATGAAGCAGAATTAAACTTACAGGAACTGGAAAGGGTAGGGGGAAGTGATATGTTAAAATAATAACAAAATGATCATTGGTATCTTTGAAGAATGAAAGACTGCTTACATCAAAGAGCATACTTTTTAAAACATGGAAGTTTAAAAAGAAAACAGATCAGAATCCCCTCTGTAACTTGAAAACCACATTTCCTGGACTGTAAGGACATTATATTCATATCTACTACACCAGGCCATAAGAATGTGCCAGCTGTTAAGAGATATGGCTGTGACCAAGGCTTAGAAGAAAAAGATCTGCCAGGAAAACCTGTCAATTTCTGCTGCGTACAGTGCTTTATGGGAATAGTGTAGTACAGTGAACTTCCACAGATATTAGGGCAAGTCACTACAATAATTAAGTTATAAAATGACAGCTGAAATCATGGAAGATTCTAAAAGCTTGATTTGGGGAGACAGTATAGCCAGAAGGGCATGGTGCTTCATATTAGAACCCCTAACCTGAGGAGTCCTGCATATGTATGTGCTACAGCATAAAACTGGATCAACATCCCTGTACATTTTATTCAGAAATCTGAAAAAGGCCAGCACTAAGTGCTATGCAAAGAGAGCACAATTTATGGTAGTGTCAGTGCAGATTTTCAGCCTAATGATGTTCCTCTTCTCTGTTTTGGAATGCACAGCAAAGAATTAGGTGACACTGCAGATTGATCTAGCTGCCAGGAAGACGCCAATGGGTGTCTAGAGGTGAAGAAAAATACTCCCTTATACAGAAACCCTTCAGTATCCTTTCATAATATGCTGCTAAATTGGCTGTGGAAAACTCAGCATATTTCAGTACCCAGTTTAGGCTCGGGGTACGGGAATGGGCGGGAACACAGGTCTAGATTTGTTAAAAAAATAAAAACAAATTTATTATGAAAAAAAAAAACTCCCTTATACAGAAACCCTTCAGTATCCTTTCATAATACGCTGCTAAATTAGCTGTGGAAAACTCAGCATATTTAAGTACCCAGTTTAGGCCTCTATTCATATAAAATTCTGCTTCATTAAATCAACAAATGCAGCTTGGACATTTTCCTATATAATTTAAAACTAACAATCATGTACACATTTTTTAATGTACACATTTTTAAAATTCTCAAAAAACTCCCCACCTACCCTTAAGTACTGGCACTTAAATATTCAAGTAAGTTGTGCCAGAAATGTTTCCCCTCATGAATGTTAAAAGACCATGGCAACATGGGTATTAATTACTGCAGTGTATTCCATAAAATCTGCTATTTGCTTCTTATGGCTAGCATATATAGAACCAGTAGTGACAATGTAGTACATTCTTAGCATCTCTTTTCTGCTCATAACTAAAGTTTTTTGTTTTTGTTTTTGTTTTTGTTGGTATTTTTGAGGCAGGGTCTCCCTTTTAGTACCAGCTGTCCTGGAGCTCACTCTATAGACCAGGCTGGCCTTGAACTCACAGAGATCCACCCACCTCTACCTCCCGAGTGCTGCAATTAAAGGCGCGCGCCACCACGCCCGGCTATAACTAAGGATTTGTAAAAAAAAAAAAAAATTAGTCAAGAAAAAGACTGAACAGCAGTTTATTATAAACATAACTGCAAAGGCTAAGAAAAAAAAGTCCTCTTAGATCAGAGTTCCAAAAGACAGAAAGCTGCAGCTACACTGCTGCTACCTGTATACCTCTCCTTGCACCAACACAAATGTATCACTTGAAACTCAAAAATCTTTTTGTTGCTATTGTTTGTTGTTGTTCATAAGTAATTTGGTAATTTGGAGAAAAGCCAAGACCTCTTTTCCAGATGGCACAGAAGCATCTATGTTACATGCTTACCCTATTTTGTATGCCATTCCTAGACATTTGAGATTTTCCTAACACTTACATGCTGAGTCAAGGTTAAAAACAATCCCTACTCTGCAGATATTTCAAATGCATAATTTTATATCTTTTCCCATATTAAAAAATGTAGGTACCAAAAGTTTAAACCAAAAATATTTGTCTTGCATCTACATGCAGAACATTTTGTGATCCCCAGAAAAACATGAACCATGAACCAAAGATGAATGAATGTTACTATATATATATACAAAAATCTCTATATTGGGGCTGGAGAGAAGGCTCAGCAGTTAAGAGCACCAACTGTTCTTGCAGAGGACCTGGGTTCAATCCCCAGCACCCACATGGCGGCTGAGAACCTTCTTTAAGCTGGGTGTGGTGACACATGCCTTTAATCCTAGCACTTGGGAGACAGAGGCAGGCAGATCTCTTGTGAGTTCAACACCAGCCTGGTCTACAGAGTGAATTCCAGGCCAGCTAGGGTTATAGAGAGACACTGTCTCAAAAAAAAAAAAATTCTATATTACATGTTCATAGTGAAATCTCTTAGCTTGTGAGACACAGTTAAAAGAAACAATATTACTGAAAGAAGAGTTTCATCAGAGTATGGTAAAAGCTCCTATCTTTTTTTAACTTTTTTTAATTTTTATTTTTGTATGTGTATGAATGTACTGTCTGCCTGTAGGTCTGTGCACCCATGTTGTGCAATGCTGCAGAGGTCAGAAGAGGGTCTCGGATTCCCCCGGAACTGGAGTTCTCCTGGAATTGGAGTTACAGACGGTTCTTAGCCGCCATGTGGGTGCTGGGGATCGAACCTGGGTCCTCTGCAAGAGCAGTTGGTGCTCTTAACCGCTAGGCTATCTCTCCAGCCCCCAAAAGCCCATATCTTTTAATAAAATGGCAACTGTCAACCCCTTGTTCGGATCAGACTTCAGGTAAAGCTTGGCTACCCCTGTCCTCAGGAAGCTTTTCCTGACCTACCAGGACCAGGTGAGCCCCATCCCTGATGAGCTCTCCTTGTCCTCCCCCCCTCCACCACATCTCCAGGTACATAAACACCATACTTGTCCATCATACCATTTCAGTTCTGTGTACTTAGCTCTTTGTAAATCCTGCTGAACTAAAAGCTCTGTGAAAGCAGGAAAGGTATTTTTTCTGTTTATTGTTTCATGCTCTATACATGCATTCAGTATGGCTGACATATGACAGGCTCTAAATCATACTTAGAAGAATGGAAGGAGCAATTCAAGAGATATCCATTCAAGAGACAAACAGATCATGTAGCCCCAGGTGTCCTGGAACTCGCTATGCAGACAAGGCTGGCCTTCAACTCATAGAGATCCACCTGCCTCTGCCTCCCAAGTGCTAGGATTAAAGGCATGTACCACAACGCCCAACTCAATTCTTAAAACTAGAATGTGCTTTAAATAATGTAGACCACTCTTACCACAACATATAGAAAATGTTAAAAGTACTTTTTGTCATTCAAGCATTATACGTACTTTTTGAAATGCAAATCATTTATAAACCAAAAGGCAACCGCGAAAATGAAAATGAGCTAAAAGGTAAACAAGCCTCAAAACATAGTGGAAATGAGAGCAAATGATTCTTTGTCCTTCTAAGCATACCAATGAATTATGTCAAAGTCAACCAAAACAAAGACCTGGGCTTTATCCCAAATTGTTTTGTAATGACAATGAAAACAAATCCTACCACCTATAACTTCTAACAATACTAATTCCACAGGTCTGTCCAAAGAGGAAAGAGGGAAAGCCAGAAGGAACAGACCCTGGAATGATTTTTGAGATGGATGAAAATAAGGAAATAAATCAGAGAACAAAACAAGCTTTTCTATCTGCTATTCATGAGGCTTCAGATAGACTCTGGCCCACGCAGCCCTAACTCCCTCTAAACTCTGAGTACATGACCTATTTCCCTGCTTCCATTTCAGCTGTCTCTAAGGATAAACTGGGCCCTTTTTTCTTCTTTTTTTTCAGAATTTCATACTGAGTAAACTAAGTCTTTTCCATCCCTCCAACCTTAACCTCTTCCCCTTCCAACCCTCCCATGTAAGCTCCTTAAAATGAACTCAAGGTCACATATTTTCATTGTCACTGGGACCACACCAATCAAGAGCTTCATCTTTGTCCTCTGTCACGCTGACTTAAGGGGGGGTTGAATGCTGTATATTAGAATACCCCTGGAATCTCAGTGTAGCAATTTTGTCAATTCCACCAAGGGGCTAGCTTAAATCCTACTGTAGCTGTACACAGAGCCAAGGAGGAAAGAAGTAGGAACTTTTTCAAACCTTGTCAGACCTCCCTGAAGAGGAACTACTGACCTCAGATTCAGTCATTCTCCACTAAATCTGACTCACCCAGTGCCTACTGACAATAGGTCTTTCCAGATAGAGAGAAAAAAGGATTTTGCTGAATATTTATAAGTTATCAACGAAGTAAAAAAACTTTCAAATGAAACTAGTTCATACTAGCTAGCTCAAGACTAACACCTACTTTCTAATTACTGTATCTAGTCCCATAAGACTGAACTCATCTTTGGAAGCACTAAGTTTATGCCCAAAGAATAAAATCTGGGAGAGTCGTAATAATCAAGAACAAAGTGGGAATTGCTGATACTGAGTGGAGGACAGAAAAAGTGCAGCAAATAAACCTATAAACATGCACGAGAACACTCAAAACCAGCATCACAGAACCTTAGAAATCACCATGTTCATGACAGGCAAAGAAAAAGACGCCACCTCACTGGAACAGTATAGGAAACCTGTGCCTACATTGTAGTAGCCACAACAATTACTACTGTTAAGATTTTTACTATATTTAGCCTTCTGAATACTTTATCTAAGACATATAGGTCACCACTTGCACCTTACCCTAAACCCCACCTTCTGATCTAGGAATGATAGTGTTTCCCTTGTGTAGCATTCCCACTTGACTGATAGAGGGTCTGAGGAACACTGCTTGGACTACCTGGAAAGGTGTATAAGTAAAATGCACCCCCTGGATGAGAGGCAGGGGATATAGTATCTTGAAGATACGATATCCCCTGCCTCTCATCTCAAGATGTTACATTTATACTACTGTACCCAAAGTAAAATCCTATCTATTTGTACGTACTAATATATGAACTACTTAAGGATTCAGAAGGAGGGAGGATGAAAAAAAAGAGAAAGAAAGGAGATATGGGTTTCAAACCCCAGTAGTATTCATCTGCCACCCAGAGTCTAGTCCAGTGGTCTGAGCCATAGGCCATTCCCCCTCAATTCTCAAAGGGCAGTATCTGAAGATATTTTTGCTTATCTTAGTTCAGAGGGTTACTACTATTATTGGTGGCTAGGGATGATGTCCTGTAGCACCACACTAGACTAAAATCAGCATTACCTGAACCAGAATATCAATAATCCTAAAGGAAGTTAAATCTCCCCTACAGGTAGTAGCTGGATCCAGTTCTTCATTCAAATAACCCAACTTGCACTAGTAAAGGTAACATGTCTGCTGCTTAACATCTGAAAATACTATAAACCCAGTCTATTACTACCAGTTGTGCAACATCAAGTCTCTGAAGTTTCTGGCATCCTACAGTTTTAGGTACTAAATTTCCCCTATTACCAAACACACAGCTTGAATGAAGACTAGTAACTCAGTATCTTTCTAGAGCAATGTCTTCCAACAGGATAAGCTTTTTGAGATCTTTTCATAATCCTGTTCTTGTTTAAAAATAAATTATGGAAGCCAGGCACAGTGGCACACGCCTTTAATCCTAGCACTTGGGAGGCAGAGGCAGGCAGATCTCTGTGAGTTCAAGGCCAGTCTGGTCTACACATCAAGTTCCAGGCCAGCTGGGGCTATAGGGAGACCCTGCCTCAAAAAGACCAAGAAATAAAATAAAATATAAAATAAAATAAATAAAACAAAATAAGTAAATAAGTAAATAATAAATAAATAAATAAAATAAAGGCTTTCTATGCCCATTTATCTGGGATAAATTCCCTGGGATAGCACCTGAGGGGGGTCAATCTTTGTCTTCCCTGCCAGAATATTAACTCTGTCATTGCTATCTAACCTTTGCTTTGTCATTTAGAGATCCATGTGTGTGTTTGTGCATTGTGTATATGAGTGTTTGGCCTATATGTACGCAGCGCACCTGTGTGTGCTACTCAGGTCCTCTGGCAGAGTAGCCAGTGAGTGCTCTCAACCTCTGAGCCATCTCTTCAGCCCCAAAGTCATAATATAATTTAATACACAGAAGTCTGGGGAAAAAAAAATAGTAAGTCACACTATCGTTCAATTTACCACACTTCACTTAATTTCGGCATCGTGGCATATAGATAGCAGACAAATGGACAAGTTTTAAGTTATAAGTGCCCCCTTTTAAAGTTCAAAGACTTACAAATTATATTATTTATTTATGTTAGGGAATGCATGTATGCCACTGCTCAGCTGTGGAGGTCTGTAATGGATATTATATTGGTAAACTGTTACTATTTGAACTCATTAAGCAGCTGGCTCTGGAAGTGTTTAGACTCCTCACTTCAGACCCAAGCATGTTTATGTCAATTGTCCTCCATATCTGGGGATAGGCTGCCCCTCCCCAACTCCGTAACAGGAAAGGGAGAGAACAGCAAAACATTCCAAGAGTAAAAACAATGTGCCCTTGAGAACAGCTAAAAGGTAAACTATTTTCAACAGAGGTTACTGCTATTTGTCCAATAATATAAAAAATGCCTGTAGTGGGAAAGAGAAGCCCTGAAGTTCAGCCATGGGAACCTCAGCTATGGAGCAAAGCTCAACCAGGAACCACAGTCGACTGCTTCAACTTACCCAGCTGGTTTCTGCTGGAGGTTGTCAGCACCAGATGCGATGACACTATCTCTATCTGTTGTACTTATTCTTGGAATAGTATCACTGGGAAGAAAGCCTCACCAGAAAGGTCATTCTTCTGGAGTGAGAACTCCAGCTGGCTGCCTCAAAGAAGATTCCCCAACCCACTTATGCTGGATGTTTTGAGCCCCTAATGTGATAATGTTTTGTTCTCTCTCTCTTTCTTGCCATTGATTCTCTTACTTTGACTTGCTATCTACTTAATAAATTGAAAGTATGCTGGGCGTGGTGGCACATGCCTTTAATCCTAGCACTCTGGAAGCAGAGGCAGGAGGATCTCTGTGAGTTCAAGGCCAGCTTGGTCTTCAAAGTGAGTTCTAAGCCAGCTGGGGCTACAGGGAGACCCTGTCTCAAAAAGACCAAAAATAAATAAATAAATAAATAAACAAACAAACAAACAAACAAACAAACTGAAAGTATTGCTTTTGAGATAATTTTCTGGACTGTACAGAAAAGAGTCAAGAGAACCACTTACTCTAATCAGTTCTTTCCTTCCACCATTTGGGTCCCCAGGATTGAACTCAGGTCTTCAGGCTTGGTGGTAAGCACCTGCTAAGCCACCTCACCTCCCTTGGTTTTGGTTTTTAAGATGGGATCTCACTACATAGCCCAGTCTGTCTTGAAACTCTCTGTCTAGCCCAGGATGGCCTTGAGCTCACAGTGAGCCTGCTGCCTTGGCCTCCCAAGTGGTGTTACACCTATACTACTGTACCCAAAGTAAAATCCTGTCTATTTGTACGTACTAATGTATGAAGTACTTAAGGATTCAGAAGGAGGGAGAATGAAAAAAAGAGAAATCATATATCATAGTTATATCTCATAACAGGGATTGCAGAATATTAACAGAAGTTCTTCAAATGACCAGAAGAGTATGAGATAGTTACAGAATGACCCACAGCCCAAAAAAAAAAAAAAAAAAGACACACAGTAATAACATTTTACAGGACATTAGAGATTATAAAAACAATCTTTTGAAGTATTTTTAGTAATGTCTTTGGATTCATTAAGGCCTGACTTGCATGTATGAAGTACATATTTAATGATGCTCAGGGTCATAACACACCTCATCTTATTTTGCGTATCTTCACGTTCTGATTCCTCAGAGCTTCTGTACTTATCTGGATCTGGAAGTGTGCTTGGATCAAACCCACCATCGTCATCATCACTCCAATCCAGAAAGGCTTCCTCTTCATCTTGGGCCTAAGAAAATACAAGGAAAATCATGATATAAGAAGTCAGCTGATGAATAACCAGGTTTTATTACAGATGCAAATAGGCTGTGTGTCGAGCTGACATTCTCAAGTTAGAAGACTTTTATTACAATGAAGCCTCTACACAAGAATTTAAGAACTTCAACATTTTCAAAGACAAAGAAATCTGTATCATTTCAAGAATACAATAAAATATCAGTCAGAAAATAAATTTATACTGAATTCCTTTCACTCAAGATGTAGGGAAACTGAGTTTTATTATTTCCATGTAACTCAATTACCAAAGAAGTAAAACATCTAGTTATTTTTATCCCTCCTGCCCTGCCCACATTTCAAAACTACCAAAAATATTACTTTAACACAGCAAAGACCAAAAATAAACATATAGTAACATTTATCTCATTTTTATGACTACAGATGTCTAGACTTTAAAATGTAATCGGATACAGAAAAGGAATCATCTTAATTTAAATACAGGAACAAAGTCACTAAGAACACCGGAAAAAAGGGAAGGGTGGCACTGCATGGGAGGTGTGTAGAAGGAGGAGGGCTCTATCAGCTTCATGCCAGGAGAATGAGCTACACCTATACCCCACCCCCACCCCCTGCCCCTCCCCTGGTTTATTTTGTTTTGTTGTTGTTATTGTTTGTCTTTTTGAGACAGGGTCTCAAAAGTCCAAGCTGGCCTGGAGCTTGTTATGTAGACCAGGCTGGTCTTGAACTCACAGAGATCCACCTGCCTCTGCCTCTGAAGTGCTGTGATTAAAGGAGTGCACCACAACACCCAGCTTCCTCCAGTTTATTCTGTCAAAGAACCAAGTAATACAATAGTAAGCTTACTACACATTCATGTTATGAAACAAATTTACCAAATTTACTTCTGGAAGATTAGTTTTACTATCTGGTAGATGAACTCAAATGCTGCTCCATGAACTCAATAAAAAATATAAACAAGACTACAATTTGAAAGTTTGGGTAAATTTCTCTCTGTTAATATCTTTACATTCTTCTTCAGATCAGGTATGACAAATCTCAATCACATTTTTATTCAAGTAATCAATGGCTTCCCACAAACAGAATCACAATTCAGAATGCCATAATAAATAACTATACAAGTGACTGGAGGTGTCTTCCTACAATTTTGAATGGCTCTCTAAGTAACTGTTAAACCTAACAAAACGAGGAAGAAATAAAGAAGGTAAGGATCAGTCACCACTGCAGAAGTCCCTAGCACTTTCTTGAGAAAGTTCTCTGGTAACAACAAAAGGTCTGGATCCAACACCAGAAAGGAGGGTGAGGAAAGTGCCATGACAAGCAATAAGCAGCACAAGTATGGCATACAATTATTTACTATAAAATAATGATGTCATCGTATACTCAAGAATACTAATCTGGGGCTGGAGAGATGGCTCAGAGGTTAAGAGCACTGACTGCTCTTACAGAGGACCCAGGTTCGATTTCCAGCACCCACATGGCAGCTAAGAACCCTTTTTAACTCCAGTTCCAGGGGAATCCAATGCCCTCTTCTGACCTCCGTGGCATTGCACAACACGGGTGCACCAACCTATATGCAGACAGTACACTCGTACACATAAAAATAATAAATAATTTTTTAAAAAAGAACACTGATCGACTGTCACAAGACATTTACAATTTTCCAGTCTGCCACTCTCAAAGGAATATGCAGTCTGAAGAGGGCAGCAGAGCAAACTCTTAAGTTCTCAGATTTTCTTGGTCTTACAACATCTTTACATTTAAAAAAGAATTAAGGATTCCAAAGAGCTCTTGTTAATGTAAAGAAAAACTATAGTGGCATGTTATATTAGAAATTAAGAGTTAACAACAACAAAAGAACCGGAAAGGAAAAAAAAAAAACTGAAACAGTGAAATTCTCCCCAAAACAATAAGCCTCTGCTTTGGAAAAAAAAAAGAAAAAAAAACTCTGGAAAGAATCATAAAAAGATGCAGGACATATACGGCAGAGTGCCTGAACTCAGGTGGGGTGGTAGGCATGGAAAGGGAAATGACTCTAAATTGGATTGAAAAATGATAATCCTAATGAAACTATTTATTATTAAAGACGTGCGCCACCACGCCCAGCCCAAATAACTATTTTAAAAAGAAGGCTCATTTCCTATTTTAGGTAAAATAGTTTCCTTAAAGATTCTGAAGCTGTATTTCAGGAACAGCTAATTTATAGAGGTGACCCTGACTTCTTTATGTGAGGAAAACTCCTACCCTAAACGAGCTCCTCCCCACCCTATGCACAAACCTCAGCTTGTATTAACATATAGTAGCAGCTATGTTTCAACTTTAGTGATTTTGGACAGTACGACATCCAGATCCTAGCATGTTTGTTTTTTTTATTTTTTTATTTTTGTATGTGTATGAATGTACTGTCTGCATGCAGGTTTGTGCACCCGTGTCATGCAATGCTGCATAGGTCAGAAGGGGGTCTCGGATTCCCCTGGAACTGGAGTTCTCCTGGAACTGGAGTTACAGACGGTTCTCAGCCGCCATGTGGGTGCTGGGGATCGAACCCAGGTCCTCTGCAAGAGCAGTCGGTGCTCTTAACTGCTAGGCTATCTCTCCAGCCCCCCTAGCATGTTTTTAATGTGTCTTTACAACATTACTACATTGCTTTCTTAGACTATTTTTAAGGATCTGTGTTTATGGATATAATGATACAACTATGCTTTGTGTTTATTAATTTTTTTAATGTGTATGAATGTACTGTCTGCATGTAGGTTTGTGCACCCATGTCGTGCAATGCCGCGAAGGTCAGAAGAGGGTGTTGGATTCCCCTGGAACTGGAGTTAAAGATGGCTCTCGGCCGCCATGTGGGTTCTGGGTATTGAACCCAGGTCCTCTGCAAGGGCATTCAGTTCTCTTAACAGCTAGGCCATCTCTCCAGCCCTGTTTATTGATTCTTTTAAGTTAATTATGTACCTTTTAAATCAATTTGGGCTGTTATATTAAGTTACTATGTATTGGTAATTAAAAAACAAACATTTTCCAATTGTTGAGATGGGTGGTCCAGGATCAAGGTGCCAGCACAGCTTACTGACTTACAGACAGCTGGCTTCTTGCTATACCCTTAGATGGTGGAAACAAGAATAGCTAGTTCCCTGGGTCCTTCTTTGAAAGGCACTAATCTCATTCATAAGGACTCTACCCTCGAGACTTTCACATGGAGATTAGGGTATAATGTGAAATTTTTAAAGGGGATCCCACCTGATGAGGGACTAATGTTGTCATTAATGTTGAAATTGTATCAAGTAGCAAAAAGGTTGCTTTTCTTTCCTTAGTATTTCATACCTGTCCCTCAGTTCCATCTCTGCTGCTACTTCCTTTGTTGATTCTATTTCCCCTGGACTATAGTAGTTTTTGAAAAGTACTGACACCCCTGGGGAGGCAGAGGCAGGCAGATCTCTCTGAGATGGAGCCCAGCCTGGTCTACATAGTGAATTCCAGGCCAACTGGGGCTAAAGAAGACCCCCCCCCAAAAAAAAAAACCTACTAGCACTCAAGGTGAGGCAGAGGCAGGCAGATCTTCCTGGGTTCTAAGCTAACCTGGTGTACATAATGAGTTTCCAGCCTGCCAGAGCTACATAGTGAGACTCTGTCTCAAAAGCAAAATGAAACAAAACAAAAAGTACAAACACTAACATCTTCCAGTTTTTTATTCTTCAAGGACTTTCCTCATTGTTGCATTTCTGTTAGACTAATTTAATTATTCCCCTCCTACAATTTTTAAAATCATTCTTTGCCTGTATCACAGAGCTTCTAGTTGCAGTATCTAACACAATGTTATAGTCATTTGTGAGTTGATAGATGTAGGAGAGAATATTTAAGGTGTCTCTAATGAAAATTAGTCTAAAAGGAGAATACAGTAGTTATAGCCATTTATAAATTATCTTAAACAATTTATGAAATCACAGAGATAGAGCAGATGAAATAGGCATTTTCGTTGTTGCTGTTATGGCCAGAAAGTGTATACATCTAAGTTAGAATTTATCAGAAAGTCAGAATGTTCCTCCTCCTCCCTCTCTCCTCTTTTCCCCCTCGCTGGCCTGGAACTCACACAGATTTTCCCATCTCCCAAGTGCTAAGATTAAAGGTTTGCACCATCATGCCCAGTTTCGTATTGTTGTTTTCACTTAGTGACTTTTTTTTTATTTTATTTATTTTTGTATGTGTATGAGTGTACTGTCTGCATGTAGATTTGTGCACCCATGTCATGCAATGCCACGGAGGTCAGAAGAGGGTGTCAGAGTCCCCTGGAACTGGAGTTCTCCTGGAATTGGAGTTACAGACGGTTCTTAGCCGCCATGTGGGTGCTGGGGATTGAACCCGGGTCCTCTGCAAGAGCAGTCGGTGCTCTTAACCTTTAGGGTATCTCTCCAGCCCTCACTTAGTGACTTTTATTTATGTAGTTTCATAGTAAATAATTTTGTATGCATTTAAATTAATGCATTAGAGTCTCTGTACTTTTCATAACATAGGTATTTTGTAGTTGTATTTTTCTAACTTTTCAAAGAATGGATCAAGGACAAAAGAGATTAATGACAAATTTTCTTCTGTTCTAATTTATCTAAACTGATAGTAGTTACAAACTGTTTCTATAAAGAAGGATTACCAAATTGAATTCATTTGTCATTTCCATGAATTAAGTGTAACACAGCACAGACAAAATTGTGTGTGATATGACTGGTCAGCAAGGCCCTAATACTGTTTTATAAATCCAAATATTATCTATTTGACAGTAAAATTTCATTCTGAATTGTTTTCCATTGAGTTGATACTGAGCTATGAAGTGCTATATTTATGCTACAATTCACCTTAAAGTTTATTCCTTTTATTAAATTGTGTGTATGTGTTTGTGTGTTTGTATTTATTTTATAAAGATACTTGGCTTCATAATAAATGTTAAAAGGCCACATTAAAATGGAATTAGATATTAATACAGTTGAATGAAGTGTTTGTTTTACTTGAACTGGTGAGAATGTAGATAGATCTCAAAGCCAAAGAAATAACTGGAAATTAGGTAAACCCTCGGAAGCCAGTAAAGAACGCTGCCTAAATATTTGGCCAAGTTCCACATTTTACAGACTCAGGAGAGACCCTTAGACAAATCCTGCTTAAAAAGGACTGTTTGAAAGGCCAAGAACAAAACAGATAATAAATACATCTGCGTAGTTGGCATTTGAATTTAGGTAAAGAATATAAACTCAACATTCCTCAGAAAATAGAGTCTAGTGTTTGTATAGTATCATAGTGTCTTATATCTATAAGAATATGAGACATGCAATTAAATGTGACAAAAGTAGGTCAGTTAGAAATTGCCTGTTAGCCCAGATTGAAATTTAGCACAGACTTCAGCCCTTTAAAGAAATAAAATTGTGTTCAAAAGATTAAAGGGAAATAGGGTACTGATGTGTAACAGGTGATCCCATCAGAACAATGGTAAATATATAAATAAGAAAGAAAAGAATATTTTTAAAAACCAGGACATCCTAGAACTAAAAAGTATAATTACTGACCTAAATTTGCTAAATGGCTTCAAAAACAATAGCAGGAGAAAAGAATAGCAAACCTGAAGATTCAGTACAAATAGGCCTGCTCAAGGAACAGAAAGAAAAATGAGGGAAAAGGAATGGAACCTGAGAGAGTCTCGGAGTCCAGTGTACGTGTGCTTACAATCCTGTACATACGAGTAAAGTGGCATACAAATATTTGAAGAATATTTACTGAAAACAGCAAATTTAGTGAATAAATTAATTTATAGATCTAATAAAATTATGGAAGCCCAAGAAATCCTACAAAAAAATTTCTAAATAGTTCATGGTCCAACTGTGATCCAAATATTTATTTATATGAATGTACTGTCTGCATATAGGTCTGTGCACCCGTGTCGTGCAATGCCGCGGAGGTCAGAAGAGGGTGTCGGATTTCCCTGGAACTGGAGTTCTCCTGGAATTGGAGTCTCAGACGTTTCTCGGCCGCCATGTGGCTGCTGGGGATCGAACCTGTGTCCTCTGCAAGAGCAGTTGGTGCTCTTAACCGCTAGGCCATCTCTCCAGACCTGATCCAAATATTTTTTAAAGCAATCATAGGAAAACACTTCAAAGTAAACAACTGACAGTATTTGTTGCTTATGTTTACTGATATAATATTTAATTTATAATCATTGAAGCTTCAGAATACTTACAAGGCTTTTAAAATGAGTTTGGAACTTAGAAGGGTGATCAAAAAATTGTGTAATACAAGAAAATGTGCTAATGTTTTGGAGATCCACATAAGGAGAATCTGCATAATTCTACCTAGACTTTTCCAAGTAACCAGTGCTTGATCTGATAATGGTCCATTCAAAGTACAATGTGAGCTAATAGATTTTAATGTAGAAGTATAGAAAATCTATCTATGTGCTCTCAGACCATGTACAGAAGCTACTTTTAAAGAAACTTTTTTAGCCGGGCATGGTGGTGCACACCTTTAATCCTAGCACTTGGGAGGTATAAGCAGGCAGATCTTTGTGAGTTCAAGGCCAGCTTGGTCTACAGAGCGAATTCCAGGGCAGCTGGGGCTACAAGGAGACCCTGTCTCAAAAAGACCAAAAAACAAAACAAAACAAAAAAAAACCCTTTTTAAGCTGATGTGGTTTTGTTAGAGCATTAAAAAAGAATAAGTGGGGCATGGCGGTGTACGCCTTTAATCCTAGCACTCAGGAGGTAGAGGCAGGAGATTTCTGTGAGTTCAAGGCCAGCTTGGTCTACTAGCAAGTTCCAGGACAGCCAGAGCTACAGGGAGACCCCGTCTCAAAAAGACAAACAACAACAACAACAAAAACCCACACACACAGAAAAAAAACATAACAAAAAACTTTGGTTCTCCCTATCTCAAGGACCTGTCTGAGAGGCTAGATTTTCTTACACTTCAGATACAGCAACTTCTTACAGTAGATTAAGTATAGAAGGTGGCTGAAAACCGTCTGAAACTCCAATTCCAGGAGAACTCCAGTTCCAGGGGAATCTGAGACCCTCTTCTGACCTCCGTGGCATTGCACGACACGGGTGCACAAACCTGCATGCAGACAGTACATTCATACACATACAGAAATAAATAAAATTAAATTTAAAAAAA
>VZQC01005124.1:157238-180490 GCA_009823505.1 Rhizomys pruinosus
GATTTTTTGTATTGTTTTCTTTGTTTCTATTTCATTGATTTCTGCTCTGATTTTTGTTATTTCTTCCTGTCTGTTGTGTTTAGGGTTCATCTGTTGTTGCCTCTCAAGTGCTTTTAGCTGTAGTGTTAGATCATTCACTTGTGCTCTGTTTTTCTAATGTAGGCACCCAGGGCTATAAACTTCCCTCTTAGGACTGCTTTTAAGGTATCCCATAGGTTTTGTTGTGTTGTATTGTCATTGTCATTCAGTTCCAGGAATGCTTTTATTTCTTTCTTTACCTGTTCCTTGACCCCTTCATTATTCAAGAGTGTGTTGTTTAGTCTCCATGTGTTCTTGTAGGCAGTGTTGATGGTGTGTGGCATTTTAACTATGATGTGGCATGGAGAGTTTCTTTCTGATCTTGTCTGTTTGGAGTTCTATGTGCTTCTTGTATTTGTATTGGTTTTTTTTTTTTTTTTAGTCTGGGAACATTTTCATCTATTATTCTGTTGAAGATATGATCAATACCATTCTCTTGGGATTCTTCTCCTTCCTCTATTCCTATGATGCAGAGTTTTGATCTTTTCACAGTGTCCCACGGTTCCTGGCTGTTTCACTTTTGTGTATTTTTAAATTTTTCATAATCTTTACTTGAGGTTTTTAGTTGTTCTGTGTTATCTTCCAGGTCTGATATTCTTTGTTCTGCTTCCTCCTTTCCTTTCCTCTTGATTGGACGAGTGTTTGATTTCCTTTTTCATTTCATCTTCTGATTTCTTATTTCTACTTCTTTTTGGAGCTTCTCAATCTCTTCCTGTAGCTCTTTGCTTGGCTGGTTGGTTTCCTTATCTTTTTCAACATGGGATCTTTTCAGTGTTTCTACTTCCTTCCGGAGTTTGTCATTTTCTCTCTCTCTAGGACCTTCTTGAGTTCTTCATTCTCTTTTCTTAGTTCTTTGATTGGCTTTTATATCTTGTAGTTCTGTAGTTCTTTAAATATGTTCCCAATTGTGTTTCTGATATCTGTGTCCTGGGGCATTCCCAGAGGGATCTCACTGTAGGAATCTTCCATAGTGTTGGTAGAGCTTGGTGCAGGATTATCCTGCCCCTTTCCCGTGTTGTCTCCTCTTCGTGTTCCTGGCATATGAGCTTCTCCCTGCCTGTATTCCAATGTGAGTCCTAAATGCCTCTTCACTGTGTTGAAGGCTTGCTTTGCTTGCCTCCTTCAGATGCCTTCCTAGTTGGTGGGGGGGGGGGGACCACGACACGATGACACATGACCCTGCACTTCTGCTGGTCTCAGGAGATCTCAGATCTCAAGACTCACACAACCCTACCAGCTGGGAGGATAATTCCGCCCCCACAGCCACAAAAGTCAATTAAGCCAAAGACAACTGGATTAACGGATTAGCTAGGTTAAGTCAATCAACAATCAGCCTTGCTGAAGCAACCTGCTTCAAAAAGCTGAAAAAGATAGCTTTACTCTATATACATCTCAGAGATGTATATAGATTCATATATGTTGTTTACAGTTTTAGGCTTGGAAGAAAATCTTATAATGAAAAGCTAATTTCAGACATGAAAGCTAAACTTTAAACCATATGAATATCTTCTGAAGTAAATCTTAACTCAGAAACACGTATTTGCATCTTACTTGGTATAGAATTCTAGAACCATAATCAGCTTCCAAATTAAAGTTATATAGTAACTATTTACTGAATGCTTATCATGTACAATGAATACATGGTAAGTGACTCTAGGGAGAGTAAAATCTTGTTCATGCTCTAAAAAATGTTTCTATATTAACAGAGTTCATAACATATACATACATAATTCTAATATAAGGAAGAGATTAACATTTGTTCCATGGGGTGGGGTGCACAACTAAGTAACCAAAGTGCTATGGAAGCTTGGCCAATGGAGGGCTAGATCTGACAATGGACTGTGGTCCCAGCAGATATTAAGTTTCAAGTAAGAGATGTCATTTGAATTACGGTCAACATAAAAATGGGACTGAGAAACCCAGAAGTGCCAAAAAGTGTATTCCAGGTGATGGCATAGCACAAACAAGACAAATGTCATGAACCCTGTAGATACTTACAAACTCGATTCTAGAAGTATAGTCAGAAGTATGCCCTATTCCTTCTACAAGTTTACAGCTTGAGAAACAGATGACCAGCTGGATTTTAGCTATCACCAGTTCCCTTAACCAGGCACTTTTCCAGTAACTACCTGACACCCATGTGAGCAAATTGGAGCATGTATAGAAAGAACCCACAGGAAGAGGAATCATAGAGAGACTTTTACTCAGTCTTGACTCTACCCTTCTAGCTGTGCAAAGGCTTTAAGCTAAATCACCACCTTACAGTAAAGTTTCATTATCTGGGAATTTAAATGGTATTAATAACTAATTAGTGAGTCTATAAACTAATGTGGAAATAATATAAAGTGCCTTGTACAAAGCTTGTGTGAATGCAGAGTGTCAGTAAATGGTCAAAATAGTGAGTCTTTTTTTTGTTTCATTTTGCTTTGTTCCTGTTTAGCAGAAAGGAAACAGGAAGACTATTAAAAACTCTAGAAAGGTAGATAGGACCTGAAATCCTGAGGTAATAGATCTTCAAATTTCTGAATAACCGCAGTATTGATTATTGTGTGACTTCTGGGGGAGATTTGGACAGATGTCTACACCTTTTAGATAGAGCACTTATTGTCTACACACTGTAGAGCACTTATTGGAGTCCCAAAACAAAAGCAAGAAAAGCAAGCCTACCCAAGTCTAGCTTAGTGAACCAGTGAATGTACTGGGATTACTTACAACTCACAGAAAGCTACCTCACTGTGGCTCCCTAAATTACATACAAGAAGAGTCTCTTCTCTCTAACAGTTGTTTATTGTTAAATATAACCTGGGGAAGGGGCCTTCAAATCTTCTAAGTTTTCTTAATGTCTTGAATCTTAGGAGCTTCTGTCTTCCCCCCAGGAGGAAATGTTTCAATTTGAAGGAAACTGCACATAACATCCATGTTAGGTAGTCACTGTCTAGCATTTAGAGGTAAAGGTGAAGCTTAACATTACAAAACAACTCCAGCATAGTGGTATATTTTCTAGGCTAATACAAATTCACCAACTATTCTAGGAACACTTCCTCTTATTCTAACATTAAGGCCTTTTCTGTTTTATTTTCTTTACATTAAATAATGATGGTGATTGTACATGTTCTTCTCATTCCTAATGAGAAACTTTAATAAAGAGATGTCAACACTAAGCACATCTCCCCTCTTCTGTTTATTTTGAGATGCAAAAGTATGGGAACCCCTACACTGAATACGCTCCTGTAATCTCTGTAATTGGTTTTAAAACCTAAGAGAAGTTGTCATAAATTTCAGCTTAAAGTTACAAATAATGAGAAGAAATGCCTATTGGAAAAATCAAAATAATTTATAAGTTCACGCAAGGGAGAACGCATAATAAAAACACACTCAGAATAATAATGCAGAGAAAAAAGGATTGACAGAGAGCAACACATTTCTGAGGATTAGAAATGTAAAGTAGATCAAAAAGAAAGAATAAAGTAGAGGTGAAAAAGCTAGCAGATCAAAGAACTGGCAGCTGAAGTACTGAACTCCTTTGTGTTTGAAACATAGCCCACACAATTTTTGGTAGCTTACTTTAAAAGAAATTAAGATTGAAACACAAACATATACACAATGTCAACAGCTGCAATATCATTATTCTTCTAGAACCATGACTCAAAGTATCAAGGACTACATTTCGACTGCAAAATAGCTGTACTTAATTAACCACGAGACCATATTTGAATAGACTATCATCACCATGTATACCTGTGATGTTTTTGGTTTGTCCAACAAATATTATTCACTAAATAGTACGTTAAATTTTTATTTTATGACTAACTTGCACTTGCAAGAAGTAATACCTTTTTAATCACTTCACATAGGCCAACTGTTCAACCTTGTGATAATCTCTCACTGACACAATAACTTATATATTACAATTCTGAGAGAATATTAATTTCTGCACAGCATCATCACTGAACAAAACATCCTTGAAGGGATAAGATATTTGGAAAACCAATCTCAGCACTTAGATTCTCAAATACCCAGGTACACTAGTAAGCTAAGACATCAAAAATTCATCCAGACATTGCAGAAGTTTATGCTACTCTTTTTCTTTTTTTGTATGTGTATGAATGTACTGTCTGCATGCAGGTCTCTGCACCCGTGTGGTGCAATGCCACGGAAGTCAGTAGAGGGGGTCGGACTCCCCTGGAACTCGAATTAAAGACGGTTCTCAGCCGCCGTGTGGGTGCAGGGGATCAAACCCGGGTCCTCTGCAAGAGCAGTCGGTGCTCTTAACCTCTAGGCCATCTCTCCAGCCCATTTTTGCTTCTCTTTAGGGAGAATGACAATCCCACAGGCTTCTAACTTTTGTTCCTACAGCTCTCAAATGTACCCACTGGGAATTTAAATACCAAATTATAAGAGATTATAAAAATTAAGCACCAGGGGACTAATGAGATGGGTCAGCAGTTAAGAGCACCGGCTGCTCTTGCAGAGGACCTAGGTTCAGTTCACAGCACGCATATAGCAGCTAACAACTGTCTGTAACTCCAATACCAGAGGAATTCAATGCCTTCCAACCTCCAGAGGCATTGCACAACATGGGTGTATGTACATACACGCAGACAATAGACTCATACACATGAAATAAAAATAATTTTTTAATCAAGCACCAAACACTAAAAAGTTCATCTTGATGATTGAGGTACAACCCCTCATCTTGGACTGATTACTTTTCATCAATTATAAAATTTTATTTACTTTAGGTTTATCATTGTCTACTGAATTCACCAATAGCAGAATAAGATGCATTTTGTATATTTTAGGCATACAATTTTCTAAATAATTACACTTATATACTAGTATTTTTCTAGTTATATTTCATCTCATAGACTCTATATTATTTAGTCATATGCCATCAAGGCACAGTAATAAATCTGCTGATATTTTACATTTATATGGCATACAAATCATGTATTAGCTTGTATCCTTCACTGATGTATGTCATAAGCTGTTAAGAACCTAGCCATTAGCATTACTTTAAAAGTATAAACATACCTTAAAAAAAAAAAAAAAAAAAAAAAAAAAAAAAAAAAAGGGCGTTGTGGTGCAGCGCCTTTAATTCTAGCACTTGGGAGGCAGTAGGCAGGATGATCTCTGTGAGTTCAAGGCCAGCCTGGTCTACAGCGTGCTCATCCAGGCAGCTGGGATTAAGAGGGAGACTCGCTCAAAAATTACAAAAAAAAATAAAAATAAAAATAAAATAAACATACCTTAACAATGTCTCTATTCTGGATTTTCCATTCTCCATGTACATTGTGTAATATGCACACACTACTAGCTGGGCTCATACAAAACCGACTATAAATCCACTGGCCGGCGGTGGTGGGCACACGCCTTTAAAGTCCTAGCATTTGGGAGGCGAAGAGGAGCGGATCTTTGTGAGTTCAAGCCAGCCTGGTTCATGAGTGAGTTCCATGACCAGCTGGGGCCTACAGGGAGACTCGAGTCATACAGCAATAACCAGAGAAAAAAAAGAAAAGAAAACAAAAAAAAAAAAACCACTATACTAAGAACCCCTCCAAAACAAAACACCATTCCATGGGAGTTTTTGCTATGTTGATCCTTTCATGTTTGGTATAGTAGAATTTAGATTGATGACTCAGCTAGTAAAGGTGCTTCCCACTAAACCTGACAACCTAAGCTTCATCCTTGGGAATCACAAGGTGGAAGAAGAGAGCCAACTCCTGAAAGCTGTACTCTGGCTTCTACATGTGCACCATGGGGTGTGTGCCCACGTATATAAATACATATATACACACAGCAAATGAATGTATGAAAAATCAAAAATAGAGGCTAGAGAGATAGCTCAGTGGTTAAGAACACTTACTGCTCTTGCAAAGGACTTGGATTCAGTTCCAAGTTTCCAGTTCCAGGGGATTTAATCCCACTCAGAGCTTCCAAGAACTCCTGCACATGCACGGTGTGCTCATGTATCAATGCAGGCTCACACTCGTACACATAAATAAAAATTCAATAATGAATTTAATTAAAAGAAGACTACTTAGACTGAGTTAGACTGAGTACAAAATAGTCCATAATAATTACCTTTTAGCCTTAGAATTGAAGTTATATTAAAGATTATTGATGAATTACAAAGAGGTATTTTCACACACTTTCTCTAGCATTTGTTCATAGTAATCACCATCTGAAAGAAACATGCCCATCAGTAGATAAATACATAAACGAACTTTGGCATATATAGTCAAGGAGTATTATTCAGCTTTAAAAGGAAAATAAATTGGGCTGGAGAGTGGCCTAGCGGTTGAGAGTGCCAACCGCTCTTACAGAGGACCCGGGTTCGATCCCCAGCACCAACACGGTGGCCAAGAACCATCTGAAACTCCAATTCCAGGAGAACTCCAGTTCCAGGGGAATGCGACACCCTCTTCTGACCTCCGAGGCATTGCACGACAAGGGTGCACAGACTTGCATGCAGACAGTACATTTATACACATACAAAAATTAAAAAAAAAAAAGGAAAATAATTCAAATCCATTCTACAACATGGATAATCCTTATAGACATTATGTTAAATGAAATAAGCCAGTTGTAAAACCAAATGCTGTAAGATTCCACCTAAGGGAGGAACAGAAAGCAGCCAAAATCACATACACAGCGTAGAATGATGGCTTACAAAATAAACAAGATACTAGATACTGACTTTTGAACTAAATGGGAATATAAAATGCTAGTTGTTTTATTTATAGTTTGTATTGGGTTGGTCTCTATATTTTTCTGAAATATACAACATCACAGTGTAACACTTTCTTTTACTTGTAGGACAATTTAAAGGAATTAAGCTTAAATTTTTACTTCCCAAATAAGTAGAAGTCTTAGTCCAGTCATATAGCGTTAAAGAGCAAAGTGTTTATTGGGTAAAATTTATTTAGCAGGTACTCAACTCTGCCCAAGCTTTATTCACCAACGTATAGGATATTTTAAGGCTTAGTGACATGTTTGGTTTCGATTAGTTAAATAGGTGTAGGTTTTGGTGGTGGATGGAAATGGTTAAAAATGGAATCTTAATGGGGAATCGAAATTGTTAATGGTTTTTATGTTATTAATTTGTATGGGGGAATTAAAGGTATACAAAATGGCCATATATTTTTTCTGACTTCATCAACATCACAGTCGTAACCCTTTCTTTTACTTGTAGGACATTTAAAGGCAACTTAAGCTTAAATTTCCTTTCCAAACAAGTAGCATACCATGAGGAAACAGAGAAGAAACAGTTTGGGGTAAAACTTAATGCAAGCTTATCTTGGCTCCTGTTTATGGGGGTATGTTTAATACAACTTAGGCATCTATAGGTCAAAACCTAAAACCTAAAACAAAAAAAAAAAAAAAGAGGGAGGTGGGAAGCGGGGGACGGTACTAGTACCTTTCTGGGATACAAATGGAAAAAACTCTGTGTTCCATCCTACTGATAAAATTTTCAATTTATTCTGATCTTGAACACTAACAATGGGGAGGGACATTTATGTTCCCACAGTGATATAAAATCACCACTTCTAAATGGCCTGACCAACCCATACGAATTAGCTGTGAGGATGAACTGGGGAAATGGCAGCAGAGAGGTTGACCCATATGAACATTAAGGAATGAGGGAACCTCAGACTGCCTGAATCACGGACACTGAGCATCTCTCTGAATAATATTTGGGTTGACTGTTTATAATGGGCCTTAATGAAGTTTACCCTCCAGGATTCCTGAGAAACCTTCCTACCTCTCCGTTTATAGGCAAAAAAAAAAACATGATGGTAATGAAACCACTCCCTAACTGTCAACTAGAGCCCAATTGTTACAGTGGTCATTTCCCATAAAACATGCCTTAACTCTATTAATTGATTTGATTAGGCAATAGGATGTGAAAGGCTAATTCTCATCTGAGCCAAATTCAATAGTAAAGTGTTATAAGTTGTGTAATTAAGCCAAATATCTTACTACAGGAAAGCTCTGACTCAGCAATGAATTATTTGGCCTAGGAGATGTTGGCTAGGGGAATTCAACCCCCCCCCCAATTATAATGGCCTTTTGCCTATAATTGGGATCTATGCACGGAGAAAGGCAGTAAGTCCCTGTTGTCGCAGGACCTGGTGTTGTGTGAACATTTGAAAATGTTATGAGATGTCACTTGTTAGTGTACAACTGGCCTCTGACATGCCAGAGGGAGCGTTACCAAAGGCCATAAAGCAATACAGCAAAATTATTGGTCTCCCTGAGAAAAGCACTACTTCCTTCCATCAAATCAGGACCCCTCACCCGCCTGGAGATACTGTGCAACAGTGGCCAGCCACGTGTCTATCTATATCTTAGGACTATATATATCATATATATCTTATCTATCTATATATATATATCCAAATCTATTTGGCTATTCGCTCTCTCCTTGGCGGTGAATATAACTCACAGCAGATTCCACAAGCTTATGTCCTCTAGTGGTTAGAAGATATAAGCCACAATAAGAAACTTGTCACCCTTTATAGAGCAACCACAGTTTGCGGATTAGATACATCCACGCATCTGTGTCTATGCTCACGGCTTAGCTTGACATAATAATTGCTACTGCTTAAATGCCTGTACACCTTCCCAATAGCTTGTGCTTTTTTTTAGTATGACTAAAAAGGGTTATCACTGGGAAAGCATTGTCAATCATGAAGGGGAAACAACCTGAACAGACACTGGAGTCCAAAATGACAACTCCAAACGAATTAGACTGTTTTTTCTCCACCCCCTGTGCCCCTTTCCCAAAGCCCAGGGGGGAACAAACTGCGGAAGAGGAGGCGTGATCGATTTGTAAGGGGCGCGGAGACGCTAGAGCTTAGGGGGGCCTCCATGAGGCTTACAGGGAATAGTTTGGATTCCTGATTGATCAACCTGCCTGTGCATACACGCTCTCCAACTGCACTATGGGAACTTTGGGTTGTTCAAAATTTGGGACATAGATACTTGCAAATGCAAACCAATTACCTAATTGTATGACATACTTGGTAACATCAATGTTATCTGAAAAAAAAAAAAAAAAAAAAAAAAAAAAAAAAATCCCTTAAAATAAAAAAAATAAAAACAAACTAAATAAAAAAAATAATAAAAAAAATAAAAAAACAAAATAAACAAAGATAACCGACTTTAAGATTAAGAGAGAAAAAGATTTACTGTGGTTGTTTGGGCTTGCCCAACAGTAGCCTAAATCATGACATCTTTCAGTCTAACTAAAAAAAAAAAAAAAAAAAAGAAAGGAAAAGAAGAAAAAACAGAAGGAAAGAAGAAGAAAGAAAGCAAGAAAAAGAAATCATAAGCCGAAGATGCTAAAGATGGCATGCATACATGCATATTTTGGAGTGATGCAGATTGGAAGGAACAACAACAACAAAAAAGACTGGGTCAGAGAACTGACTGAAATGGTGAACTTCTGCTCGAAGCAATGAATTTCTGCATCAAAAATTTTGAAAGAGACTGAGAAAAAGATGAAAAACATGTTTGGCAGAATGCATGAGCTCTGGTGGGGGGGCAAGGAAAGGGGAATGGGTCTGGATTTTATTGGAAATTTTGTATGAAATGCACAAAGCTTCAATAAAAATTGGCTTTGACAAAAAAAGAATGTACTAGAAAGCAAATAAATAAATAATAAATTAGATAAATAAATAAATAAATAAATAAATAAATAAGGGGAAAGGATTGGTCTGGCTAGGCATTGCAGCCTGTGGATGCTTCTTCCATTGGTTTGGGCCCAAGTAAGCTTGAGAAAATTAGAAAACAAGGGGAAACTACTTACCTTACCAAAGCCAAGAAGTATGAGTGGGAGTCATATTTGAGAGAGAAGTGGGAGGAAGTAAAAGGAAGGGCTACGGATTCATCCCCAAGACCGTCTACCAAGTCTTATCTCCTAAGTTTTTTATCTCCTCCCAACAATCCATAGAATTATGAACACTGAGTGGACTGATAAGATTAGAGGCCATGATCTAATCACTTCCTTAGAGACCCACATTTGAACAATGCTGCACTGGGGACCGAGTCTTCAATACATAAGCCTTTGGAAGGTATCTTATATGGAAACCATAATGCTAGAGGACTGAGATGAGAGTTAAAAAGTCTGTTCAGTGGGCATATGATTTCAGTTTTGCAAGAGGAAAAAGGTCTAATGATGTGTTGTCTAACAATATGTACACAGTTAATACTACTGTGATGTATGTTTAAGATGGTTAAGATGTTATCATCTTTTATGTGCTTTTTACTAAATACATACAAAAATACCTAGATAATACTCGTATTTTACAGATTTCAAACAAGCACACACAGAAATACATGCAGATTTGGAGGAAGTAGGCAAAGCCCAGGATCATGTAACAAGTTCAGATCTTTAGTTTTTCCAGTCTTCCAATTAAGGCCAAATAATGCCACTCTCATGAAAAGAATTACGTCAGCACAAAGTTTTGACAAGAGGCAGGCACTACAAAATTATTTTTTCTTCCTCAAAGAAGCAAATATGAAAAAACATTAGGATATACTGGTTTGAACTTCTAACTATACACAATAGATATGACTTTTATTTATTTATTTGTTTGTTTATTTATTTATTTACTTGTGTGAATGTACTGTCTGCATTTAGGTTTGTGCACCCGTGTTGTGCAATGCTGCAGAGGTCAGAAGAGGGTGTTGGATTCCCCCGGAACTGGAGTTCTCCTGGAATTGGAGTTACAGACGGTTCTCAGCCGCCATGTGGGTGCTGGGGATTGAACCCTGGTCCTCTGCAAGAGCAGTTGGTGCTCTTAACCACTAGGCCATCTCTCCAGCCCCGGATATGACTTTTAAACAGACCTTAGTGATAATTTTGGTTAAAGACTAAGTATGACACTGATGTAACCATAAACCACAAACTCTACTTTGTACCTCAGCCCCAATCAGTACTTCCAGCTCCATGTATCTTAATGTCTAAAGCTAAGGAAGCCTAGGGGCTAGACAGATAGCAATTCATCTATTTATCACTCACAGTAACATACACATAGAACCTGAAACATTCATCTTCAAAAAAATAAAAGAAAATTCATAAGTTCTAAACACCATCAAAGGGCTGGAGAGATCTTTGAGACTGGATTCACTACTATGTCTCTTAATCTGTTTTGCCTTTTAAATGTACAAGTGTGGCCAGTGGCAGTACTTTTTTGAACGCATTAAAAAAACTGAGAATGACTATATACTACTTAATGTGAAAAAGCCACAGCAGAGCAGATCTGCTAACGTCACTTTTTTTTTTTTGGGGGGGGGTCTTTTGGAGACAGGGTCTCCCTGTAGCCCCAGCGTCCTGGAACTCACTCTGTAGACCAGGCTGGCCTTGAACTCACAAAGATCCGCCTGCCTCTGCCTCCCAAGTGCTAGGATTAAAGGCGTGCACCACCACGCCCGGCTCTTTTCTTTTTTTTACGTCACTTTTTTTTTAAGATTTATTTTTCATTTAGGTGTGTGTATATACACATACATGTGAAGGTCCTCTCAGAAGTCAGAAGAGGGTGTTCAGATCCACTGGAGCTGAAGTTACAGATAACTGTGAGCTGCCGTATATGGATATCAGGAACTTAACTCAGTCCTCCACAAGAGCAACAAGTGCTCTTAACCACTGACCAGCTCTCTAGCCCCATCTAAAGTAACTTTCATTTAATGCATACATCAGTGACTGGAAAATTACTTCTCTGAATGATTTAATTTGGGTGGTATGATGTAACAAACATTCCAGTCATGTTCAGTAAGTAAACTGCACTTAAAATAAAACTGATGTAACTTTCTTTCATATACAAAAGATTTATTTAAAGCTGCAAAGGAAGAAATGGATGTGGTATTCTAGGCAGCAGCCTGAAAACATTTAGTCTCTCTGCTGAATCCTGAAAGCAAGATAGGTAGAAAAGAAGCATCATACATAGTTGATGTCCGAACTTCTATTCTGCTAGACTGAGACTTTGATCTTTTCTTAGTTGTTACCTCTATGTTAACCAGAACTAATGGGATTTGGATGAAATTTTTAATCTCT
Organism: Rhizomys pruinosus; assembly: GCA_009823505.1. NCBI lineage: Eukaryota > Metazoa > Chordata > Mammalia > Rodentia > Spalacidae > Rhizomys > Rhizomys pruinosus. Next base: position 169,378 of record VZQC01005124.1, read on the forward strand.
TGAAATAATTTTGGTGATAATTACTAAAGCCTATGGCTACAACAACAATAAGTCAGCATGCACTGTTATTTGTATCCTAAAAAAGAATTCTCAATAAAGATATAAAAAGTATGATAAACATTAAGACATTAAAATCAATATTAATGCATTAATGAAAACAGAAGCACAATTCTTTTATGGTCTGAAATTTAAATTTAGGTTCAACTAAAAAGTAGTTAGTCCTGGGGCTGGAGAGACGGCCTAGCGGTTAAGAGCGCCCACTGCTCCTGCAGAGGACCCGGGTTCGATCCCCAGCACCCACATGGTGGCTGAGAACCGTCTTTAACTCCAGTTCCAGGGGATTCCGACACCCCTTCTGACCTCCATGGCATTGCATGACACGGGTGCACAAACTTGCATGCAGACAGTACATTCATACACATAAAAAATAAATAAAATTTTAAAAAGTAGTTAGTCCTTTAAAGTCCTATAATTAATCCTTACATTCTTGGGAAAAGACTAATACATTTTCTGACTTCATCAAGTTAATATTTCAAAGAGACTTGGACATAATACATCCAAAACGACTAGAAAATAAGTTATGCCCTCTGCACTAAGTAAAAGTAGTTCACTCAAAGATGGTTTTTAATACTGTGAAACTTTCTTAAAGAATATTACATTGGTACAGAAGAAATAAAATGGGTCATGACATCACATTGTGGTGGGTATGGATGCCTTCAGCTGTGAATGTCACACATCTGGGTTGGGGGGACCTCAACTGAGGAATTTCCTCCATTTGACTGGCCTATTGTCATGTCTGTAGGGCGTTTTCTTGATTGCTGAGTGATGTGGGAGGGCCCAGCCCACTGTGGGTAGTGCCACCCCTGGGCAGGTGGTCCTATTTTGTAGGCACAGCACCAGCCAGAGGAACAAGCCAGTAAGCAGTGTTCCTCTATGGTCTGCTTCAACTCATACCACCAAGAGTGCTTGACCTGACATCCCTCAGTGATAAACTATGACCTGAGAGAAGTAAGAGAAATAAACTCTTCCCTCTCCAAGTTGGTTTGATCAGTGTTTTTATCACAGCAATAGAAAGTAACTAGGACACACATTTATTTAAGCAGGTCAATGCTTACTTCTATTAATAAAAGTAGATGCTTAATCTGTTTAATAGTCTATTTAGCAATCAATTCTCCCTTGATGTGATGACTAATCCTGGGCGTCAACTTGAATTGATCTGGGATTAACTAAAATGAGAAAGAGACCTTTGGGTTTGATTATGTGAAGCTGGAAGACGCTACCTTCTGATGGCAGCTACTAAAAAGGCCACAGCAGAAGGGAACTCTTCCCTTTTTGTTGCTTGCCTTCGCTCTGACTGGTGAGTCTGTCTTGCTCTGTGACCAACTCCTCGGATTCCAGCATAGACTGAAGACTAGCAGATCTCCTGAATCCATCAGGCCTTCAGCGCCATATTGGAACTACTGAGAAATGCAGCCTTGTGTACTGAGAAACTACACAAGAAGATTCTCAGCTTCTCCAGTGTGCTGCAGCCATTGTTGGACTACTCAGACCATATCCTGCAAGCACCACATATGCAAGAGCACACGCATGCACACACATTCTACCAATTCTATTTTTTATAAAGCAAAATTTATTGAAGCTTTGTGCATTTCATACAAATTTTCAAATCAAATCTAGACATGTGCCCCCCTCCTTGCTCCCCCATCAGAGCTCATGCATTCTGCCAAACATGTTTTTTCATTTTTTTTCTCAATCTTTCTCAAAATTCTCAATGCAGAAGTTTACTGTTTCGAGCAGAAGTTCACTATTTCAGTCAGTTCTTTGACCCAGTCTTCTTGTTGTCGTAGTTGTTATTCCTTCCAATATGCATCACTCCAAACTATGCATATATGCATGCAAAACATATCACAGGTTTTAGCATCTTCAGCTTGTGATTTTTTTTCTTTATTAGGCTGAAAGATGTCATGTTTGAAGGCTCCTCCTTGGCAAGCCCAAACTGCCATCAGTCCTGCCCTTGTGCTCCACACTGGAGTTTTCCCTTCCCATGGTCACCAAATGAGGTCCAGTAAACACCACATCCTGTCTTGATCTTCCTGTACTCATCAACATGATACACCCTGGGTAGTCCAACAATGGCAGTCTATACTCTGAAGAGGCTGAAACCCCAGTAGTAGCTCAGTCCACAAGTTGGATGTCTCAGCAGTCCCCATCTGGCACTGAAGGTTTGGAGGATTCTTGGAGAGACATGAGTTTTCAGTCTATATTAGAAGTTTGAAAAACTGTGTCTCATGTCTTTGAAGGATGGCAAGAGCAGTGGCAGCCACAGGGTAGCTGCACTTGCCAGTAAGACAGGCAAAACGACTGTGCTCTCTTTTTACTTTTTGTCTTTTTACTAAGATCTCAAGTTTTATACCTGAAGTACAATTTCTCGGGCCTTACTATTTATTTATTTATGGTTATACTTTCCTTTTGGATGTTTAAGGCTACACAGTTAGCTCAGATTAACCAAGGTTTTTGTTTTCTCAAGGTAAGTTGGGTATCTGGTCCTCAGGGGTTTCTTGGGATTTTTGTTGTTGGTGGTTTTTTTTGGGGGGAGCCCCTGACCCCTTTCAGTTTTTCATTTACCAGTTCCATCCACTCAAGGACAAAGTCAGGTCTTGCTAGACCAGGCTTCCCTTTTTGAAGCATGAGCAGACTTTCCTCTTTATAGACTGGACACTGGCTGAAGTCCCATTAGTAGATCTCCAAGACCTCCCTGCACAGGAAGACTGGTGACTCACATTTGCAGGACATTTCAAGAGATGCCCCCATGCATAGTCCCCTGGGACTTAGTTAACCTCTGAGGGCAAGGAACAAAGTTATCCCTTAAGACCCTCAGCCAAATTGTTATGATCATTAAGCATCCAGAAAGGCTAAGTTACACCAGCCTAATATTTTTAACTACTGTATAATATTTTAGAAAAGGCTTGGACAAAAGCTCAAGCAGCCTTGTATAAGAAATACTAAAGAAGCACTCCCATAAAATAAATACTGTCCTTAGACATAATGTCATGACATACTAGTTTTTTCCTCATTTTTAGATCTTATATTACTCTAAAATATGCATAAATACCAAAAATTCCTAAGTCTGAAAATAAATGGTAGCTTAGTTCTAGAACCTGTTCAATCTTCTTGTATTTGTTGAGGTTTTTCTGTGTCCCAACATGTGGTTGAATTTGGAGAATGTTCCATGCAGTGCTGAGTAGAAAATGTGTATTCTCTGCTATTTCGGTGGAATATTTGGTAAATGTCTGTGAGGTCCATTTGGTGTATTATATCATTCAGTTCAGATGTCTGTTTATTCTTTGTCCAGTTGACCTGTCCAAAGGGCTCAGTGGGGTATTGAAGTGCCCTACTGAGTGTACTGGGGTTAATCTGTGCCTTGAGGTCCTGGAGAGTTGTCCTTATAAAGTTTGGTGCACCAGAGTTTGGTGCATATATTTACATGATTGTGAAATCTTCATGGTCAATTGTTCCTTTGATAAAGATGTAATGGCCCTCTTTGTCTCTTCTAATTTCTTTTACTTTGAGGGCTATTTTGTCTGATATTAAAATAGCAACTCCTACTTGCTTTCTGGTACCATTTGCTTGGAATATATTTTTTTCCATCCTTTCACCTTAAGTTGGTGCCTATCCTTGAGATCGAGATGGGTTTCTTATAGACAGTATAAAGAGTTGTTTCCTAATCCATTCTCCCAGTCTAAGTCTTTTGATTGGGGAGTCCATTAATATTTAAGGTTATAACTGAAAGATGTGTGTTGCTTCCTTTCATCTTATTATCCATTTGCATTTTTGGTATAGGTTTCTACTTCTGCAGTTATGCTTTTATTAATTTCTCTTTCTAGGTGCCTGGGGATAGTTGCTCCTCTCTTCTGTCCTTTGAACTGCTTCAAGTAGTCTCTGAAAGGTTGCTTTTCCAGACATGTATTGTATCATCTTGTTTATTTTTCTCTCTCCTTCAACTATGATTAATATTTTTGCTGGGTATGGTAACCTGGGTTGGCATCTATAGTCCTTTAATACTGGGAATACTTTGCTCCACGTTCTTCTTGCTTTCATAGTTTGCACTGAAAAATCAGTTGTAATTCTGATGGGTTTTCCCTTGTATGTAACTTGTTGGTTTTCTCTTGTGGCTTTCAGAATTTTGTCTTTGTTTTGGGCATCTAATGTTTTACTTATGATATGGCATGGGGAGTTTCCTTTCTGATCTTGTTCTATGTGCTTCTTGTATTTGTATGGGTTTGTCATTTTTTAGTTTGGGGAAATTTTCATCTATCATTCTGTTGAAGATCTGATCAATACCATTCTCTTGGGATTCTTCTCCTTCCTCTATTCCTATGATGTGGAGGTTTGATCTTTTCACAGTTTTCTTGGTTGTTCCACTTTTGTGTATTTTTAAATTTTTCATAATCTTTACTTGAACTTTTTAGTTTTTCTGTGTTATCTTCCGGGTCTGATATTCTTTGTTCTGCTTCCTCCATTCTACTTCTGAGGCCTTTTTCCCCTTCCTTTCTTCTTGATAGGATGAGTGTACGGTTTCCTTTTTCATTTCATCCTGTCATTTCTTTAGTATTCCAACTTCCTTTTCAAGCTTCTCAATCTCTTCCTGTAGCTTCCTTGCTTCGCTGGTTGGTTTCCTTTTCTATTTCAGCATGGGATATTTTCAGTGTTTCCACTTTCTTCCAGAGTTTGACATTCTCTCCCTCTAGTTCTTTCTGCAATTTGTCATTCTCGCCCTTTAGTTCTTTCCAAAGTTTGTCATGCTCTCCCTCTAGGTCCTTCTTGAGTTTTTCATTTTCTCTCCTTAGTTCTCTGACTTGTTCTTTATATTCTTTGATTTCTTTGAATATGTCTGTAATTGTTCCTCTAAGATCTGTGTCCTGAGCTACTTCCAGGGAGACCTCACTGGAATCTCCCATAGGGTTGGCAGAGCTTGGTGGGGAATTACTCTGCACTTTTCCCATGCTGTTCCTTGTGTCCTCCGCATGTGGGTTTCTTTCTGTTTATATTCTGATGCGAATCCCAAATGTTTCTTCACTGTGTTGAAGGCTTGCTTTGCTTGCCTCCTTCAGATGCCTTTGTTTGGTTGGGGTTTTTTCTTCTTCTCCTTGTTTATGAAGTGTTGGCTTGTCTAGGTTTCAGGCTTTCAATTTTGGTTATAAACTGGAAGTCTAATTCACTCTTCCCTTTCTATTCTAAAGTTCTCCAAAAACCAGGTAGGGAACAACCCAGTCCGTACCCTGCTGAGCACTGTGCTTATGCTGCTTCCTGCCAGCCAGTTTCTCTAGGTTGTTTCTAGGACTTGGTGATGGCCTTGCCTTGCACCCCATAATTAGTATTGTGGTTGCACTTGGACACTCCCTCAGCAATTCCAGTTGGTGGGGGAAGGGGGGATGCGAGGAAGGGGGGTGCCTCACTTAGCTCAGGCCCTGGTACTCTGTGCTTCAGGTGGTCCTGGGAAATCCCCCAATCTAAGCTCTGTGCACTCAAGACTCACAGTGGCAACAGGCCCACCTTTTATACAGCTAGCAGATGACTCTGCCCCACAGCCACACAAAACAATGATTTAATTATCCATCAATCTGCCTGGCTGAAGCACCCGGCTCTTAACTGTGCTTCAGGTGGTCCTGGGAAATCCCCTGATCTAAGCTCTGTGCACACCAATTCTATTTTTTTAGAGATATTCTTGGTAAGGGACTGACAGAAGCAATTTTCATATTTCATTCAGATAATGGGCTAAGATTAAATCATCTACCAATATATAATTATATGGAGATAAATGGTTGGGGCTAGAATTCCTGGTGAGTAATTATAAAAGACAGCTTATTTTGTGCAGTTTTCCAAAAGAGTAACAATAAGAAACAGATCACTCTTAGGTAATATAAGTAGAAAGATCAAGCCAGCTACAACATAGCAAAATTCCATCTAAAATCAACTAGTTAATCAATAGCTAAAATTTAAAGAAAACATGTAGCATTTTTCACGTAAATTATTGAAAATACATATAAGAATTTCAGGTAAGAAAAGGGTGGACTTAGAGAATTTCATTGCAGTGGTAGAGCTGGAACTCAAATGTTAAAGAGTTCCTCCCACCCCCTCTCAAAAATTTTGTATTGAATTTTTGTGAATTTAAATCTTAAGGTTTTTGTAGCCAAGCTTGGTGGCACATGCCAACACATAGGGGCAGAGGCAGGTAGATCTCTGTGAGTTCAAGGCCAGCCTGGTCTACATAGCAAGTTCTAGGCACCCTTGTGCTACAGGGAGACCCTGTATCAAAAAGATCAAAATATTTATCTTAAGGTTTTAATATAAAAATTTTAGCACAAAATTCTTTTCATAAAAGATCATTTAACCAAATACTTCTTACTATCCAAAACCAGCATAGCTAAGTCAATGAAAGTAATAATCATCTTCAAATAAGTCTTAAACAATCATTGTACCAAATGGCTACTAAACAGGCTTATGAATTTTCATATCTTTTCTTCAGCAAACTTTTACTAATCGTCTATTACATAAATGTCAGTTTAGTGGACAAAAGATTTCTATATAGTAAAGTTCCTGTTAATAGAGTTACTAAATTAAGCAAATGCATACACATAAAAGCAATCTAAGAGCCTAGTCAAACCTTCAAAGAGACATGAAATAGTCTTAAGGCTGAGTCAGAATTAAAGAGCAGGGGCTGGAGAGATGGCCTAGTGGTTAAGAGCACTGACTGCTCTTGCAGAGGACCCGGGTTCGATCCCCAGCACCCACATGGCAGCTGAGAACCATCTTTGACTCTGGTCCCAGGGGAATCTGACGCCCTCTTCTGACCTCTGCGGCATTGCATGACACGGGTACATCAACCTCATGCAGACAGTACATTCATATACATTAAAAAATAAATAAAATAAAAAAAAAGAAAGAGCAAACGTAGAGAGGAAAAAACAGATTAGTATAGAAATTATGATAGAAACAGAAGACCAATAGAAGCTAAGGCTAGAAGGAACAGCTTGGGAAGGNGATATTGAACTACTTCTTCTAGCTACATATCAGCTACTAATTAATTAGTACTCTGTAACAGTACATTCAATAGAAGATCCTTAAACTTATCAAGGGGCATTTTTTTTTTTTTGAGACAAGGGCTTTACTATGTACCACCACTGGCCACAAACTCAAGATCTTCTTGCCTAGCCTCCTGAGGTTGGGATGACAGGTAAACACCACCACACCCAGCTGTCTTTTATCACCTTTTTAAGAAAAAGTGTGCATACTTCCATTCCCAGCTCCTCTCACGTAATGATAACTATATTTTACCACCTTGTGAACATATGTAATGGCAATTATGAATTTAGAAATTTTTAAAGTACACGTTTTCTAGTTTTAATAGCACCTACATAAGTTTTATAGTAAACATATGAGGATTAAGTTTTATGAATCACTTAAGGATGCTTCTAGGTGTGTGAGAAACCTATACATGCTGATTTCACAGGGAGGGAGCAAGCTATAACTGAGCCAGAACCAAGCTAGAAACTTCTTCCCTGCTGGCTACTTTCCAAAGTCTAGGAAGGTGCTAGGTAGACTGCTTTGTATGACATAAGTGCACTTACATACACAGGGGCAAAAACACTCATACACACAAAATTTAAAAATAAAGATAAATAATAAATATAATGTATAATTTAGACCACTTTGTTTCTTGCTCATAAATGCCCTTATGACTCAAGAAGCAGTTCTGAGATTTAGTCCTCCTACCTTCTCATAATTAGTACCTCATAAACAAATACAAAAAAAAAAAAAATCACGTCAGGAATTGACATTTGAGCTTGTTCCTAACAAATCTACAAGCTGATTTCGGAAATGAGAATCTAGAAGGAAGGACCAAACATCAAGTGTAAAACTCAAAGGTAGCCATGAGCTTGGTGTGTTAAAGAAAATCTCCGGGTTTTGACCCAATCAACCCAAATGAATTTTAATAAGAGGCCTGCTTTTTACCATAGAAGAAAATCAATAAATATGGCAAAACTAAGAGAGAGTATAAACCTTAGGAAGAGATTGTCCTCTCCCCAATGGTAGGGGATATGGAGAAGAGGGAATCAATGAGAATGCATGCTAAGAAAGATCTGAGAACAAGAAAGAAACTGATCCTATAGAAGACATTCGATAACTCAGGAACACCGCCCTTGATAGATAGAAGCAAGGGGATGCGATGCTGCTGCCAAGTAGAGAGAATATAGCATTGGTTTGGAGTTGGGACAATTGATTCCTGGTAATGATGGAAAGGAACAGAAACAGGAAGCAATAATGATAGAAACTAATGACTAGAACATTACTACTTCTTAGTAGTAATCTGATGGATTCTTTCAGTGAATAATTTTTTGCATACCTTTAAATAAAATCACTGTATATTATATGATCTACCAAAATAGGACCAGCAAGATAGTAAGTTCCATATGTAGTTCTGGCAGTTTACCACCCATCCTAGTTAGCTCTGTTAATACGACAGAGGACAGCCTTAATGGGGAATTGCCTAGATCACAGTGGTCTGTGGGTATGTATGTGGGGAAGTCTCTTGGATGCAGGAGGGCCCAGCCCACTGTAGGCAGCACCAACCCTAGGCAGGTAGTCCTGAGCTGTGTAAGAAAGCTAGTCTACATCTAATTGCTTGTGCTTTGTTAGGATTAAAAAGGTATTCCTGGATAAGCTGTCAACCCATGAAGGGGAACAACCTGAACATCTCTAGAGAAAATAGACTGTTTTGCTTCTCACCTACTTGTGCCCCTTTCCCAAAGCCTAGGGAACAACTTGCAGAAGAGGAGGCGTGGTAGAATATAAGGACTGCGGAGAGATTAGGGTGAATCGTGAGACTACAGCAATATAGACTGGACTCCTATTTGATCAACATGCTTGTGCATACAAGCTTCTCCAACTGGACTATGGGAACCTTGGGTTGTTCAAAATTTGGACATAGATACTTGCTAACCGGTTTTACATGAATGTTACTTACATTCATTGCTTATGCTTAATAATTTGGCTCACTTTAAAAAAAATGCACCAATTACCTAATTGTATGGCAAACTGAGTAACATCAATGTTATCTGAAAACAACTGTGCTACTATATTGTAGAATCCCTTAAAAACTCAACACAAAAAAAAAAAAAAAAAAAACAAAAAAAAAAAAAAAAAAAAAAAAAAAAAACAAGAAAGCTAGTCAAGTATGAGACAGAGTGGTTGCTCTTGCAGAGGACTGGGGTCCAGTCCCCAGCACCCACATCATGATTAACAATCATATGTAGTTCCAGTTCCAAGGAATATGACCTCTTCTGAGCTCCGTAGGCATTGCATAACATAGGTCCACTTACAAACAGGGAGGCAATGTGCTCATACACATAAAAAATAAAAATAAAAATTTTAAAACAATAAATGTACTAAATTCATCTATAGGGGCTGGAGAGATGGCTTAGCAGTTAAGAGCACTGGCTGCTCTTCCAAAGGACCCAAGCTCAGTTCCTAGCACCCATAAGATGGCTAATGACCACCCGAAACTACAGTTCCAGGGGACCCAGCATCCTCTTCTGACCTCCACAGGCATTGCACACATGTGCTGTACTTACATACATGTATCTTAAAACAAATGTTTACCTTTTATGCCCAAGTTCTCTGCACAAAAACATGTCAAAGCATTTACCACAGGATTTCATGCCAGAATAAATCTATGAAATCCTCAAGACAGAGAATCCTATGATAAACACACCAAATGAAAAAACTCACCAGCAATAACTATGGTGAAACACTACAGAAAGCTCTGTCACAAGACCTGGCTGAGTGAGGAAGGGAGAACAATTTTCAGGTAATCACAACACAGACAAAAACCTCTGAAACCCTAGACCACAATGATCTTCCCTTACTTGGGTTTATTTTCTCAGTTATTTTTATCATAGAGACTACCACAAGTATCAAAAAGCAAATATTTAGATTCAATCTATTATGGGGGTGGGGGAGGCAGTGCGGGTAGCTCAATAGTACAACATGTTACTATGTATACATCCTGAGTTTCAATTCGCCCAAAAGGCAAAAACAATTGCATTCTCTAATTTATCATTAAGAAATTTTCAGACACTGATAACTATTAAATCTTTAATCTAGGGAGAGAGATGGCTTAGTGGTTAAGAGCACCAACTGCTCTTGCAGAGAACCCAGGTTCAATTCCCAACACCCACATGGCAGCTAAGAACCGTCTTTAACTCCAGTTCCAGGGGAATCTGATGACCTCTTCTGACCTCCACAGCATTGCAAAACACGGGTGCACCTACATCTAGATAGTACACTCATACACATAAAATAATATTTAAAAACCTTAATCTAGTTTAACCATTCAGAGGATGTTATCTTCATGTGTAAAACTTTGAGAACAGTATTTCATGACTGTTCCAACATGAACATGAAATGTTGGAACATTACATGATACAGAGCATGTAACAGTTTTACCTGTGCTAAGGTTACCTAAGGCCAGTAAGCTATGGATCATATATAAGAAAATAAACAGCAAAACCCACAAATACCTTCTAGAAACTTATTTGACCTTTCCAATCTTAATGGCCATCTCTAATTCCTATTAATAAAAACAGCAAAACAGGATCATGACAAGTTCAAGTCCTTCAGGAACTGGGAGGCCACTGCTGCTAGTTCAGTCACAGTCCTAAATATGTGAGCTCTGCCTTTTCTCGGCAGTAACGGACCCTTATTCTAACTGTTCCCATACCCTCACTTTTCTAGACAAACACTGGAATATCACAGACACCGTTCTGCACCTATAGACATAACCATGAGCTTCAACACTGGAACAATACATCCCTTGCTGAGTTTACAATCCCTGAAATGGTTCTTCCAAAATGACAGAAAGGACCACAGGGAGTTCTCAAAACTGGATTAGAACAATCTACAGTATTTCAAAGCTTGTGACCCACACTGGCCCCTCTAGTTTCTGAAAGGATCGACAGTTTGAAATCGAAACTCATTAAGTTCTCAGCAGAGACAAAAGCCAAGATACAGGTCTAATCTTATTTATTTACTTTTTATTTTATTTTATTTATTT
>VZQC01005124.1:189411-253510 GCA_009823505.1 Rhizomys pruinosus
CTTCAGGTTCTGGTCTCTTGTTACTTACAGCTGATTCTTCAGCCCCAGCTGACCAGAACCCACAGATTACACAGTCCTGATGATCTCTGCTCCCCTTTGAAACTAGAAACTTCACAAGCCAGGCCTCCATCTTCTACAACTCCTTCAGCAAAACTGCTCCAAGCTCCACAGCAACAATCTTTAGGCATTCAATGATCTTCCCAGCCCAAAGTTCCAAACGCCTCCACAATCCTTCCCCAAAACACCAAGGTCAGGTCTGTCACAGCAATACCCCACTCTTCTGGTACCACTTTCTGTTCTAGTTTGTCTTCCATTGCTGTGACAAAACACTCTGACCGACATCAACTTGGGGAGGAAAGGGTTTATTCAGCTTACATCTCCTGGGTCACAGTTCATCACTTAGGGAGCCCAAGGCAGGAACTCAGGGCAGGAACCTGGAGGCAGGAGCTGAAGCACAGGCCATGGAGGAATGCTGTTCACTGGCTTGCTCCCCTGGCCCATGCCCAGCCCGCCTTCTTATACAGTACACAACAACCTGCCGAGGGTGGCACCACCCATAGTGGGCTGGGCCCTCCCACATTGCTCGACCATCAAGACAATACTCCACAGATGTGGCCACAGGCCAATCCAATGGATCGAATTCCCCAATTGAGGCTCCCTCAACCCAAGTGTGTCAAGTTGACACTAAAACTATCCAGCACAATGACATGAGAGATTTTCTATTTCTTCCATTTCTCACTACAAACCCACATAGCAAACAAGTAGAATCAGTAAGCACTGTGAGGAAAAGAAAAATGAACCCAGTGAACGAAGCCACATTATCTAGAAAATTATCTAGACAATTATCTAGAAAATTAGAAGTTTCCTTTTACTTGGGTTCCAGCAACTGTTTGTAAGAAAAAAAAGCCTTTAAACTAAACCTTTTACACAGGGTTGCCTGAAGACAAAAGGATAATAATATTTTCTTAAGCCTCAGAGCACATCATCAGTAGTATAAACACAATGCTGTTCCCTGGGCATGACTTGGGAGGAGGGGGCTACCTCTGTACCACTGTGCTTTAAATCATGAGGTCTTAGAAATCAGAGAATAAGGAAAAACGTTTTACCAGCTATTCACCTGACAGGAGATTAATATAAAGGATATAAAAAAACTCGGATAACCCAACCAACCTCAACCCCCCCCCAAAAAAAAACAAATAATGGAGGAACCAACTGAACAAAATGCTATAAAAAGAATACAATAAATACAAGAAAAATGTTTATTATCAGCAACCATCAGAGAAATGCAAATCAAAACTACAGAGATTTCATTTCATTCCGGTCACAATGGCTAACATCAAAAATATAAACAATACTACAGATGATGGGGGAACTGAGAGGAAGTAAACTCTGCTAGTAGGAAGGTAAATGAGGTCAGCCATTGTGCAAGTTAGTATGGAGACTCCTTACAAAACTAAAAATAAGATCATAATATAGCCATACTACTTCCCAAAGAATCCAACTCAACATACCCTAGACACACTTGTGCATACATGCTTACTGAGGAACTATTCCTTACAGCTAAGTTAAGGAATCAGCCTAGGTATCCATTAATAGATGTAGATAAAGAAAACATGGTAAAGATAAATAACAGAGTTCTATTCAGCTAAAAAAGAAATAATGAGGGGCTGGAGAGATGGCTCAGTGGTTAAGAGCATTGACTGCCCTTGGAGAGGACCCAGGTTTGATTACCAGCACCCACATGGCAGCTAAGAACAGTCTTTAACTCCAATTCCAGGGGAATCCAATGCCCTCTTCTGACCTCCACATACATGTAGGCAGTACACTCATACACATAAGAGTAAAAATAATAATAATAATTAATAAAAGAAATAATGAAGTTTTGTTATATATAAGAAAATGAGTGGAACTGGAGATCATCATGTTAAGTGAAGTAATCCATACTCATAAAAGCAAATATTTCATGTTTTTCTCCTGTGTAAAATCTGGTGTTTTCAAATATTACAGCAATAAAGTACAAGGAAGAGTGCACAGAGCACAGGTCAGGGGATTTTGCTGAACCACCTGAAGACAGGTTGGGGCCAGGTGCTTGAGCCAAGCAAATTATTGGATAATTGGATTATTGGCTTGTGTGGCTGTGGGGACGGAGTGGCTCAGCTAGCTGGCATAAAGGTGGGTCTGTTGCCACTGAGGAACTCAAGTGCACAGAGCTCAGATCAGGGGATTTAGTCAGACCACCTAAGCCACTTGCCCACCCCCACCCCCAACTGGAATTGCAGAGGGAGTGTCCAAGTGGGACCACAATAGTGATTCCAGGGCCCAAGGCAATAAATGAAACAATGAACCTGACGCAACTCCAGTCCTGCAACAACAAGCCTTGCAAACAACCTAAAGGAACTGGCTGTCAGAAAGCAGAGTGAGAACAGTGCTCAGCAGGGTACCTACTGTGTTGGTACCAATCCGGCTTTTTGGAGAACCTTCAGAACAGAAAGGGAAGAGTGAGTTAAACTTCCAACATATAATCAAAATTGAAAGGCTGAAAACTAGACAACTCAACACTCCATAAACAGGAAGAAAACAATGAAGGCATCTGAAGGAAGCAAGCCTTCAACACAGTGAAGAAACATTTGAGATTTGCATCAGAACAAACAAACAAATGAACACGCGTGCACGCACGCGTGCATGTGCGCGTGCACACACACACACACACACACACACACACACACACACACACAAAATGCCAAAAATACAAGGAAAGATAAACATGGGAAAAACGCAGAATAATTCCACACCAAACTCTACCAACCCTATAGAAGATTCCTACAATGAGATCTCCCTAGAGGTAACCCAGGATATTGCAAGAACAATTGTAGACATATTCAAAGTAATCAAAGGATGTAAAGACCAAGTCAGAGAACTAAGGAGAAAGAATGAAAAACTTACGAAGGACTAAAGGGAGAAAATGACAAACAATACATTATGCATTTAGAAGAGTGAAAACACAAGCATACGGCCTGATGAGTGATCATAGCCACACTGCAAGAACCACAACAGAACTCTCAAGTTCGGTGCAAGTCCCTCGTGTCCATGCTACCTTCTCAGTGATCACCCCTTTCTTTCCTCACCAAATCTGCCCTTTACCCTAACTCTAACCCAGAATATTAGTTTTCTTTTAAGAAAAAGACTCTATATCAGTGGAATATTATATATTAATTCATGTCTGGCTTATTCTGCACGACTTGTATTTATGACATTACTTCTTGATACTGTACAGAGCAACAAGTTAGTCAAGGATATATATAGTATTTCAATGTATAAATATAGTACAATTTATCTACTCTATAATTCAATTTATTTCCAGCATTTGATGATTATAATTCATGTTATGTGAACATCTTTTGGTATAGGCACAAAAGCATCTCTTTGGTCACAAACCTAGAAAAGGCATATGCTCACCTTGGTTAATGCTACCAACATCCCTCCAAAATACTATGTTAATAAGGAAAAGTAAAGCTGAGGGAGCTAAGGTGATTTTGCATACAAACCTACAATGGTTTAGAAAAAGAATCAGAGATGAACTCAGAAGCTGATTCTACTATTCCTTCTGGAATATTCTGGATACTGCTCATGACAAGACCAGTAAGATCTGTTAGAGTAAAAATCCAAAGGATAGAAAAGAGACAAACATCTAAATATGGTTAAAACCTCAGCCTATTGAGTCCTCAGAAACGAGGTTTTCTGTCTCAAAACATTTTTAATTGTTGGATGATGGAGCAGCTTTGCTGAGGAGTTGTAGAAGATGGAGGTCTGGCTTGTGAAGTTTCTAGTTTCAAAGGGAAGCAGAGATCATCAGGACTGTGTAATCTGTGGGTTCTGGTCAGCTGGGGCTGAAGAATCAGCTGTAAGTAACAAGAGACCAGAACCTGAAGTGAAATTAAAAAGCTTTAAAAAATATTAGTGTACTAATACAAATTAGGTGGTCAGTGTTGCCACTGGATGCAATCAAGGAATGCAGTAAGCATGAAATGGGGGTTTGCTGCCTGTGTAATATGGCATGTTGTTTAAAAATAATTTCTTTTTTTTAATTTTTAATTTATTTATTTTATGTGTATAAATGTACTGTCTGTATGTAGGTCTGTGCACCCGTGTCGTGCAATGCCGCGGAGGTCAGAAGAGGGTGTCGGATTCCCCTGGAACTGGAGTTCTCCTGGAATTGGAGTTACGGACGGTTCTTAGCCGCCATGTGGGTGCTGGGGATCGAACCCGGGTCCTCTGCAAGAGCGGTTGGCACTCCTAACCGCCAGGCCATCTCTCCAGCCCCCAATAATTTCTTTAATAAGAGGATTGCCCTTTTTCTTTTTTTTTTTCACTTTCAATAATGACAGAAAGCTGTCCTGGTCTGCTTCTCAACTGATGTGATAAAAGACTAACCAAACCAACTTGATAGGGAAAGAGTTTATCTAATCTTACAACTTACAGTCCATCAATCAAAGAAGACAAGGCAGGAACCTGGAATCAAGAGCTGAAGCAAAGACCATGAAGAATGCTGCTTAGTGGCTTGATCTTCTAGCCAGTGCTCTGCCTATCAGCAGAGGCAGGTGGATCTCTCTGAGTTCAAGGCCAGCCTGATCTATATAGTGAGTGCCAGGAAAGCTGGAGCTACAGGGAGTCCCTCACTGAGAAAGGTAAAGAAGGTAAAGGACACGTCCCAGATCACCCACCAATTATAAGATTATAACCTGCTTTCTAGATCTAGAGTTCACTCTTTAATATATTTGTCATTACAATGAGCCTGTGGCTGTGGATGAGAACCATTGTTTTAGGGGAAAAAGGGGGACAGTAACCTACAAAAGAACATGGGGTGATAACAACCAGGCAAACTATATGGATATAGCAATTCTGTCACAAAAGCTAGTAATGTTGGACAGACAGCCACTTATTAGGGGTGTTGGAAGTATATGTGTATATATCTAAGTGGAAGCATTTTTTCAGGGAAAGGGGGTCGTGGGGGTGGGAGAGATTGAAAAGCTGTTCTGGTTACAGCCAAAAGGTAGCCTGGTGCCCTGCCCAAATAATTGTCTACCTCCCAGGGAAGAACAGCAAATCTCCACAGAAGCCTTTAGGATATTTAAAACAACACAGTAGATCAGTTAATACCATAGTCACCTGAAGAAGGAGATTGAAAACGACATCAAAAGATGGTAAGATCCCCNCTTGTACAACCACTATGGAAAGCAGTGTGGAGAACCCTTAAAATGAGAATGAGCTTATCACCTGACCCAATCATACCACTCCTAGGTATATACCCCCAAAGACTCATCCTACCGCAAAAATATATGCACATCCATGTTTATTGCAGCTCTCTTCACAATAGCGAAGAGCTGGAACCAACCCATATGCCCCTCAACAAATGAGTGGATGACGAAAATGTGATACACCTACACAATGGAGTACTATTCAGCAGCAAAGAAAGATGGCATTATGAATTTTGCAAGTAAATGGATGGATCTCAAAGCCATTATGCTGAGTGAGGTGACATGGTCCCAGAAAGACAAATGGAGAATGGTTTCCTTCATTTGTGGATGCTAACACCAAATCCCCTAGATGAAAGGAAAGTTGAACGACAGTATGGTTGCATTTTTTGTTTATCTGAAAGCAACTATGTTGTTATAATGTGAATCCCTCAATGGGCTCTAGAATCCACCCACCAATTATTTTCAGACTCTGTAATTACTGTATATGGGTGGAGAGTATATATCCACATGGTGGCTAAAACCATCCCGAATGCCAGTTCCAAGGGAATCTGACACCTTCTTCTGACTCTGCAGACACTGCATGACTCCTGTGTACACACAGACATGCAGCCAATATACACGGAGTTAGAATAATAAAGAAAGAAAGAAAGAAAGAAAAACATCAAACTGAATAAATTCAGCTTTTCATTATGCATTTCTCAATGATCAGTCAGAGAAAAAGTGACTAGACCAGTAAATGAAAAACATCAGTGCAGGAGCTGAAGAGATGGCTCAGCGGTTAAGAGCTCTGACTGCTCTTGCAGAGGACCCAGGTTCGATCCCCAGCACCCACATGGCGGCTGAGTACCATCTTTGACTCCAGTCCCAGGAGAATCCGACACCCTCTTCTGACCTCCGAGGCATTGCACAACACAGGTGCACACACCTACATGCAGACAGTACATTCATACACATAAAAAAATAAATAATCTCCTTCTTCAGGGTTTTAAATTTTTTGTTGTAGAGGTCTTTGGTGTCTTTGGTTAGGTTTATTCCTAGGTTTTTTGTTTTTGTTTTTGTTTTTTTGAGGCTATTGTGATTGGGAAGGTCTCCTTTTATTCCTTCTCTAGTTGTTCATTGTTGGTGTAAAGGAAGGCAACTTTTCTAGGTTTATTTTGTATCCTGCCACTTTACTGAAACTTTTGATTGTTTCTAAAAGTTTTCTGGTGGAGTTTTTAGCATGCCTTAGGTAAACTATCATATCATCTGCAAAAAGGGATAGTTTTACTTCCTCCTTTCCAATTAGTACTCCTTTAATTTTGCTTGATTGCCTTATTGCCCTAGCGAGCATTTTAAGCACTATATTGAAGAAGAGTGGTGATAGTGGACAGCCTCCTACCTTTAAGGGGAATGCTTCCAATTTTTCTCTATTTAGGATGATGTTGGCTGTGGGTTTCTTGTATATGGCTTTGATTACATTGAGGAATGATCCCTCCAGTCCAATTCCCTCTAAGACTTTAAGCATAAAGGGATGCTGGGTTTTGTCGAAAGCTTTTTCTGCTTCAATTGAGATGACTGTGTGGTTTTTGTCTTTATGTGTTTTGTGATATTTATTGATTTACGTATGTTGAACCATCCCTGCATCTCTGGTATGAATCCAACCTGGTCATGATGGATGATCTTTTTGATGTGGGTCTGTATGCAATTTGCAAGTATTCTGTTGAGAATTTTTGCATCTGTGTTCATCAATGATATGGGTCTATAGTTTTCTTTCTTGTGTCTTTGTCTGGTTTTGGTATTTGAGTGATGCTGGCTTCGTAGAAAGAATTTGGGATATTTCCCTCTGTCTGTATCCTTCTGAAAAGTTTGCGTAGTAATGGTTGTAAGACCTCTTTAAAAGTTTTATAGAATTCTGCTGTGAAGCCATCTGGGCATGGGCTTTTTTTAGTTGGGAGGCATTTTATTACATCTTCAATTTCCTCAAATGTTATAGGTCTGTTTAAGCTGTCAATCTCTTCTTGGTTAAGCTTTGGAGAATCCCAGAATTTCAGATATTCATCCATTTCTCTTAGGTTTTCAAATTTAGTAGAGTATAGGTTTTTGAAGTATTCTCTTATGATTGTGTGGATCTTTTCTTTCTTTATCTGTTGTGATGTTTCCCCTTTCATCACAGATGCTATTGATTTGGAGTTGCTCTTTCTTTCTTTTGGTTAACTGGGCTAGAGGTCTGTCTTTTCAAAGAACCAGCATTTGGATTCACTGATTTTTTTATATTGTTTTCTTTGTTTCTATTTCATTGATTTCTGCTCTGATTTTTGTCATTTCTTCCTGTCTGTTGGGTTTAGGATTCATCTGTGGTTGTCTCTCAAGTGCTTTTAGTTGCAGTGTTAGATAGTTCACTTGTGCTCCACCTTCATACTTGCCTATATTAGTCACGGTTCTCTAAAGAAACAGAAGCAACAGGACGAATATATAGCTATATACGATTTATTGATTTGCTCACGTGACAGAGTTCAAGGAGTCCAGCAGTAGCCGCGCCGCACTGGAGATGCTGAGAATCCAGGGAACTGCTCAGTCTGCAAGGCTGGATGTCTCAGTAGTCCCAATCTGGTGCTGAAAGCCGGGTGGATTCCAGGAGATCTGCTGGTCTCAGTACATGCTGGGATCCAAAGGGTTGATCACAGCAGCAAGACAAACTCACCAGTGAGAGAGAGGCAAGCCGCAGGTAAAAAAGGGACCAGCTCCTTCTGCCATGGCCTTTAATACTGCCTGCCAGCAGAAGGTAACGCCCACATTTGGGGTGGGCCATCCGGGTTGAGGTAGCCCAATCCGAAGATCCTCTTTCTCTTATTTGTTCCTTAGTCCAGTCAAGTTGACACCCAGGATTAACCATCACACTGCCCAACTTTGTGTCCTCCCTTTTTCAGTTCTTGTTACTCCATTAAGTTACAATTTCTATTGACCTAAACACTCAGGTATTGGGCCACTCCTTGGAGATCGGCAGAAGTACCAAAAGTCAGACCCATAAATAAAACTCATTCTCTTTCTCCCAACAGCTACCAATTGCCAACTGCTCCTAAGCTAGGGATAGAACTCTGTGGAGCACCTTCTTTTTTTTTTTTTTTTTAACACCTTCTTCATTTCTAATTGATAGAGGAGGGTCCAGTCCACTTGTGGGTAACATCCTCCCCAAGCCAGTAGGCCTGAGCTGTATAAAAACGTAGCTGAAGTTGGACATGGTGGTGCAGGCCTTTAATCCCAGCACTCAGGAGGCAGAGGCAAGGGGATCTCTGTGAGTTCAAGGCCAGCCTGGTATACCGAGCGAGTTCCAGGCCAGCTGGGGCTACAGGGAGACCCTGTCTCAAAAAGACCCCCCCCCCAAAAAAAGGTAGCTGAGCAATCAAGAGGAGTTAAGCTGTAAGCAACATTCCTACATGGTCTCTGCTTCAGTTCCTGAAGGTGGACTATAACCTGTAAATTAAAATAACCCCTTCTGTGCTGGTGAGATGACTCAGCAGTTAAAAGCACTTGCTTCCCTTGTAGAGGACCCAGGTTCCAGTCCCAGCACCCACATGGCAGCTAATAACCATCCATAACTCCAGTTCCAGGGAATCTCAGCCCCTCTACCCTCTTCAGACCTCTGTGGGCAGAGCACAACATAGGTGCACTTAAATACATGCAGCCAATACACTCATGCATATAAATAAAATAAAATAAAATAATAAAATATTTTTAAATGAAAAGAAAGTAAACCCTTTCCTCCTTAAGTTTTTTTTTAATCAAAGAAACAAAAAATAAACTAGAACCAGGAAACTGAAGCCATGAGTAACAACCCCAGTTTAATCTCAAATACTCCCACAGTGGATGAGACAACTAATTCCACCAAGTTGTTCTCTCACCTCCATGCATGTCCCAAATTGCACATATACATACGCACAAATATATCAGCTACATGACAGGTGTGTGTGTGTGTGTGTGAGAGAGAGAGAGAGAGAGAGAGAGAGAGAGAGACAGAGACAGAGACAGAGACAGAGACAGAGACAGACAGAGACACAGAGAGGGATGGATGAAAGGGTGAGGCAGAGGCAGGCAGAACTCTGTGAATTCAAGGCCAGCCTGGTCTACAGAGCAAGTTCCAGGACAGCTAGGGCTACAAGGAGACCCTGTTTCAAAAACAAAACAAAACAAAAAAAGCTTCACTGTCATATTTCTCTCTCAATACATCATAGGTACAATCTTTGACGAAATAAACTAAAATTATCATGTTCCTAAGAGATATATTATTCTTTCATTCAACATTGTAAAAATGTCCATTCTACTCAAACTCTTGTATAAGGTAACCAATCCCAATTAAAATCCCCAAGTTTTCTTCACAGACTTGAGAAAAAAAAAAAAATTCCTTAAATTTCATTCGAGAAAACAAAAGACCCCGAATAGGCAAAACAACCCTGACTGAAAGAGAGCAAACAAAGGGGGGGATCCTATACCAGACTCAAATTATACTATAGGGCTATAGTCATAAAAACAGCCTGGTACTGGCACAAAAACAGACCTGTTGACCAATGGAACAAAACCGAAGATCCAAATTTGAGCACATACAATTTCAGCCATCTCATATTTGACAAGGGAGCCAAGAAGACACAATGGAGAAAAGACAGCATCTTCAGCAAGTGGTGTTGACAAAACTGGATCACCACTTGTAGAACAATGAAATTAAACCCCTATTTCTGTCCCTGTACAAAAGCCAACTCCAGATGAATTAAAGACCTCAACGTGAAACCCCAAACTCTGAAGGCAATAGAAGAAAAAGTTGGCAACAGACTACCAGACATAGGCGTAGGAAAAGACTTCCTAAATCAGACAGCAGCTGCACAAAAATTAAGGTCAACAATTGACAAATGGGACCTCATTAAACTCAAAAGCTTCTGTACATCAAAAGAAACAATCAAGGAAGTGAAGAGAAATCCCACAGAGTGGGAGGAAACCTTCACAATCTAAAGACATTTTTCTTAGAAATAATATGTCAATGAAGAGATGAGGAATCATCATTTGTAAAACTGAAAACTATTACTATAAAGGCTTTACTTTTCTCTTAAATAAAGATAACCCCACTAACTTTTATTGAAATAATTTGTTCAGGTGAAGCAGGAGATTAGCTGCGGTGGAGTGGAGGGGTCGACCCGCGGAGGTAGCGGAGGAGGCGCGGGATTCGGGACTGTCCCAGGAACACCGACCCAGGAACACCAAGCACCACTAGCTGCAGAGGGCTCGTGCCCCTGAGGCGAGCCATCCTTTTTGTTTTGCCATGGGAATTCAGGGCCTTGCAAAACTAATTGCCAATGTGGCCCCCAGTGCCATCCAGGAGAATGACATCAAAACCTACTTTGGCCGAAAGGTGGCCATCGATGCCTCCATGAGTATTTACCAGTTCCTGATTGCCGTTCGTCAAGGAGGGGATGTGCTGCAGAACGGGGAAGGAGAGACCACCAGCCACCTGATGGGCATGTTCTACCGCACCATCCGCATGATGGAGAATGGCATCAAGCCCATGTACATCTTTGATGGCAAGCTACCTCAGCTGAAGTCAGGAGAGCTGGCCAAGCGCAGTGAGAGTCGGGTGGAGGCTGAGAAGCAGTTGCAGCAGGCTCAGGCGGCAGGGGCTGAGGAGGAGGTGGAGAAGTTCACAAAGCGGCTGGTGAAGGTCACCAAGCAGCACAACGACGAGTGCAAGCACCTGCTGAGCCTCATGGGCATCCCGTACCTCGATGCGCCCAGTGAAGCGGAGGCCAGCTGCGCTGCCCTGGTGAAGGCTGGCAAAGTGTACGCTGCGGCCACAGAGGACATGGACTGTCTCACTTTTGGCAGCCCTGTGCTGATGCGACACCTGACGGCCAGCGAGGCCAAGAAGCTGCCCATCCAGGAATTCCACCTGAACTGGGTCCTGCAGGAGCTGGGTCTGAACCAGGTGCAGTTTGTGGATCTGTGCATCCTGCTGGGTACCGACTACTGTGAGAGCATCCGCGGCATTGGACCCAAGCGGGCTGTGGACCTCATCCAGAAGCACAAGAGCATCGAGGAGATCCTGCAGCGGCTGGACCCCAACAAGTACCCGGTGCCAGAAAACTGGCTCCACAGGAGGCTCAGCAGCTCTTCCTGGAGCCCGAGGTGCTGGACGCAGAGTCTGTGGAGCTGAAGTGGAGCGAGCCAAATGAAGAGGAGCTGGTCAAATTCATGTGTGGGGAAAAGCAGTTCTCAGAAGAGCGAATCCGCAGTGGGGTCAAGCGGCTGACCAAGAGCCGCCAAGGCAGCACTCAGGGCCACCTGGATGATTTCTTCAAGGTGACCGGCTCTCTCTCTTCAGCCAAGCGCAAGGAGCCAGAACCCAAGGGAGCTGCTAAGAAGAAAGCAAAGACGGGGGGAGCAGGGAAGTTCAAAAGGGGAAAATAAATGTGTCCCCCTGGCTGTCCCTTCTTGACCCAGAATATCTGCTTTGTACCCTCAAGAGCTAGAGCCCCTTCCCACGCGGGGAGGAGAGTCCACTCCTTTTCAGTGCCACCTTCTCTGCAGAGCTTTTCCCTCTGATCCAATGGTAGAAGGCACAGCATTGCTTGTCCCCTTTTTGTTTTTTAGCTCAGGAAAGTATGCCAGGCTCAAACCACTCTTCAGGCAGGATGGACACCGGATCCATTGTTACATGAAATTGATAACAAGTTTTAGAGGAAGAGATAGAGGATGGAGCTGCGAGTGAGGCCAGCTGGTGGATGAGAGGTAAACATGACTGTTCTATTTTTCCTGCGCCTTGACAGATAGCTCTCAGGCCAGGCTTAGCAGATGGAGGAGCTCCAAGAGAAGAGGCAGGCAGGCAGGCAGAGTCTGGTTGGAGCAAGGTTCTGTGGCGATGGGCTGTGTCGTGGGCTGAAGCCTGAATTTGCTGTGTAGAGAGTACTTCAGAGTAAGATGGCAAGGTTTTAGGTTTGAAAGAATAAAGTTACAAAAAATAAATAAATAAATAAAATAAAAAAAAGAAATAATTTGTTCAAAATTTTTAAACTCTCTATACCAGATTACATAATTGCATGACACAAGAAACAGTAGAAAGGCAGCTATGAGTTCTCACTTTTCATATTTTCTTTATTATTATTTATTTTTATTTTTATGCGTATGAGTGTTATGCCTGCATGTATGTAAGTACACCCATGTTGAACAATGCCCAAGGAGGACAGAAAAGGGTCTCAGATCCCCTGAAACTGGAGTTATGGGTGGTTGTTAGCCACCATGTATGTGGGGTACTGGGATTCAAACCTGGGTCCTCTGTAAGAGCATTAGTGCTCTTAACCGCTTAGCCAACTCTCCAGCCCCTACTTTCCACATTTTCAGTACCTGTATACAATAGCTATAAACCAGCAAAAATATACTTGATGGAATATTAAATCTACAAATATAACTTTATTTTGCCATTAAAATAACTTCACTATCTTGCAGGTTCAGAAATCAAATAAATACTCCAAGTTGAATATGACCAGAGTGGATCTAAAGGGATTATCCTCAAGCAACACAATGACTTAAATAAGAGAATAAGAGAGAAGACAAAGTTTCCTCTTACATTAGTCATTTAAAGCACAGACTCTATAAGGAATTATGGTAATTCGCACTCTGTATTTCTTCTTAAATATAACAAAACTTTGGGAAAGCATGTCTTAAACAAATCTCTCCAAACAACATCTGGGTCTTTTTCCACTGGGCACCTGAAGAGCCATTAGTCTTCACCGCCTGTTAGAAACATTTGGAAAGAATCTGGAACAGAAAGTTTGGTTTGGACCAGCTTCTTTGAGCTCTGTCAGGAAGTCTGAACTTATTGATGCCGGACCTCATTGTCTTGAGAAATGTTACAGACTATAAACCGGCCTATGGTAACATGACTCATAGGAGACGGCTCATTCCTGAAGCCACAGAAGGGATGAGACACAGAGGTACCTCAACTGTTCATAGCAATTGAGACAAAATCTCTGCCTCCTTACAGTTCCTGGTTGAGCAGCAAAGCCATGTCACTCAGAGCCTTTCTGTAACTTCTACTACACTGCTTTGTGGCTATACAGTAACAAGACCTTCTCATAACAAAGAAGGCCCCCTGGATGTCATAAAAGAGACATATAGGAAAAGGATGGAAGAGGGGGAGAGGAGGGGAAGGTTATCACATTGGAGATATAAGCCCTACTGAGTTCCCCAACAGACACTGTATCAAAACCAAACACAAAACACTCATTTATAGGGGAGTTAAAGGAAAAGAATCTAGAAGCAGGTTTACAAAACAGCTTCTTACAGTTCAAACCATATTGAAAGGTCGGGCACACAACATTAATAACTATAAATGGTAAACTGAGAAGTCTTCCCTCAAGATTCAAGGGAAATGAGTCCTAAGACAACCAACATTTCCACCTACTCTCATTACCAAAATACAAAGATGCCCAAGCCTTTTACATTAAAAGACTTACAACCAACACACATGTTCCCACATACTTCAAATCATACCAAATTTATAATACCCACAACTATGTATCAAGAAAAAAGTCTGTATATGTTCAAATGTAAGCTTACGTACACTTTTGATCTATAAGTGATTGATTCTATAGATATCGAACCTGTAGATATAGAAGATCTATCCTCTATACAAATATGCAAAAATACAAAGTGAATATAGTAAGTTTTTCTTTTAGCTTAAGATTACAGCTTTCGGGACTGGAGAGATAGCCTAGCGGTTAAGAGCACAGACGCTCTTGCAGAGGACCCGGGTTCGATCCCCAGCACCCACATGGCGGCTAAGAACTGTCTGTAACTCCAATTCCAGGAGAACTCCAGTTCCAGGGGAATCCGACACCCTCTTCTGACCTCCGCGGCATTGCACGACACGGGTGCACAGACCTGCATGCAGACAGTACATTCATACACATACAAGATAAATAATAATGATAAAAAATAAAAAATAAAAAAAAAGATTACAGCTTTCATTTCACATTTTTGTATCTGGAATGGAGAGCTTTTAGTAAAACATATAGGCTTATTATAATGCTGAATATGCAACGCCTATAATATCAAACACTTCCAATAGGGATAAGGTTTTCTTCTTAAATTTTAATTCATTTCACTAAGGCTCCTATGATCCTGTTTCCCTGCATGGCACTTTACCCCTGGATGTTAGACACATGCAGCTTTAGCAGTTGGCATGTGCATGCTGGGGCTTTCATTTCAAACACCTTTAAATTCAGAGAGAGAGATTTAATACTGAGTATACCTATCCTTTTCATCTTATACTGAAGAGTAATTGCTTCCTATTTCAAAACTATAGCATAAGTTATTATCTCTGACTTGCCTTCTAAGTGTTATGGCCAGCACAAAAAAATGACAAAGAACATCATAGGCTTACTCAAGGGAGTCAGATCTTGCTAACTGCCAAGAAAAAAAATCATGGCTAGTCAGGCACAGCACAATGAGATACAGAATGAGAAATGACTTCAGTACTCAGCCCTGGTTCAAAGAAATCACTTCCATTAAATGGCCTAAGAAAACAGAAGCTGAAGCCTTCTTAGGGTTAAGCAGACCAGATTAGAGCACAGCTACACACAGATGGTATTTATAACTGGGCATACACATTCAGAAGCTGAACTGAAATAACCAATGCTCTCATTATTATATATTGACATTATTTAACTGAATTAAAATAAGCCATGTATCAGGTCTAAATATGATCACAGATGAAAATCCTATCAAGCCTAGCCCACAAAGTGAATTACCTTCTATGTTTACTAGAAATAAAACGTAGTGGGAAAAAGTCAGGCAAAGTCCAACAAATTTTCTTATAATTCTTCCAACCTGTATCATAAGAGAAATAAATGAATGGCAAAGTAAACTATAGCTCACAAGGGCTTAAATCCAACCACAAGAGAATGTCCCAATATAAAAATAAACATTAAAGTATATGGGAAAAAATAAGGATCTAAATTAATTTCAATACTACAAAAATTGTCTATTAAAATATAAACCCTTTTTGGTCTAATATCTTAACAGAGCTGCCAAAAAATACAACACTAAACAAAATGATAAAGATACACAGATATGCATATGTAATGTAAACAGGCAAGACGCACGCACGCACGCACGCACGCACACATGCATGCACGCCCCCCTTACCTTTACTGGTCTTATGTTAGCTTCTCTTTTGGCTTCTCTTTCCCTTAGTCTTCTTTCCTACAGGAAAAGGTAAATTATTCTAGTTATTAGCCATTAATCAGCTATATATTCATCAGTTTTACTCTGCAAAGGAAACCAAAAACAAGATATTTCACACACTCATTTTACAATATTTACCAAAAACCTATTATGGAAATGGCCTAACAATTCCTAATAATTAAATATAGGTGAGATGTGGAATCAAATCTTAATTCTATCATTTTTTGTGCATTTTTCAGCTGCTTATACTTTCTTATTCAGCCTAAAGTGGAAATAATAATGTCTGATATATAACTGGCATACAATCAATGTCAGGTATTCTAATAATGAAAAAAATGCAATAATTACTATTTCCCTTGTCTCACCACCTTCTATTAATGTTCAAAACAAAATGATTCATCTAAAGTAAAAGAATGTTCTTTTAACACCATTTGTTGAAGAGACTGTCTTTTCCCATTTGTATATTTTTGGCATCTTTATTGATGATCAATTGACTATAGATAAGTAGTTTTATTTCTGGATTTTCTATTCTGTTCTACTAGTCAATGTTATCTGGTTTTGTTTTGTTTTGTTTTTTGAGACAGGGTCTCCCTATAGTCCCAGCTGGTCTGGAACTCACTCTGTAGACCAGGCTGGCCTTGAACTCGCAGAGATCCACCTCCCTCTGCCTCCCAAGTGCTAGGATTAAAGGCGTTCGCCACCATGCCGGGCTTCAAGATGGTTCTTAGCCACCATGTGGGTGCTGGGAATCAAAGCCCGGTTCTCTGCAAGAGCAGTCGGTGCTCTTAACCGCTGAACCATTTCTCCAGCCCTCAAAGTATGTTTTTAATGACACCATTACACTGATTTATTTATTATAAAACTATTATAATTTGAAGTCAGGAAGTATGATGCCTTCAGCTTTGATCTCAAGAAGTACTAGTTATGAGTTTTTCATGTATAGTTTCTGTTATATTATGGTAAATTTCTTTTATACCTGGTTTTGGAAAGTCTTTATCATGAAAATGTATTGAATCTTTTCAAGAACCTTTTGCAGCATCTTTTGAGATAATTCTGTGGTTTTTATCCTTCCTCCTGTTAATCTGCATATGTTCACAACTCCTTCCATTTCAGAAATAATGTTTGTCCACTAATACATTAGTACTACTATTATTTTCTTGCCAATAATAATAGCTCTAAATTATCACAATAAGCTAGGTGTTAGATTATAAAAAAAGGATGAGCCCCAATAAAAGGCACATGAGGCTTAAGTCACTACAGGAACATGTTTTACTTCCATGTGGCACTGCCAGCACAGGCTGCCTGCAGACAGGTGGTGGAACTGGACAGCACGGCAGGGGGCAAAGGCAGGGGCAGGGGCAGGGGCAAAAGGGGCAAAGGCAGGGACAGAGGCAAAAGGGGCAGAGAGAGATGGCAGCTGGGGTCCACCCATTTATAGCCATGAGGCAGGAAGACCTCAGGTTCAGGGGAAGGGATCAGAAGATTGACAGCCTCTGGAGGAAGTGGGCACCTGTGTCCCTTGGGATTCTGGGAAGCCCAGACCTAACACTAGGTATTTTTCATATCTCACTTTAAATATGTGCATCAGAATTTGGGAGATACTTTCAGCCAAACACATCCCTTTTACAGGTGAAATGATTAAGATCAACATAATTAAATCACTTGACTGATGTCACATACATACCAAGAGATGAGCATGGGACTCTCCAGGGTCATAAAATCCACTGTCAACTCCAGCACACTACTATCCACATTCTTCCATTATTTAGCCTTGTGGACTCATTCACACATAGCATTTTATCAATGTTTTAGATAAATGGTACTATCTAACTATTAATAATTATCTTTTCATCTCAATGCACTTTCTGCTTAGCATCTTACATACTTAATTTTTGTCAGTCTCCTTATACAAAAATAGCAACAAAACATTTAACAGACATTTATTATTATAATTATTCAAGAACTTAACCTTCTCCTAAAACAGAACGTCGAAAACTGGCAACCCCGCCCCCAACCCCTACACACAGCAGTTTATTGGGGGACAGACCACTGGATTGCTTCCTGCCAGAATCAATGAGAGCAGCAACTAGCAGCAAAAGCCAGGCAGTTTTTCTAGGCAACTTTCCATGACAGAGGCTAGGTGGCTTAGCCTGTGACTGGCTGGGTCTTCCAGCAGGCAGGACATCCCCAGGATAAGCCCAGAACCTGCCATGAAAATGGAACTTTAAATTTTTTTGTATCTGTATGAGTGTTTTGCCTACCATATATGTAAGTACACCCATGTTGTGCAAAGTCCACAGAGGCCAGAATCCCTTGAAACTCAAGTTATGGATAGTTGTTAGCTGCTGTGTAGATGCTGGGAACCAAGCCTGGGTCCTCTAGAAGAGCAGCCAGTGCTCTTAAGCCCTGAGCTGTTTTTCTAGTCCCCCTTGCACTTTAAAGTTACAAAGAAGAATTTCCTTTTAGTTTTGTTTTGTTTTTTTGTTTTGAGACAGGGTCTCACTATGTAGCTCTGGCTGGCCTGGAACTCACTAAACAGACTAGGCTGGCCTGGATATCACTACATCTGGCCACCTCTGCATCCCTGGTGTTAGCTACCATGCCTGCATAGGAATAAGGTTATGTTTGCATAAGAAAAAACTCTTTTCACACAAATGTAGGCTTCCTACCCTGGGCTACTGATCAAGCCATCTGAATCATAACAGAAAAAGGACACCAAACAGATGAGAAGACCAGGAAGTAGAATTATAGTGTTCTAATATTTGTTCTTAAGTAGAAAAAAATTTTAGAAAGATTCATGGTGAAACAAAGAAAAAAGGTTGGATTAGGTAAAAGTAGTAATAGAACATTATTATGTTCAATAACTAAGGTATGTCCCTTAATTGAATGTAGTTCACATGCTTTAATAAATCCCTTATTTTCCTATTTCATTTTTTAAGAACATACTGGTATCAAAAATCATTTTATACCATACAAAAAGGCAAAATTTTATCTTTAGTTCTGCCGTGCTACAAATGATTAAGTATAAGGACAGCATGAAATTCAATAATGAAAGTCAAATTCAAAGGAAGAAGAAAACAGAAAATCACATTTCAAGGTACAATACTCCCTTTATATTTATTATACTTCTTTTGACGTCTCACAAACTGTAAGCTTTCACCTTCCAGAAAAGAAACTACCATGAAACATGAATTTAGTCAACAGTCAGGGCAATACACTGAAGCCTTTTTTATTCTCTGGTGACACTTGGGAATTTGTAGATACAAAAATGTAATTCATTTTTCAGGAGGTGATGGAAGCAGAAGCCATCTGAAATTATCTCAAGAAACTAACATCACAGTCTGGTATAGGATCAGAGAGAATATCTATTATCACTCCAATATTAAAACCACCTCTTTTTTAGGGAGGAACAGTTCAATGAAACTGTGCTAAAGATTGCTGATGAGAATTTTATAAAGATAATCCCTGCTCTCCAAGAACAAAAACCCAGTAAATCTATATCTCTTTCAGGAACTCAGAACATTCCAAGGTTTTCCAATGTATTACCTGTTCTACAGAGCTTTGCTTGTATTAAAAGAAAAATGTCTTGAACAACTGTTAATAAGGATGTGAAGAAGGGGAAGGGGGTCAAACTGATACAGAAACACTCATTTAATGTTAATACCTGAAATTGTTACTGAGCTGCCATCAACTGGGCTTCATGGTGGGCTCTGGGTACACAGCAATAAACCAAACAGGAACAAATGAGCCTCCTGTGACCTCTGTGGTCTGCAAATCAATTCTATCAGTCTCAGTTCCACTAGTACCAACCTCTGCTCTCAGCTATTCAACCCCAGTCTCCAACTGCTCTCCAGTCTAACTACCTATGTAGCTCTCAAATGTCATATATATTTCTATCCAAAAAGTCTGTAAACAAGGAATAAAAAGTGGAAGATAAAAACTTCTCAAAGACTTAAACCAGCTCAAAGACTTAAACCAGGCGTGGTGGCACACGCCCTTAATCTCAGCACTCGAGAAGCAGAAGCTTCTTGAGTGCTGAGTTCAAGGCCAGCCTGGTCTACATAGTGAGTTCCAGGCCAGCTGGGGCTCCAGGGAGACCCTGTCTCAAAAAGAACAACAACAAAAAATTATCAAAGACTTTTCATAGGAGATGACTCAGCTACATTAGAAGATTTTTCTCTTCTTTTATGAGTAAGTTCACTTATAATGTCCATGTTAGAATTAAGCACCAAATCCTTTGTCCCTTGCTCCCATCATGAAATTTCTAACATCAGTAACTACTTTGAGGTGGCTTGTAGTCTCTGATACTACCTTAGTGTTTTAGAAGGGCATAGCCGCTGAAAAAATGGTTTCCAATACTACTAGTACCTATGCTGTTACGCAATAATATTTCAGGAAAAAGCATCAGTCTGGGTCCTAACCTATAACAGGACTAACCACAATGCTTATTTTATTCTTGAATTTACTTAAGACCAATGACACCTTGCTTTGGAAATATAACTCCATTATCTACTACCATGCCTTCAAAACCTTCTACTTCTTTTATTATCATTTACATTCTATTTACTGCTTTAGTGTTAACCTGATGTTAAGACAATGTTTAATGGTTTAAGATAGGTAATAGCACAATCAAACAGTTCAAAAGTCTATGGAGTAGCCAAAACCTTATTAAAGGTTGCTATCGCCAGGTGTGGTGGCACACGCCTTTAATCCTAGCACTCGGGAGGCAGAGGCAGAGGCAGGCGGATCTTTGTGAGTTAAAAACCAGCCTGGTCTACAGAGTGAGTTCCAGGACAGCTGGGGCTACAGGGAGACCCTGACTCGAAAAGACAAAAAAAAAAAAAAAAAAAAAAAAAAAAAAAAGTAAAGGTTGCTATCTATATGGGAACATACACACAGTACTTGACCCTCCGCACTCTTAGTCTTACACTCTATAACAGGAGGCTGCTCTCTTACTTCAGAAGTAATATTTACTTTGTATTATGCTGGCATGCAACATAATACAAAGCCCAGTTTATTACCTACTTGGCTCCTGTTAATTCTTGTTACTGTTATTTCTAAGATGTGTGATTACAGTTTCTCTATTTCTTGACCTATCAAGTAAGGTTTAAAGTTAAGTCACTGAGATTCCATGCCAAATTATTTCTGTGCCAACAAAACAGATCTTCTAAAATGTTCCTTTAACTCTTTCCTATTTTTCTACTGTTCAAATGGTAGTAAGTAGAGCTACTAGGCTATCCTATCTTTGTAAGCAATCCAGACCCATTTCTTGACATGATTATCCTCTTTAAATATACAACTGAATATGGAAAAGCTTTCAAAGCAAACCTCAAGAGAATGAGAGGACTTCTTAACGAATCACTTCTTTGTACTGTCAGCTCTGATAGCAGAAATCAAGCAAAGTGCAAGTAATTTTGTACAGCTAAAATGGATGACATGCCACAGAGCAAATTTTCAGTCAATTAAAGTAAAAATAGTCATGACTGAACTATCAGAAAATTTATTGTTTCTGTGCCAGAGAAGTGTTGGCTTCACAATTTACTAATTTACCAATGCATTCATTTTTTTTTTTTTTTTTGTCTTTTCAAGACAGGGTCTCCCAGTAGTCCCAGCTGTCCTGGAACTCACTCTGTAGACCAGGCTGGCCTCGAACTCACAAAGATCCACCTGCCTCTGCCTCCCAAGTGTTTGGTCTTTTTGAGACAGGGTCTCCCTGTAGCTCCAGATGGCCTTGAACTCACAGAGATCTGCCTGCCTCCGCCTTCTAAGCACTAGGACTAAAGGCATGTGCCACCATGCCCGGCCAATGTCTTCTTATACAAAGCTGTAACCTTCACTGTATTTTTATTTCTGATGAGCAGTTTCAATATGTTCTGTATAAAAGTAACATGCCAATGCTACAGTCATGTAGCTGTAATACATCTTGGAGGAACAGGGGAAGGTGTTTAAATTAATGTCCTTCTTTTGGTCTTTTGTAGACAGGGTCCCCCAGTAGCCCCAGCTGGCCTGGAACTTGCTACATAGACATGGCTGCCCTTGATCTCACAGAGATCCATCCACCTCCCTCTGCCTCCCAATGCTGGGATTAAAAGCATGCACAACTCTCAGCCATTCTTTAGCCTGAAATTGCCATTCTTGAAACATTTTGAACCTGAATTTAAAATTTCTAAAACTTATGAAACCTAAAACTGACATCTATTTTACAAATATATGATTGGACTCATGGAGCTTTTTTCGCCCACAGAAATTTCATTCAGTCACATCCCTTATTTATACTGTTATTTTTTTTTTTTCCTTTCCAGATTTTACCCAACTTTTAGTGTTTAGCATTTTCATCAAGAGGGAAGAAAGAGACAGAGAGACAAAGAGAGAAAAAACAAAAACCCTTGATTCATTTTAGCAGCTACATCCATTTGCCAGCTGACCATGTTATCTAACAAGAAAAGATGGATAGTCTTGTTTTTAAAATTCTTCATATTTCTTTTATAGTTAACCTCAATTTTTAAATAGCAAAAGGTAAAACAGTCTTATAATCAATCTTCCCCTGAATAAATACTCTAAGCAGAGTGGCAAGCAAGCTATTGACATGCTTGGTATTCTTAAAGATCTTAATAACTAGCTAATACCAAATTTTAATTTATACATTTGTACTAGTGTAAGTAATGCAACCTATACTTTTTTCTTTTGCTGTCAAATAATACCATGAACTAACAAATCTTTAAACAATGATAACTTGCTATCTTTTGAAAATAAAGTGTGATCTGGTCCATTAAATAATTATAAGGCTAAAGAAGAGTGAAAAACCATAAGAATCCTTTAAAAGGTGTTCTCAATAACATATGCATCCAAAGGCTTAAAAGTTATTTAAAATAGAATTTAATACTGTGACAGTGATTCTCAAATATTCTATTATTCCATCCTGAAGTTGTTTACTACCTCAGACGTATGCTGCAGAAATTTATCTTTAAAATGTAAATATTTACTTTATATCATTGATTCATTAATCTAGTGATTCATCTATTTTAGGGAATTATGTGGTATGGCAGGGCAATAATTCGAATGTGCTCAACCAAGATAACAGAAAACTAAGGTTTAAGGTCACTAGGGCCTTGTACACATAGAAACATCCTCTCTTGCAAGATACCTAGTTTTTTAACATAATGAACTTAATTTTATATTTACTACCAGATAATCAATATGGAAAGAAATTTTACCATTAAAGCAAATCTGGAAACAACACAACGTCTTTCAATGAGAGAATGGTGAAACAATCCTTGGTCCATCACACAACAGACTGCTGCTAAGTGTTAAAATGAAAAAGAATGGGGGAGGGGGGCTAGGAGATGGTTCAGTGCTTAATAGCAGCACTTGCTATTCTTGAGGACCCAGTTCAGTTCCCAGCACCCATAGAGAGGTTCACAACTGTCTCTAACACGTGTGAAGGGGTCCAATGCACTTTTCTGGTCTCTATAGGCACCAGACAGGCACAAAGTACACACATACATGCAGGCAAAACACTCATACACATAAAATAAAAATATATAAATCTTTTACAAAATAATTTTTTAAGAGAAAAGTGTTGATGCATATAAGTTTGGTGTAAAAATAATGCTGAATGAGAAAAGACAATCCAAAAAACTATATAATATATAGTTTTATGTACTGAGACATTCTGGTGATAAAATTCTGCAAATGGACACCATTTCTGTCTAAGAATGGATCCCAGCTGGGTATGGTGGCACATGCCTTTAATCCCAGCACTTGGGAGGTAGAGGTAGGTGAATCTCTGTGAGTTCAAGGCCAGCCTGGTCTACATAGTGAGTTCCAGGACATCTGGGGCTATAGGGAGACCCTGTCTCAAAAAAGACTAAAAAGAAAAAAAAAAAGTTCAATAATACAGTCGGGTGTTACTTCATAATTACTTTGTTGCACACATCACAGAGTGCATTTACAAGCAAGGAGAGCCACATCATCCCCACAGAATATAATCTGAAGTAATCACCATCAAATATGTAACAGTGATTGATGGGAACACTATTTATGTGTTACACAACTGTAATTTTGAAATGGAGTAATATTACTCGACTCACAACCAAAAACAGATTTCAGTGGCAAGTTAGTATTATTAAGACTCCTCCAGCATAAGCAAAGAAATAAAATGACACATCAGCCATATAGACAGTGTCAGAAGAAAAAAAAATAAAAGTAATATCATTAATTAATAATTAGGAGAGTTAAAATTGAAGATGGAGAGCTTACCCGATGCTTTGCCTTAATTTTCTTTCTATATTCTTCTTTGTCAAATTTGTCCTCTTCCTGCAGCCTTTCCTTGGCTTTATCTAAGTTGATACCACCAGCATCATCTTCTTCCTCCACATCTTTTATACGAGATTGCTGTACCTGTGGCCACTGCTGAACCAACTAGAAACAGGAAAGGTAAGGAGAGGTTGGAAATAGGTAATGTCCACAAAAAGCATTTCCTTTTGTGTAATGTAGTTCATAAACTTCATAATTAAAGAAGTGATAGAAAAGACCCTCACAGCCAGGGCAGAGGTAATATTGCCATTACCCTATGAAAACATGATTAAACAACAATTTCACAAAATTATTTAGATAAGGTAGTTGCAGAATAGAAATGTTTCCCAAAAATATTAATATCCTATTCTCCAAACTGTTCAGCTCAAAATCATTTACACAGAACAGAACCCTGGGAGACAAACATGAGTCTCTTTTGGACTACACCCAGCACTGTGTGTACACCTCGTCACAGCTCACGAAAATGCACTGTTTTACTTTCCTGTTTCTCTACTAGAATGAATATCCTTATGGGTATCTATATAGCTTGCTTATTTATCCTCAGTCACAGATAGTATGTGATAACATACTAAAAAGGTGCTTAAAACTGATCAATGAATCCATCCATACATCAACCAGAATTACACATGAGGAGAAAATGAGTTTGGGTTTCATAGGCTGCTCATAACTCAATATGCATAATTAATGAATAGGAACAAAGTGACAAGCAGACTGATCCAAAAGGAGACTGGCTGAGTATCCTGGCCTTTTCAGTAGTTTCCTTATGATGCCGACTAAATTACTCTCTGGACACCTGTGTCCCTTCTAGAAATTAAAAAAAAAAAAAAAAGCCAACTACAATAATTTCTATTGTCTCAGCTCATAAATGTATAAAACTCTATTGATTAGAGAAAAATAGTTCTCATGTTTTATCTACTAATTATAGCCAGATTTAAAATAGGTGCCACTGTTTTTGAAAGTATGCTAATTAACCTTCAAGCACATACCCCTACCACTGAAGTAGCCACCCG
This sequence comes from Rhizomys pruinosus, assembly GCA_009823505.1. NCBI lineage: Eukaryota > Metazoa > Chordata > Mammalia > Rodentia > Spalacidae > Rhizomys > Rhizomys pruinosus. The sequence continues at coordinate 214,196 of VZQC01005124.1, forward strand.
AACTCATCAAGGTAAGATTCCTATCATCTTAACCTTTGGCAACTAGCAGTTGTGGCTAATACCAAATGGCACCAGTAATCACTTAGCCCAAAACAGTTGGGAAAGGGACAGTTATGCAAGGAGAACACTGCTATTAATTAAACTTATCCAACTTGGTTCACAGAGGGAAAATACAGAGTGAAACAGAAAGCAGCACATCTTTTAGAGGTTCAGATCAGAAGTATCAGTATCACACACAGCTATGAACAACTTGTGGCAACAGATATACTTTGAAATATTATACAGTTAGCCGGGCATGGTGGTGCATGCCTTTAATCCTAGCACTTGGGAGGCAGAGGCAGGCGGATCTTTGTGAGTTCAAGGCCAGCCTGGTCTTCAGAGTAAGTTCCAAGACAGCTGGGGCTACAGGGAGACCCTGTCTCAAAAACACACACAAAAAAAAAAAGAAAAAAGAAAAGAAAAGAAAAAAAAAGAAATATTATACAGTTAAAGATTTATAATTATCCTAGAAGGCCTATTAGGGCAATGAGAGCAGTTGAACTCCATACCATACTATGCGACCACATTATGGTAAGAGCACTCATTTTAGAGTTGGCATCAGACATCACCGCATTCAATTCTAGCTTGTAACTCAGGTGCTTATGTCTTTGTTTCATAACATTTATCATTTCTACTGTCCTCCTCTTCCACGTCTAGAAAAGTAATTCTGAACTATAATGTATGTTATTTTTCATCTCATTCCTACAGCCCAAAATAACATTTAATTCTTTAATACTAAAAAGGAAATATACCCTATTGGATACAGATTAAGCAACATCTCTATTAGTGATGACGATATGTATGATCTGATCTGGTGAATCAAGATGAAGTCTTATTTTATTGGAGTAACAGATCATTCAACAAGTTACTCTGAGGGTTTAATATGTTAGGTACTGTGCTCTATACTAGGAATATAATAGTGAACAAAATATCTTTCTTCATGGAGGAATGAAGAGAGTTGTAACCAGTAAAGAAGAGTGTGAGGGCTACATAGCAATTGTTGTGAAAGGAAATAAGAAGAAGTGAAAGCAATGAGGTTATGCTAGCACCATGTAACTCATCAGGATGCTCAGGGGAACTTGTACAATAGTGACAGTGAGTTAGGAGATGATATTCAAAAGATTTGGTTACAGGAACTAGATTTTATTCTTTAGGCAATTTACTTGATGTCTTAGATTTACTTTATCTTTTAAAAACAAAATAATAATTCTTAAAATAATGACCTCTCCTCAGAAATAATCCAAATAATTCCTTCCATAAGACATAGGTGTGTATTTACAATCAGGCCCAGGTAATGATAATCGATCCCAAAATGAAAAGGAAGCACCTGTATGTCTGAAGTTGCATAAAGGCAGAGAATCCCTTCCCCCAAACCAGCAAGCACAGAATGCATGACTGAGGAAGTGCAACGCAGAGTTTGGACAATTTGCAGAGTCAAGAAACAAATGCTCCAGTGAGTAGCTATGTTAGTATTCTTATGCTTGCTCCTATAGAACATGCTGATGAATACTTGATAGGAAAAAAATCTTATCTTAAAACAAAACATAAAACCATCTCACTGTCAGTATCATCAAGAAATGTCTCAAGGGGCTGGAGAGATAGCCTAGCGGTTAAGAGCACCGACTGCTCTTGCAGAGGACCCGGGTTTGATCCCCAGCACCCACATGGCGGCTGAGAACCGTCTGTAACTCCAATTCCAGGAGAACTCCAGTTCCAGGGGAATCCGAGACCCTCTTCTGACCTCCGCGGCATTGCGTGACATGGGTGCACAAACCTGCACGCAGACAGTACATTCATACACAAACAGAAATAAATAAAATTAAAAAAAAAAAAGAAAGAAATGTCTCCGTTTATTACCAGTAAGAAACCCTGTTCACAGCTGTACAGCTGATGAAACGTCTACAGAAACAGGGGCACAAAGTGATCAGTGTGCTATAGAAAGCCATTTATTCTATTAATAATGAAAGACCACTCGGCATTAGAGTCAAACTTCATAATCTCTGAAATGTATCCCAGGAATGCCCTGTCTATAAATTCTTACCTCCCCGTCATCAGTAAATGTTATTTTCTTATTCACTTTAAATTTTCTCTTCATTACTTTTTTTGCTTCTGCAACCTTGGTTAATTTTTTCTTGACACTGGATTTAGAAGATTCTTTATTCTGTGTGAGGGAAGAAAAAAAAGAGAATTAGAGAACTAATTGCAATATGGCAATATACTTTCCAAAACTGACTGTTCTTTCTGTTCTCAGTGGTAATTAGAAGCACCCAAAAGAATGTCCAGAAACTAAGCTATTAGACAATTTGACTCTTGGCTCCCTCAAAGTTTGGAAGATTTAAATGTGAATTTGACAGGCACTACACACACCTTTCATTTTGTTCTGTTGCTAGAATTGTGCTATCCAAAAATGCTAAAGCACCAGAAACAGTAATTCAACAAGCAGTCATAAGACAAAGTTGTTCTCCAGGTAAAACATACTTTAAATACCCAGATGCAAACTTGTTTCTTTTTTCTTCCAAACTTAAACTTCTAGATGAGGAAAATGAAAACTTTGAAAAAATATCTAATACACTGTTTACAACTTAACATTCTCTGTCAACTACAGTAATTTACCATATGAATATTGGAAAACATCCTCTGAAAATTAAATTTTATCGGATACCAAAAAGGAGGAATAGTATTAACAGACACACGCACCAAGATGGAGCTAAAGCTCTGAAATCACCACAGCATGATACTAAAAGTTTCCAACCACTGTTTATTTGTGCTATGTGAGGAAGGAGTGAGCCCCTGAAATAGGAGTAAATGAGACCACCACAGAGCTTCCTGTGATGAGTGACAAAAAATAACTCACGTTTCTAAAAACGTAGATTACCCTCCTAGAAACAGAGCCAATAGTAGTCAAAGGTATGAAGTATTAGAAATCAGTATAAATTATTCAACTAATTTAATGCAAGTTCTATTACATGAGTAAACAGACTGTGCAGACATCTTTGGGTTCCATGACAGAGGGTTTCCAACTGCCTACAGCTCCAGCTGCAGTGGTATCCAAGAGCACTGGCAAATATGTTCACATACTCGCTCAAAGACACACACATGTTCACATACTTGCACACAGACATATCCATAACAGAATTTAAGATAAGAAAATAATTTTTAAAAATTTAAAGAAGTCTTTTGGTATAATCTTTAAGAAAATGGGTATGTGGTCAATCTTTGCAATTATGACCTGTATGAAGGTTAACTATGTTCTGTAAATTGAGGGTAGTAATAGTACCTATCTCACATATTATATGGAAATGCTAAACAATGAACATGCTATATGACAAGTTCATGCCAACTGGATAGAGGCTTATTTCACAATATACTAGACTGTGAGCTTCTGAGTTTTTAACTCTGTACCATAGGAAATCACTCTGGGATGGTGATAAAACAAATCTAGAATCATCAGAAAATCAAGAATCATCAGAAATCCGGGGAAGATGTACATTGGTTACAATTTATGGCAATAAATAGGCACAAAATTTCATTTCATGAGATGTTGTTAATGATATTTAAAAATAAAATGCTCTAAAATTAAAAACAACCAACTTATTTAAGCAGGTTTATGAGAGGTTATTAATGTTTTTAGATAATTTTTCAGTCATTATAAAAATCTGTTACCGCATACAACAGTATTAGGATTTAAGTATAAGAAGTCGTTTTGGGGGCTGTAGAGATGGCTCAGCAGTTAAGAGCACTGACTGTTCTTGCAGAGGACCCAGGTTTGATTCTCACTACCCACATGGCAGCTAAGAGCCATCCTTAACTCCACTTCCAGGGGAACTCGACACCTTCTTCTGACCGCCACAGCATTGAACAACATGAGTACTCACATACATGCAGGTAATACACTCATACACATAAAAGAAAAATAACAAAATTTTTTTTAAAAGTTGATTTGATATTCATGGTTCTGTTATATGGGTATTCCTAATAACACAGTATTTATGCTTCTGGTTCTTAATATGGACAATCTATAGAATTTAATTAATTTATTTCTGTGACCAAAAGCCACAGTTTATATCTAGAAAGCTACTAGCACATTAATTGACACAAGGCTTATGAGAAGATTCACTATCAGACATTAACATTAATATGATAAAATCAGCATTTCTACCTCACAAGACTTATGTCAGAGACCTCCTCTACCTCTACTAGGGGTGGCAACTTCATTATTAACCTCTATTGCATCTTCTTAGTTTTATGGTGAAACAGATTCTTAAAGATCCTGGATTACCTGATTCTCTGTCATTGAATATCACCTACTGATAGAAGGAATGCAGATCAGCTGATAAAAGCATTATAATGTAAACATAATAAATCAAAGGTAGAATCATAAACTAGTAAACTAAAAGTACTGGGAAATTCTATGAGCAAACTTTCCAGGGTGATGGTAATTCCATGACCATTATAACAGTTTGAGCAATAGAAGTCTACTTGAGCAATCCAATTGAATATTTATAATTCTGATTTGAGGATTTCCTTATACAATATGTAAATTCATACCTCACAAGGTACTGTTACTAATACTGAACTCCAGTTACTGACATGCATTTTGAAGCTTATGGGAAAATATAATGATGTCATCAATGTCCACAGAAGTATGCTTAAATAAGACAAATGACGTTCATAAACATAAAAGGAAATATTATAAAAATTAATTACAGAAGTCTAGTGATGGGTTTATTCACATCCCAAAATATAGTTGTTACAACATTTCTGATTGTTTGGAAAAAAATTTTAATATAACATAATAGTCTACACCAATAAACAACAAGGAAAAGTCAGAGCATATACTCTTTATTACCAGAGACTGTCAGAATAAAGGTAAGAGAAACAGTACATTCTCATGATGCAGGTCTAGCTTAAATTTTTTTATTATTTATTATTTTTATTTTATGTGTATGAGTGTTATGTCTGCATGTATATAAGTGTGCCTGTGTTGTGCAATGCTGGTGGAGTCAAGAAGAATCAGATCTTCTGTAACTGGAGTTATAAGATGGCTATTAGCCACCATGTGGGTCCTCGCAATTGAACCCAGGTCCTCTGCAAGAGCAGCCAATACTCTTAACCACTGAACCATCTCTTCAGGCCCCTAGCTGAAAACTTTTAACAAAGTCCCTAAATCCACTGAGACATTATGTGATAAAATTCAAAAGTATTTGTGCTTTTGCCATTTTATGATTTATCTTAGTTTCTAAAAAGAGAAGATTCTTTTTCAACCCTTTCTTATAATACATTATGATCTCCACATGAAGTTACAGGACATTTATATCCCCAGAGAAGCTGGAAGAGAGCAAACATTGAACATAGTTCTGAAATGAATTAGTGAACATACATATGTGTGTGTATACACATAGAAAGCTTCTTTCTCTGTTCATAAAAATTGTCTTTACTCGCTGTCTTCAAATTAGAAAACTCAAACAGATTAATTCAGAAATGCTCAGCTTTGTATAACTTTAACCAAAGCATTTGACATTTACACTCTATAATGCTTAGTTGATTTCTAATCAAACTATCTTAGAAGATTGTGACATCATACTTTGACTCAGTATTTGCCTTTTAAATTTTTTTAAATTTAGCAATATTTGAAGATTAAGAAGCTCTTACAATTTAGTATTTTGAAATCCATTACCTATTAAAATTGGTTTTATACTTTACCTTGATGTATAGTTTGAGTGATCTTAAAAATAACTGAAAAATAACTGTTTTCACACTGAAATGTAAATTTTAACCACTGACTACATTATTTCAAACTATAAAGTCTCAAGTTGACTTCCTTTCAAATGAGCTATCACAGCTGCAATTTGTATAAAATACTTGACTTTGTAGTTCACATGGATAGTTAATGAATTATATCTAGAAGACAACCTAGAAATCATTACAGAATTTTTTAGTTTATATAATTATATTTATTCTATCATGCAACATGAGATCAGAAGGGAGGCTACTGAAGACAGCAGGACTAACATGAGGGGCTGGGAAGGAAGAACAGCAGGAAACCCATTACTTTGTATAATAACTTTTTAAAATCTGAAAAAAACTTACAAATCAGGTAAAATATTTATTTAAGTGCAGAGTCACATAGGCAAGTGCCTACATTTCCCTTAGTTACTATTTTATTGACACTTGGTAGTCCTGACCACAAGTAAAATCTTACCTTAAAAGCAAACCACATGTAAATCTTAACCTTTCTCTTTTCAGTATGACTAAAATAGCCAAATAATATTCTTTTCCTTGTAGTGCCTGAACTGTAAATCTAATGTATAATGTGATGGAAATAATGAATATTACAATATACCAAGCAACAATTTGAAATTATGTATTATTAAATATTCATAGCTACTGGGTTCTTACACAGGTCAACACAAAAGGGAAAATAATTTCTGATTTCTTATTCCATATTTTCCCCCAACTTTTGCACCCCATCCAAACACTGCAGTGTATCTCAACTTGGTCTGGACTCCCTCCTTCTGGGAATAAAAGGAACAAAGCACACTTCTACTGGCATTCTCAATACAAAGAGTCCGCACGATTTTTTTGGGGGGTGGTCTCTTTTTGAGACAGGGTTTCCTTGTATCCCCAGCTGGCCTAGAACTTGCTATGAAGACCACACTGACTTTGAACTCACAGAAATCCACCCCTCTCCTCTGGGATTAAAGGCATGTGCCACACCTAGCCACACAATCTTTTGTAATTGCTGGATTCCTCCTATAGGATTCCTGATACCTAAACCCATGGGCTTAACTTGGAATACTTTCTATAAATTGCTTTTAAATGAATAAATTATTGCTATAAGCAAGATATCAGTTATCTTATGAATGCCTTAACAAGAACAACTTCCAAATATATCACCAAAGCAGCTTCTATTTCCCCTTTCTGTTTCAATCATTTTTCAAATACATATTCCACTACCAAAATGTCACTCAAATACTTTCAACATATTTTTTCTTTTGTTTCTCAGTAATTCTAAAAATATATTTACTGATTCTTTGAAAAAGTCATACAATGTGTTTTGATGATATACAGAACATCTCTGCCATGTGTACCATCACCTAACAACACCCCCACAACCTGATTTCATATCCTGGCTGTTGTTTTCTTAAAGACCTACTGAGTCTAATTTGTTTTCCCAAAATGTTCTTGGGTGTGTGTCCATCCCCAGAACCTGGTCAAACTGCCCAACATCACACCCTTAAAGAAAACTCTCCCTCTCCCAACAACTATAAATAACAAATAGTTCCACAGCTATGCCGGGGCTTCTCGCCCACCTCTCACATGTCTGGTTTGGACTTTGTAGAGAACTTGTGTGTGCTGTCACAAGCACTGAGGGCTCATGTGTGCAACTGCCTTACGGTCTGGAATATACAAATTCCTTTTATTCATCTACCACCTCTGGCTCTTATAATGTACCTGCCCCATCTTGTGCAATGATCCCTGATCCTTGGGAGGAGAGACTGTGCTACAGATGTCCCATTTAGGACTGAGCATTCTATAGTCTCTTATTCTCTGCAAACTGACCAGTTGTACACCATTCAACAGGATAATAGTAGATTCTTCCTTGTGATCTGTCACCTGTCTAGTCACTGATGACAGTGATAGGTATAAGCTACATCTTGTGAAGCAGGCCTTAAATCCAACCAGAAAGAGGTTAGTTACTCTCATAATGTTCATATCACTATTGCATCAGAGAGTATAACCTGCCAGGTCAGTTGTAGCTCAAAGCGTTCACAGGTAGGTAAGGTGGATGCTTACTTTTCTCTTCCAGTAGTTAAGCGTAGCACTTTCTTGCACTGTGAAAGCTAGTCAGTAGAGATGGAGCTCTGAGATCAGCACCAACTTGATTTCTCCACGTTTGTTTTACAACTCATATATGTCACATCTTCAGCAATAGGGTCTTGCAATCAATGTTCTGCTGGGCAGCCAAGGGCAATGAGACCTCTCTGGTCTACCTACAACTCCAAAGGACAGAGTCCATCCCTGGCACTGGGCTTTTATTTGCTAGCTTGTGGTGGGTAGTATGGCCACTGAACCTCCATTACAGGGACTCCAATTAGACTCTATATATTGTCTGTATTTTCAGAAGCTTCTATAGGCTCCCACATGATTTTCAAGAAGTATTAGTCATCCAAATCCATACACCCTCCTCACTCTGCCTTCCCATTCCCAACCAGTTGAACCCTTCCTATTCCAATGTTCTCCTTTCCCCTTTATACCACTACACCCATTTCTTCTCTCATGCAGCCCTCCTCATGGCCGCTTACTAGTTTTCTGACCTCTATGGATTTTCCAAGTGAAACACATTCAAAGTTAGCATCCATCCACTAATGAGAGAGAATAAGCAGTTTGTTTTTCTGGGTCTGAGTTTCTTCACACAAGATGACTGTTTCCAGTTCCATCAAATTATCTGTGAAATTCATAGTTTTGTTTTTCTTAACTGCTGATTAATATTCCATCATATAGATGTATCGTATTTTCATTATCAATTTATCAGTTGGAAGATATCTAACCTACGTTGTCTCCATTTCCTGGCTATTGTTACTAGAGCAACGATTGACATGCATGAGCAGGTGTCTCTATAGTGGGCTATAGAGTTCTCTGGCTATATGGCCAAGAGTGGTATAGCTAGATCACGGGGTAGATCTTAGCTTCCTGAGGACCCTCCACACTAACTTCCATAGGGTGAATCAGTTTGGACCTGTTTGCACTCCAGCATATCCTCGCCAGCATTTATCATCATCTGTTTTGGGAGCTTAGCCTTTCAGTAAGATGAAATCTCTAAACAGTTTTCATTTGAATTTCCCTTAAGGACATTGAATATTTGAAAGCAGTTCTCAGCCATTTGAGTTAAATCTTTTGAGAACTCTAAGTTCTCTGCTCCAATTTTTAATTAGGTTGTATGTTTTTATGTTTAGTTTTCTGAGTTCTTTGTATATTCTACACTAAACCTCTGTCAGATGAACAACTGGTAAAGACTTTTTCCCATTCTGGTGGCTACATCTTCACTCAGATGATGGTGTCCTCTGCTGTAAAACTTTATTTTCATGAGATCCCATTGTTGGTCTTAATGCATACACAAGTGGGGTCCTGTTCAGAAAAATCCTTTCCTATGCCTGTAAGTTCCTGTGCATTCCACTTTCCCTCCATCAGATTCAGAGTATCAGGACTTACATTAAGACCTTTCATCCACTGGAGTTGAGTCTTGTAGAAGGTGAGAGTTAGATATCTAGTTTATTCTTCTACATGTAACTGTCCAGTTTGGCCAGTACCATTTGTTGAACACCATATGGTGTCTTTTCTCTGATTTGTATTTTTGGCCCTTTGACAAATTGGGTGGCTGTGACTGCATGGACTTAAATCTGGGTCCTAAATTCTACTCCACAGATTAATGTGTCTATTTCCATATACCAGCACCATGCTGCTTTTATTACTATAATTCTGTAATATAATTTGAAATCAGGGATGGCAGTGCCTCCAGCTCTTCTTTTGTTGTTCAGAATTGTTCTTGCTATCCTGGGGTTTTGTGCTTACACATTAAATATAACATTAGTTTTTCAATTTCTGTGAAAAACTATGTTCTCACATGTTTGATATTAGCTTGAAATAAGCCAGATATATTTGCATTTAGATGAACTCGTTTTTGTTTTTGTTTTTTTTCATATTAGAAAGTGGCCAGCTAGGAGCAACTCAGACAAACAGAGCCTGACATATTTTTGCTTCTCTTTAGACAATATTGATTTAAGTTCTAACTGTGTCCATACTGGGTCTATCAATTTCTGCTGCCTCCTACAACTTTTGGAAAACTTCTAGAACTAATAAACTTTAAAAGTATATTTGAGAGCTGGGTGTGGTGATTCTCCTTGCCACCATAAAACTGAAGACATACTCGTATACAAATAGTGAGATTATACATTATTTTGTGTGACATTGTGACAAAATGTCATTACAAAGTTTAAGCAGTTGAGTTGCAAGAAAGAAGTAATGTAAGATTGTGTGTTTGTTTTCAGCCATATTCATATTCCTTTGAATTCCACCATATTAAAAATGGTGTATTTTTACAAATATCCTATTTTGAGTCACTGGGCATTATTATAGGATATTTTCTTAAACATTCTTTTTTTTTTTTTAATTTTTTATTTATTTCTCTGTGTGTATCAATGTACTGTCTGCATGCAGGTGTGTGCACCCGTGTCGTGCAATGCCGCGGAGGTCAGAAGAGGGTCTCGGATTCCCCTGGAGCTGGAGTTCTCCTAGAAGTGGAGTTTCAGACGGCTCTCGGCCGCCATGTGGGTGCTGGGGATCGAACCCGGGTCCTCTGTAAGAGCGGTCGGCGCTCTTAACCGCTAGGCCATGTGCCAGGGTTACAGAGTAAATTCACAACTGCTACAGGTGATAGACTTGAAGGTCAGGAGAAAAAATGAAAATGACCATGATAAAAATGGAACAATATTTATGTCAATTAACAGTTTTTTGTATATTTAATGACAAAGAAACTTGACGACCTCTAGTTAATAAAAGGGAAGAAAGGCAAAATAAGCATTACATATTAGCACAGTTCATCTTTTTTTTTAGTTTTTTTTCTGCATTCCTTTGATCTTATATTACTCTAAAATATGTATACATATCCTTCATCCATATACCAAAAATTCCTAACTCTGAAAATAAATAGTAGCTTAGTTCTAGAACCTGTTAAGGGATTCACAATATAAGAGCACAGTTGTTTTCAGATCACATTAATGTTCTCAGTTTGCCTTACAACTAGGTAATTGGTGCTAGGATCCACAGATGAGGGATACCATTCGTCGTTTGTTTTTCCTGGATTGTGTTACTTTACTGAACATGATATCTTCTAGTAGTACAGTTCACTTTTAAGAATTTATTCTTAGCTGGGCGTGGTGGAGCACACCATTAATCCTAGCACTTGGGAGGCAGAGGCAGGTGGATCTTCGTGAGTTCAGGCCAGCTTGGACTACAGAGTGTGAGTTCCAGTACAACTGGGGCTACAGGGAGACCCTGTCTTGAAAAGACCAAAAAAAAAAAGAATTTATTCTTGAAAGGGTACAGGTTCAATATGCTAAATGAATCATGATTTCTCTGTAGAATAGACTATATTCTGTTTCACTATTAAGGATCCATAACCTTAATATAAGTTAGCAGGTTTGTTTAACATGAGGCTACAGAAGAGCAGCTTTTCGAGAAGGAATTGGTACGTGAGGTAAACTCAGTGTCAGAAGTTTAAGTGTGTGGGTGTAACTCCAGCTTAACCAGTAAGCCTAGGTACTGCAAGACATCGAAGATTCAATAACTGACACAGAATTAACATGCAAAATGATAATATTAAAATGTATATACTTGCATTTCATTTTTTTCTGTCAATTACTACCTACAGGATAGTATTATGTGCCAACTTCAAGTGGGAGGAACCTCAATTCTTGCTCTTGAAGAATTTAAAATATAATGATGAAACAGTCACTAGGCAGCATAACCAAATAATAATGAACAAATCCAATGGTAGAACAGAAGGAAAGAATTCCTAAAACTACCTGATGTAAAAAAAAAAAAAAAAAAAATACAAAAAACAAATAGGAAATGCTGTGGAAAAGATAAAAGCAATACAAGAGAACTCATTCTAAGAAGAAAAGACTGTGTAAAAATAAATAGAATATGGTATGTTTTACTGATCTACACTGGCTGGAAATAAGTGATAGATGCCATGCATTTAACTGAGAAGTTTCCAATTTTCAAAGCCCCTAAAGAAGCTACTCCAATTCATAATCATTTTGTGTTTTTTTCCCCTAATTCCTCCCCTGTTAGTACAGAGTATTAGAGCAGTTCATTAGAAATCAAATGATTCATTTAGGGCACTCTTTCGTATATACGTTAATATACTGGAGTAAGATTTTTTTTTTCACCTTTCCAAATAAAAAACATCTTAATTTGGACTTTATCAACAAGGCACTGCTAAAGATGAATAAATACAAAGGTTTTTATTCACTTGGGAACTAATACCACTAATTAGTGAACTATTAATAGTTTTAGAATACAAGATTATTTATCAGATAAATTTCCAGTAAAAACAGCATTTTCTAATGTTCAAAGACTAAGGAGCTATCCTAGGAACCCTGTGGTCAATACAGTAATATATGTCTTCATTACATATCTGAGATCAGGAAGCATACACACACCAAAAATAAAAAAAAAAATCATGATTAAATGTAACCATACAATCTATTTCTTTGAGTTTACACATAAAAAGTGGCCCAGAGCCAGGAGCAGTAGGGCACACCTTTAATTCCATCATGTGGGAGGTGGATCTCTGTGAGTTCAAGGTTAGCCTGGTCTACATAGTGAGTTCCAGGACTGCTGGAGCTACAGGGAGACCCTATCTCAAAAAGACCAAACATACACACACACACACACACACACACACACACACACACACACAGTTTATAGCACCTTTTGATGCAGTCCTTCTGTTGTTGTGTTGTTGTTGTTGTTTGTTGTTGTTGTTTCCAATATGCATCCTCCCAACTTGCTTGGACAAAAGCTCAAGGACCATGCACAAGAAATACTTACAACTAGGTAATTGGCACTAGCATCCACAGATGAGTGATACCATTTGTCGTTTGTTTTTCTGGGACTTGTTACTTCCTCAGTATGATGTCTTAGTTCCAGCCATTTTCCTGCAAAGCTCATGATGTCATCTTTCTTTACTGCTGCGTAGAACTGCATTGTGTAGATGTACACATTTTCTCTACCCACTTGTCATTGAGGGGCATTGGGTTGGTTCCAGCTCCTTGCATTTGTGAAGAGAGCTGAAATAAACATGGCCGGGCATGTATCTCTGTGGTGGGGTTGAGTCTTTTGGGTACATGCCCAGGAGTGGTATGGGTGGGTCGGGGTGGCAAGTTCATTCCAAGTCTTCCAGGGTTCTCCACACTGCTTTCCATATGGCTGTATGTTAACATTCCACAGCAGTGATGAGTGTCCCCTTTCCCCACCCTCTCAGCACTTGGTATCATTTGTTTTCTTGATCCTAGCCATCTTATTGGAAAAGATGATATCTTAAAGTGGTTTTGATTTGCATTTCCTTAATGATTAGTGTAAGTTGAACACTTTGAGGTGTTTCTCAGCTATCTCTAATTCCTCACTTTTGAAGTCTGTTCAGCTTTTGCTCCATCTATTGAGCGGATTTCTTTCTTTCTTCTTTGTTTTTTGGATAGTTTATATTTCTGGAAATCAATGTTTTGTCAGATGTACTGTGGGTGAAGGTTTCCTCCCACTTTGTGGGATTCCTCTTCACTTCCTTGATTGTTTCTTTTGAAGCACAGAAGCTTTTGAGTTTAATGAGGTCTCATTTGTCAGTTGTCAACCTTAATTCTTGAGCAGCTGCTGTCTGATTCAACAAGTCTTTTCCTATGCCTATGTCTTGTAGTCTGCTGCCAACTTTTTCTTCTATCGCCTTCAGAGTTTGGGTTTCACATTGAGGTTTTGAATACATCTGGAGTTGATTTTTGTACAAGGTGAGAGGTAGGGGTTTAATTTCATTCTTCTACATTGGGATCAGTTTTGCAACACTTTTGTGAAGATGCTTTCTTTCCCCATTGTGTCTTTCTTGGCCCCCTTGTCAAATATGAGGTGCTGAAAATTTATGTGCTCAAGTTTGAGTCTTCAGTTGTTCCATTGGTCAACAGGTTGTGTTTGTTCCAGTCCCAGGCTGTTTTTATGACTATAGCCCTGGTATAGTTTGAAGTCTGGTTGGCAATCCCCCCTGTAATTGCTCTTCGCTCAGGGTTCTTTGGCAGTTTGGGGGTCTTTTGTTTTTCCATATGAAATAAAGGACTTTTTTCCCCAAGCCTGTAAAGAAAACTCATGAGATTTAATTGGGATCGTTGAATCTTGTATATTAGTTTGGGTAGAATGGACATTTTTTACTATGTTTAGTTTTCCCATCCAGACATATCTTCCATCTTCTTCATTCAATTTCCTTCTTCAGGGGTTTAATTTTTTTTTGTAGAGATCTTTGGTGTCTTGGTTAGGTTTGTTCTAGGTATTTTTTGTTTTTGAGCTATTATGGTGGGAAGGTCTCCTTGAATTCCTTCTTCAGTTTGCTGTTGTGTTGTAAAGAAAGGCTACTGATTTTTTTAGGTTAATTTTGTATCCTGCCACTTTACTGAAACTCTTTAATCGTTCTGAGGAGCTTTCTGGTGGAGTTTTTAGCATCCCTTAGGTAAACAATCATATCTTCAGCAAAAAGGGATAGCTTGACTTCCTCTTTTCCAATTAGAACTCCTTTAATTTCCTTTTCTTGCCTCATTGCCCTAGCAAGTGTTTCAAGCACTGTATTGAAGAGGAGTGGTGACAGGGGACAGTAGGAACTGGCCGAGTTCCTACCTTTAAGGGGAATGCTTCTGTCCCTTCTCCATTTATGATGATATTGGCTGTGCGTTTCCTGTATAAGGCTTTGATTACATTGAGGAATGATCCCTCCAAACTAGTTCTCTCTAGGACTTTGCTCAGCCTTTTTTTTACATAATTTTATTACAAAAACAGGGACTGAGATCATGATGCGCTCTCTCTCTCTCTCTCTCTCTCTCTCTCTCTCTCTCTCTTACACACACACACACACACATCAGGATGACACAGTCTCTGCTACTACTAATCTACGATTACCATGTCTAACATTTTTCTATATTGGCTGCCATTATGAAATCAATTATAAACTACATATAGACTATATCATAACTGATCAGAAACAAAAGTCACTCCTACATCCAACCCATGATCACCACTACTACAAGCAGTAAATTTTCTAAGCTTTACCTTGTAGTATATATGTTAGCTAAGTGGGAAGTGCCAAATGAAAATCCAAAGCCATGGCCTATGCACACTGTGTGTGTGTGTGTGTGTGGTGTGTGTGTGTGGTGTGTGTATGTTGGTCTTTTGAGATAGGGTCTCCCTGTAGCTCCAGCAGTCCTGGAACTCACATGTAGACCAGGCTAACCTTGAACCAACAGAGANAGTGAACTTCTGCTCAAAACAGTCAACTTCCACATGGAGAATTTTGAGAAAGACTGAGACAGAGATGAAAAGCATATTTGGCAGAATACATGAGCTCTGGTGGGGTGGGGGGATGGGGGGACACGGGTCTAGATTTATAATCTTGTACAAAATATATATAAAAAAATAAAAAATAAAAAAAAATAGAAAGATGACATCAAGTTGGGCGTGGTGGCGCACACCTTTAATCCTAGCACTTGGGAGGCAGAGGCAGGTGGATCTCTGTGAGTTTAAGGCCACCCTGGTATACAGAGAGAGTTCCAGGCCAGCTGGGACTAAAGGGAAACCCTGTCTCAAAAAAGAAAAGAACAACAGTAATTAAAAAAAGAAGTGAAATAAAATTATGGGGGACAGCAAAGATAACAAGTTTCTAGTACAACTACACGCTAAGGGAAAACATGTAAGAACAAAATGGACAGGGGAAAGGACAGCTATGTACAGTTAAGACAGTTACAGTAATAAAGGAAGACAAAATGAAAACAAGATCACAAGAAAGGAAGGAACAAGGGAAAATAAAAGTTCTGTGAAAACAAATTCCTCTCATGATTAGGGATGCTTGCAAAAATACTGTACTAGCCGTCCCAGTCACATTTCCTCAGCAGACTGCCAGACCGTCAGATCAAGTTCAAGAAAATAAACCAACACTGGAAAACTGAAAATTTCTTGAGCAGATTTTAATAGGATTCAAAATAACTACCATCCATCTCCTAAATATCTTCTCTGTTGTACAAATAATGGATGAGATGCAAAACTGCAAGTGCTAAGTCAAAAAAAAAAAAAGCATATTGGAACACACAGAAAGAACCCTGAGCACTCAGTGTGGCCACCTCAAAGTTAATATGCTATCACAGGCCAGTAATCTTTACAGCACATTCCAGACTATTTTCCAAATACTTCAATCATTTAAACTATTTAACAGTCTGAAGGATTCAGCCAATAAAAACACTAAATAATATTCCAAATAAAAGATTTATCTGAAACTAATTTTGAAAACATTCAGCTTTAATCAAATGAAGTAAATAGGCTGAACTGATAGGAATTCTATTAAAATGAAATCAACTCTATGCTAAGATAGCTGGATTTAGAGTATTATGAAACTAATAATTTTCTTCATTAATACCAAATCTACGATAACAGAAGTCAAAATGTCCTAATAAAGACAACAAACCATGTAGGCATAGTAATGTCAACCAGAAACGCTAGCTCTTGGAAGGTTGATGACGGAGGATCATGTGTTTCAGGTGGGCTGCACAGTAAGAACCTATCTTAAACTATCATAGAGTAACTTGACTGAGATACTATTATCAGCTATTTGAGCATATTCAAGAGCCTTATTAGCCAACAATATACCATATGGCTAACTTTGAACCTGCCTTGTAATAAATTACCCACTTTGGGATAGTCAGTGAACTGTTTCTCACTTAGAAAAGAGCTGTACCGAAGACCTGACGTAAACATGGGAGGGATGTATTGAGACCACACATGCAAGTGTACAGATGGCCTCTGGAATGCCAGAGAGTGTTACCAAAGGCCACTAAACCAATAAAGCAAATATGGGTCTCCCTGAGTCAAGCAAGACTCCACCGTCAGCACCAGCTACACCTCACCTGCCTGGAAATACTGTGCAGCAGAGGCAGCCATGTGCCTGTATATCCCAAATCTATGTATTCTATTGCCAATTACCTAGTTTTGTAAGTATTTCTTGTGCATGTCCCCTTGAGCTTTTGTCCAAGCAGTTGGGAGTGATGCTATTGGAAACAACAACACAACAACAAACAACACAACAAAGAAAGGATGCATCAAAAGAATATGACTGAAATAGTGAACTTCTGCCAAACAGTCAACTTCCACATGGAGAATATTTGAGAAAGACTGAGACAGAATAGAAAAGCATGTTTTGGCAGAATCATGGAGCTCTGGTGGGGTGGGGGATGGGGGGGACACGGGTCTAGTTTTAATCTTGTACAAAATATATATAAAAAAAAAAATAAAAAACTAAGAAACAATCAATTGCTGGTGGTTAAAAATAACTGTCACAGGCGTGCGCCATTAATACCTAGCACTTGGGAGGCAGAGGCCAGGTGGATCTCTGTGAGTTAAAGAGCCACCCTGGGATATCCAGGAGAGTTCACGGACGCAGCTGGGACTAAAGGGAACCCTGTCTCAAAAAGAAAAGACGAAAGAAAAACATTAAAAAAGAAGTGAAATAAAATTATGGGCAGCAAAGATAAACAAGTTCTAGTACAACTACACAACGCTAAGGGAAAACATGTAAGAACAAAAATGGAAGGGGAAGGACAGCTATGTACAGTTAAGACAGTTACAGTAATAAAGGAAGACAAAATGAAAACAAGATCACAAGAAAAGGAAGGAACAAAGGGAAAATAAAAGTTCTGTGAAAACAAATTCCTCTCATGATTAGGGATGCTTGCAAAAATACTGTACTAGCCGTCCCAGTCACATTTCCCCAGCAGACTGCCAGACCGTCAGATCAAGTTCAAGAAAATAACCAACCTGGAAAACTGAAAATTTCTTGAGCAATTTTTAATAGGATTCAAAATAACTACCATCCATCTCCTAAATATCTTCTCTGTTGTACAAATAATGGATGAGATGCAAAACGCAGTGGCTAAGTCAAAAAAAAAAAAAACAAAAAAAAGCAATAATTGGAACACACAGAAAGAACCCTGAGCACTCAGTGTGGCCACCTCAAAGTTAATATGCTATCACAGGCCAGTAATCTTTACAGCACATTCCAGACTATTTTCCAAATACTTCAATCATTTAAACTATTTAACAGTCTGAAGGATTCAGCCAATAAAAACACTAAATAATATTCCAAATAAAAGACTTATCTGAAACTAATTTTGAAAACATTCAGCTTTAATCAAATGAAGTAAATAGGCTGAACTGATAGGAATTCTATTAAAATGAAATCAACTCTATGCTAAGATAGCTGGATTTAGAGTATTATGAAACTAATAATTTTCTTCATAATACCAAATCTACGATAACAGAAGTCAAAATGTCCTAATAAAGACAACAAACCATGTAGGCATAGTAATGTCAACCAGAAACGCTAGCTCTTGGAAGGTTGATGACGGAGGATCATGTGTTTCAGGTGGGCTGCACAGTAAGAACCTATCTTAAACTATCATAGAGTAACTTGACTGAGATACTATTATCAGCTATTTGAGCATATTCAAGAGCCTTATTAGCCAACAATATACCATATGGCTAACTTTGAACCTGCCTTGTAATAAATTACCCACTTTGGGATAGTCAGTGAACTGTTTCTCACTTAGAAAAGAGCTGTACCGAAGACCTGACGTAAACATGGAGGGATGTATTGAGACCAAACATGCAAGTGCAGATGGCCCCTGGAATGCCAGAGAGTGTTCCCAAAGGCCACTAAACCAAAAGCAAATATGGGTCTCCCTGAGTCAAGCAGACTCCACCGTCAGCACCAGCACACCTCACCTGCCTGGAACTACTGGGCAGCAGAGGCAGCCATGTGCCTGTATCCCAAATCTAATTGGTATTGGCTCTCCCCTTGGAGAAATAACCCATGGCTGATGCCACAAGCTTACATCCTCTACATGGTTAGGAGATGTTATAAGCCACAGTAAGACCCGTCATATTTAACAGGGGGAAAAGTAATTCAGGGATTAACATATCCAAACATTGTTCTGCTAAATGTAACTACCAAGTAATTAGCTTGTTAAATCCTATATATCTAATTCTTGTCTTCATTAGTAGGATCGAAAGGTTATTTCCTGGACAAACTGTCAGCCCCATGAAAGGAAACAGCCAGAATTGACCAGAGTCCAAGTCAACAGCTCCAAGAAGTGGAAGGTTTTTACCCTCATCCACCTGTGCCCCTTTTCTAAGCCTAGGGAACAACCTGCGAAAGAGGGGCGTGGTAGAATGTAAGGGCTGCGATTGGGGTGAATGGTGAAACACAGCAAGCACGTAGTCTGGACACTCATTTGATCAACTTGATTGAAAAAACAACCTGTCACCCCCCATTGGATGGTGGGGCTGTAGGGTGTTTGGGCACAACAGCCTGCAGATAGTTTTGCATGAAGGATGCTTGTACTCATGGATTATCACTTATACTAAAAATGAAAAAAAAAAAACTGAGAGAAAGATGCAGGACAGTTATGGCAGAATGCATGACTGGGATGGGTGGGGGTGGGGGCNGAATTGGCTATGGCTCTCCCCTTGGAGAAATAACCCATGGCTGATGCCACAAGCTTACATCCTCTACAGGTTAGGAGATGTTATAAGCCACAGTAAGACCCTTTCATATTTAACAGGGGGAGAAAATTGTAATTCATGGGATTAACATATCCAAACATTGTCTTGCTAAAGTAACCTACCAAATATTAGTGCTGTTAAATACCTATATATCTAATTGCTTGTTCTGTTCATTATAGAGGATCGAAAGGTTATTCCTGGACAAACTGTCAGCCCCATGAAAAGGAAACAGCCAGAAGTTGACCAGAGTCCAAGTCAACAGCTCCAGAGAGAGTGGAACGTTTTTTACCTCTCATCCACCTGTCCCCTTTTCTAAGCCTAGGGAACAACCTGCGAAGAGGGGCGTGGTAGAATGTAGGGCTGCGATTGGGGGAATGGTGAAACCCTACAGCAATGGTAGTCTGGACACTCATTTGATCAACTTGAGATTGAAACAAACAACCTGTCACCCCCCACTGGATGGTGGGGCTGTAGGTGTTTTGGGCACAACAGCCTGCAGATAGGTTTTGCATGAAGGATGCTTGTATTCAGTGGATATCACTTATAGCTAAAAATGAAAAAAAAAAAAACTGAGAGAAAGATGCAGGACAGTTATGGCAGAATGCATGACTGGGATGGGTGGGGGTGGGGCGGGAGGGAAGGGAAAGGGAATAAGCCTGAACTGAGTGAAAAAATGAATGAAATGCACAAAGCATCAATAAAAAACTAATAATAAAAAAAAAAAAAAAGAAAAGAAAAGAAAAGAGCTGTACCTTGTTATGGGCTAAACTCTCTCTACCAAGTACAAATGTGGGCATGGGGGGGAGAGGTTATGAAAATGATTAGTCAGTTACCATAGTCACCTCCCTGCACTTCATGTTCTCATCCAAATCCATTTATGAGCATGGTACACTGCTGTACTGCTACATGGCAGAGAAATGCTAGAAAAAGTTGTGTTTCTCTGGGGTTAAAAAAAAAATTGTCTCCGTATCAATGAGGTAGTTATCTTCTCATTTTGGCATCTAAGACTTCAGAGCCAAATCCTGATTCATATTTTTTTATTAATTTTTATTTTTATGTATGTGTATATGTAATGTACTGTCCCTGCATGCAAGTTTGTGCAGCCGTGGCGTGCAATGCCGTGGAAGCCAGAAGAGGGTGTCGGATTCCCTGGACTGGAGTTCTGGAATGGAGTTCTCCTGGAATGGGTTTCAGACGGCTCTCGCCCATGTGGGTGCTGGATCGAACCCAGGTCCGCTGAAGAGCGGTCAGCGCTCTTAACCGCAGGCCATCTCTGCAGCCCCCTGATTCATATTTTAAAGGGATATAAAACTGTATACTCTTGCAAGTCATTTCTGCACTATCTGTATTTTGTACACCCTGACATTTTCTAATACAAAATACTAAGTATATTTTATAGCTATATCAAATCCCTTTGGAACAAGGAAGAATAAAATATGAATTAAACAAGAACTCATTTATTCAACAAACTACTATAATGTTAGCTTTTCATTACTGTAAAAAATCTGTGAAATTAATTAAATGGGGAAAGTAGTAAAATGCCTCACAGTTTCGGGGTATTTCAGTACATATATAAGCAACCATCTCTGCTGTTTGGAGCTGATAATAAGGCAGTACTCTATAGCAGAACCACAAAACATACTGGTATCCTAACAGTTTCCTCGGATGGCATGCACCAGATTACCTAACACCTACTAGGCCACATCTCTTAATAGTTCCAATGCTTTCCAATAGCACTGCAGGCTAGAAACCAAACCTTTAACACAGGGGCACTAAAAGGACATCTATGCAAACACAGCATTTCAAGAACCATCCTAGGCACTAAGAATTGACAGAAGCTTACAATTCATATGATGTCAAGGAGCTCTAAGTACCCCTGAGGAATGAAGGCAGAGTAAGGGACCACAGAGCTGACTGAGGAGAATGAAACAGACATGAATAAAGCTTCGTGGGTGGCCGGGAGCTGGCATGAGCAGCCTGTCAGTTTAGAGCACCGAGCTAGGACGGTCGGATTAAGACAGAGGACCCAGGTTCGATCCCCAGCACCCACATGGCGGCCGAAACCGTCTGAAACTCCAATTCCAGGAAAACTCCAGTTCCAGGGGAATCTGATGCTCTCTTCTGACCCCGCGGCATGCACGACACGGGTGCAAACTTGCAGGCAGACAGTAACATTCATACACATACAGAAATAAAAAAAATAAAAAATAAAAATCTTCCAATCTAGGCAGAGTTTCAGGTAGAAGAAACAAACAGTAATTATAAAGGCCATAAAAAGAAATAAATTTTATACACACACACACTTCAGAATGACTATACAACTACACAAGAACAAGGTAGAATATGGTAAACCAAGTTAGGTATACAAGGTGTATCTAGATTATTTTAAAACATGGTAAAGGGGGCGGGCTTTGCCAGCGTTTAAGAGCGCCGACCGATCTGGAAGTTCGAAGCCCACTGGCCCGAGACGCTCTCCAGTTCAGACTCCATTAGGGGCTCACTATGGGAAGACGCAGCGCAGTCATCAGAAAAGACCGGAAAGAGTAACGCATAAAAATTTGTGAGTTCAAGGCACCTGGTTACAGAATGAGTCCAGGACAGTTGGGGCTACAGGGAGACCCTGTCTCGAAAAGACCAAAAAGAAGCAAAAAATGGTAAGGAGAACTCCAGTTCCAGGGAATCCGACACCCTCTTCTGACCTCCGCAGCACTGCATGACCAGGTGCACAAACCTGCATGCAGACAGTACATTCCTAACATAGAAATATAAATAATTAAAAAAAAAAAAAAAAAAAACATGTAAAGAGTTTGGCATTCACCTAAATATAACACAGAATAAAAGTTAGAAAACAACATAAAATTTTTTGGTCTTTTTCAAGACAGGGTCTCCCTGTAGCCCAGCTGTCCTGAGACACTCCACTCTGTAGAACCAGGCTTGGCCTTGAACTCACAAAGTTCCACCTGCCTCTGCCCCCAAGGCGAGGATTAAAGGCGTGCGCCACCACACCGGCAAATACTTTTTAATGCTGCTGGGTAACAGATTTCATAGAAGGGTAGTAGACAGAAAATTAATCAGAAATGATTCTACTGGACTATACTCAAGACGATACAGGGTTTGAATTGAAGTAGCAAGAAAAGAAATTTATGAGTTAGATATATTTTGGAAGAAAAGTAAACTATACTTCCTAAAGGACAAGATACAAAAGTTAAGACTCAAAGGCAATGCATATGTACCTGGCCTGAGTTACTGAATTAATGCTGTTAAACATCCAAAAGATAATAAATATCCAAAAGATAATAAATAGCTATTTAAAATTTTAAGGAGCTAGGCAAGCCTGGTGGTACATGCCTTTAATCTCAGCACTGAGGAAGCAGAAGCAGGCGGATGGATCTCTGTTCAAGACCAGCCTGCTCTACAAAGCCAGTTCCAGGCCAGCTGGGGCTACAGGGAGACCTTGTCTCAAAAACACCAAAACCAAAACCAAAACCAAAAACAAAAAACCTTTAAGGACCTAGAAGGGTCCTGGACAAATTTGGATTTATTTCCTATACTTTTTTCAAGTAAAAAAACTCCCTGAATTTGCCTAGGGAACACATATAAATGGAGAACACCCCAACACTTATACATGGGACATGAGGAACCAGACCCTACATAGCAGCTAACAACCTGTACCACAACTCAGTTCAGGGGACACCTCCTCTTCTGACTTCCATGGACATTCATTATTCAACACAGGTGCACTTACTACAAGCAAAAAAACACCATACTCATAAAATAAAAAATAAAAAAAACTGCCGTTCTTTAAATTGACTAATAGACGTAAGAACTGTGAAGGATTATTCTCTGTTCAGAACCAAATATAATACTAAATTCCTGGGCTATGCACTTAAGCAAAATATTTAATGCAGGAGCTCTGATATCAGCAATTGGTTCTACCAGGGGATGTTGGCCAGGGGATCCAAGCCCAACAAAAGGTAAGGGCCCTTGCCCCAATTGGGATACCTGCAGGAGGGAGAGGCGATAAGACCCTGCTGCCAAGAAACCTGATGTTAACATGGGAGGGAGGTATTGAGACCACACATGCAAGTGTACAGATGGCCTCTGGAATCCAGAGAGTGTTACCAAAGGCAAACTAAACCATAAAAGCAAATACGGGTCTCACTTGAGTCAAGCAAGCTTCCAACCCACACCAGCTACACCTCACCTGCCTGGAAATACTGTGCAGCAGAGGCAGCCATATGCCTGTAGATCTATATCCCAAATCTAATGGGGGGGAGGGAAAGGGAAATAAGCCTGAACTGAATTGGAAAAAATGTATGAAATGCACAAAGCATCAATAAAAAACTAATTAAAAAAAAAAAAAAAGAAAAGAAAAGAAAAGAGCTGTACCTTGTTATGTGCTAAACTCTCTCTTACTCAAGTACAAATGTGGGCATGGGGGGGAGGGGATATGAAAATGTATCAGTCAGTTACCATAGTCACCTCCCTGCACTTCATGTTCTCATCCCATACCATTTATGAGCATGGTACACTGCTGTACTGCTACATGGCAGAGAAATGCTAGAAAAAGTTGTGTTTCTCTGGGGTTAAAAAAAAAATTGTCTCCGTATCAATGAGGTAGTTATCTTCTCATTTTGGCATCTAAGACTTCAGAGCCAAATCCTGATTCATATTTTTTTATTAATTTTTATTTATTTATGTATGTGTATGAATGTACTGTCTGCATGCAAGTTTGTGCAGCCGTGTCGTGCAATGCCGTGGAAGCCAGAAGAGGGTGTCGGATTCCTCTGGAACTGGAGTTCTGGAATCGGAGTTTCAGACGGTTCTCGGCCGCCATGTGGGTGCTGAGGATCGAACCCAGGTCCTCTGTAAGAGCGGTCAGCGCTCTTAACCGCTAGGCCATCTCTGCAGCCCCCTGATTCATATTTTAAAGGGATATAAAACTGTATACTCTTGCAAGTCATTTCTGCACTATCTGTATTTTGTACACCCTGACATTTTCTAATACAAAATACTAAGTATATTTTATAGCTATATCAAATTCCCTTTGGAACAAGGAAGAATAAAATATGAATTAAAACAAGAACTCATTTATTCAACAAACTACTATAATGTTAGCTTTTCATTACTGTAAAAAATCTGTGAAATTAACTTAAATGGGGAAAGTAGTAAAATGCCTCACAGTTTCGGGGTATTTCAGTACATATATAAGCAACCATCTCTGCTGTTTGGAGCTGATAATAAGGCAGTACTCTATAGCAGAACCACAAAACATACTGGTATCCTAACAGTTTCCTCGGATGGCATGCACCAGATTACCTAACACCTACTAGGCCACATCTCTTAATAGTTCCAATGCTTTCCAATAGCACTGCAGGCTAGAAACCAAACCTTTAACACAGGGGCACTAAAAGGACATCTATGCAAACACAGCATTTCAAGAACCATCCTAGGCACTAAGAATTGACAGAAGCTTACAATTCATATGATGTCAAGGAGCTCTAAGTACCCCTGAGGAATGAAGGCAGAGTAAGGGACCACAGAGCTGACTGAGGAGAATGAAACAGACATGAATAAAGTCTTCCGGGGCTGGAGAGATGGCCTAGCAGTTTAGAGCACCGACTGCTCTTACAGAGGACCCAGGTTCGATCCCCAGCACCCACATGGCGGCCGAGAACCGTCTGAAACTCCAATTCCAGGAAAACTCCAGTTCCAGGGGAATCTGATGCTCTCTTCTGACCTCCGCGGGACTGCACGACACGGGTGCATAAACCTGCATGCAGACAGTACATTCATACACATACAGAAATAAAAAAAATAAAAAAATAAAAGTCTTCCCATCTAGGCAGAGTTTCAGGTAGAAGAAACAAACAGTAATTATAAAGGCCCATAAAAAGAAATAAATTTTATACACACACACACTTCAGAATGACTATACAACTACACAAGAACAAGGTAGAATATGGTAAACCAAGTTAGGTATACAAGGTGTATCTAGATTATTTTAAAAAACATGGTAAAGGGCCGGGCGTGGTGGCGCACGCCTTTAATCCTAGCACTTGGGAGGCAGAGGCAGGCGGATCTTTGTGAGTTCAAGGCCAGCCTGGTCTACAGAATGAGTTCCAGGACAGTTGGGGCTACAGGGAGACCCTGTCTCGAAAAGACCAAAAAGAAGCAAAAAACATGGTAAAGGAGAACTCCAGTTCCAGGGGAATCCGACACCCTCTTCTGACCTCCGCAGCACTGCATGACACAGGTGCACAAACCTGCATGCAGACAGTACATTCCTACACATAGAAAATAAATAAATAATTAAAAAAAAAAAAAAAAAAAACATGGTAAAGAGTTGGCATTCACCTAGAATATGACACAGAATAAAAGTTAGAAAACAACATAAAATTTTTTGGTCTTTTTCAAGACAGGGTCTCCCTGTAGCCCAGCTGTCCTGAGACACTCCACTCTGTAGAACCAGGCTTGGCCTTGAACTCACAAAGTTCCACCTGCCTCTGCCCCCAAGGCGAGGATTAAAGGCGTGCGCCACCACACCGGCAAATACTTTTTAATGCTGCTGGGTAACAGATTTCATAGAAGGGTAGTAGACAGAAAATTAATCAGAAATGATTCTACTGGACTATACTCAAGACGATACAGGGTTTGAATTGAAGTAGCAAGAAAAGAAATTTATGAGTTAGATATATTTTGGAAGAAAAGTAAACTATACTTCCTAAAGGACAAGATACAAAAGTTAAGACTCAAAGGCAATGCATATGTACCTGGCCTGAGTTACTGAATTAATGCTGTTAAACATCCAAAAGATAATAAATATCCAAAAGATAATAAATAGCTATTTAAAATTTTAAGGAGCTAGGCAAGCCTGGTGGTACATGCCTTTAATCTCAGCACTGAGGAAGCAGAAGCAGGCGGATGGATCTCTGTTCAAGACCAGCCTGCTCTACAAAGCCAGTTCCAGGCCAGCTGGGGCTACAGGGAGACCTTGTCTCAAAAACACCAAAACCAAAACCAAAACCAAAAACAAAAAACCTTTAAGGACCTAGAAGGGTCCTGGACATATATTTGGATTTATTTCCATATACTTTTTCAAGTAAAAAAACTCCCTGAATTTGCCTAGGGAACACATATAAATGGAGAACACCCCAACACTTATACATGGGACATGGAGGAACCAGCACCTACATAGCAGCTAACAACTGTCCACAACTCTAGTTCTAGGGGACTGGACACACTCTTCTGACTTCCATGGACATTCATTATTCAACACAGGTGCACTTACGTACAAGCAGAAAAAACACACATACTCATAAAATTAAAAAATAAAAAAAACTGCCTTCTTTAATTGACTAATAGACGTAAGAACTGTGAAGGATTATTCTCTGTTCAGAACCAAATATAATACTAAATTCCTGGGCTATGCACTTAAGCAAAATATTTAATGCAGGAGCTCTGATATCAGCAATTGGTTCTACCAGGGGATGTTGGCCAGGGGATCCAAGCCCAACAAAAGGTAAGGGCCCTTGCCCCAATTGGGATACCTGCAGGAGGGAGAGGCGATAAGACCCTGCTGCCAAGAAACCTGATGTTAACATGGGAGGGAGGTATTGAGACCACACATGCAAGTGTACAGATGGCCTCTGGAATCCAGAGAGTGTTACCAAAGGCAAACTAAACCATAAAAGCAAATACGGGTCTCACTTGAGTCAAGCAAGCTTCCATCCCACACCAGCTACACCTCACCTGCCTGGAAATACTGTGCAGCAGAGGCAGCCATGTGACATTTTTCTGTATATCCACAAACTAATTGGCTATTGGCTCTTCCTTGGAGGAATAACCTCGGTGATGCCACAAGCTTACATATCCTATCAGGTTAGGAGTTGTTATAAGCCCACAGTAAGACCTGTCATATCTAAACAGGAAAAAAGTAATTCATGGGATCAACATATCATCTAAACTATGTGTCTATACCAAAGTAACCTACCATAACTATTAGTGCTGTTTATACCTATAATCTATTCTTGTGCTTCATTAGTAGGATCGAAGGTTATTCCTGGACAAACTGTCAGCCCCTGAAAGGAAAACAGCCGAAATTGACCAGAGTCCAGACAACAGCTCCAGAGAGAGTGGAACTGTTTGCTTCTCATCCACCTGTGCCCCTTTTCTAGCCTAGGGAATACTCTGCGGAAGAGGGGGCGTTGTAGAATGTAGGCTGAGATTGGGGTGAAGGTGATGGATGAAACTACAGCAATTGTAGTCTGGACACTCATTTGATCAACTGATTTGGAACATACAACCCCTCACCACACGCTGGAAGGTGGGGCTGTGGGGGTTTGGGCACAACAGCCTGCTTGTACTCATGGATTATCACTTATAGCTAAAAAATGAAAAAAAAAAAAAAACTGAGAGAAATATGCAGGACAGTTATGGAAGAATGCATGATCTGGGTTGGGGTTGGGGGGGGAGGGAAAGGGAAATATGTCTGAACTGAATTGGAAAATGATGTATGAAATGCACAAAGCATCAATAAAAAAAAGTTAAAAAAATAAATAAATAAAAAATAAATAAAATATTAAAAAGACAGTTGATAAACAATCTAAAATAAATTTTCTTTCCGCCCAAATAAGATCCAAGAGAATATTTCAAAAGCATGGCTACTGAAAAACATTAAAATGAAGACTACCTTCCTCATAACAAATTTATTATAGCCCAAGGAGTTTCTAGGGTTTTGTTCCTGGCTGTATATCTCGACAACAGACTAGGAAGATGGATCATTGAGTAAAGTGCTTGCTGCATAAGCATGATGACCTGTGTGGCTCCCTAGTACCCACAGTAAAATCCAAACATGGCAGTGTGTGTCTATAATGCCAGTGTTGGGAAGAACAAGGCAGGCAGACCCCTAAAGCATACTAGCCAGCTAATCTAGACAAATCAATACACTCCAAGTTCATGAGAGGCACTGTCTCAAAAAATAATGTGGGCAGCAAATGAGAAAATGCCAGACTGTCCTCTGATCTCAACACACCATGGACTCCAGAAGTAAGAATCACAAATGGTGCATACTGCTTAAGACTTAAAAATATACTTGTATTAATCCTGTGAGAATTCCATAAAATATGTTCCTAT
Source organism: Rhizomys pruinosus (assembly GCA_009823505.1). Classification (NCBI taxonomy): domain Eukaryota; kingdom Metazoa; phylum Chordata; class Mammalia; order Rodentia; family Spalacidae; genus Rhizomys; species Rhizomys pruinosus. The sequence continues at coordinate 242,732 of VZQC01005124.1, forward strand.
TGAATGGCCCCACAACTCCCTCCCAGATCTCCCCATCTCCCTATATACCCAACTTCTGGATACTCTTTTTTTTTTAAACCCCATCAAGTCTAATCTGTATTGCTCAAATATCCCTAGGTGGGGGCCATCCCATGGAGCATGGTCAACCTAGTACAAGGTCATACCCTTAAAGAAAACTGTCTCTTCCTCTCCAAGGGGTGAGAGCATATGCATACCTCCCCCGTCTATGATGTGATTATGTCTGGCTTAACCTTGCACAAGTCTTGTGTATGCAGCCATAATCACTGTGAGTTAATATTTACAACTGCCCTGTTGTGTCCAGAAAATACTGTTTCCTTTGTAGTCATCCACTGCCTCTGGATCTTGGAATCTATCCACCCGCTCTTCCCAGACAATCCCCAAGCTTTCAGGCACAGGTATGATACAGATGTTCCATTTAGGGCTGAGGATTCCAACAGTCTCTTATTCTCTGCACAATGACCAGTTGTGGGTCTGTGTTAATTGCCATTCACTACAAGAAGAAGCTTCTCTGATGGAAGAATGAAAGATACATTAATCTATGAGTGTAGTGATAAGTCACTGGGAGCACATTTAATAATAGTACTAGGTTCTCCTTAGGGCCTATGACCTATTTAGCCACAGCTTCTTGACCCCAAGAATGGTGCCACGGGTGGGTTTCCTCTTGTAGGATAGGCTTTAGAGAATGCAGTCTGAGTGGTATATTAAAAAAAAAAAAAATGGGCCTAACTCCAATAGGGAAATAGCTGATGACTGTCCTACCACCTGTGCCACCACTGCACCAATGGGCATATCCTGCTAGCCCTCACTGTATCTCAGAGGGTTCACAGTCAGGTAAAGTTCATGACTTTGCTTTTCTGGAAGCCTGCAGAACACCTTTCAGCACTATGAATGCTCGCCAGTAGGGATGAAGCATCCAGCTCAGTGCCAGCTTGACTTCATGTTCAGGTATGGGGTATCTTTAGCAATAGGGTCTTACAGTCTGCTTAAAGATGTTAAAGGCCCCCATGTTTTGTCTCCTTAAAATTGTTTTGTTGTTGTTGTTGTTGTTGTTGTGGCCCAAACCATGCCTAATCATCATAGAAGTGGATATTGCTCATGTATATAAACAAGCTTATAGATATAAACAAATCCGTAAGAAAGTGAAATCTCATCATGCAAAAGAAGCAATTTTTTAACTTAGAAATAAAACTACATATGTAGCCTATACAACATATTTTCAGTGTTCAAAACTATCTATGAGCACATGGTTTCTAATAATATTCAGTTAAATATGTAAAGATGGGGGCTGGAAAAATGGCTTAACCATTAAGATCAGGGTCTAGCCAGGAACTTCCTATGCAGACCAATTTGGTCTCACAGAGATCTGCCTGCTTCTGCCTCCCAAGTGCTGGGATTAAAGGTGTGTGCCACCGCACTGATTGTTTTTGGTATGTTGAACTAAAATAATAACACATTAAGAAAGGATCCCAATACATTGTTTTGATTGTAATATTTAAATGTTGTATTTATATCCAAGTTGCAGGGTTAATACAGTTGAATTTAATTTGTACATACAAAACTGGTTTGGGCCAAACTTGTTGAAAACATGAATTCATGAGGCAGATGTCATATAATACCACTCTGTCATTCAAAAACTATGTTAACAAGCACTGGGGTAGACTTTTACTAAAGAGGACATATTTTAATAGATGTATTTTTAATACATGTATTTTATATATTAAATACATGTATTTTTATTTTTCATGGAACCACTGGTACCATGAACCTTTCTGATTTAGTTTCTGAGGTCTGTTTGCTTTAGAAATGAAATCCCATAGAAATTAAAGTTTCAGAAAACTGCTAGGGGACAGCAACTTAATATAAACAGCAGAACCAGCCTCAGGAGAAACAGCATATCCATGAGGGGAAATAATTAACTGATAAATCATAACCATAGATTTCACAAAAAGAAACCAAATGACTCTTCATATATATAAAAAGAGGACTAATAAAAATCTAAAAGATTCCTTTAAGGGAAAATACAGCAGGTGGCCAGAGGGATGGCTCACCAATTAAGAGCCCTTGTTGGACCCAAGTTCAGTTCCCAACATCCACGTGGTGGCTAACAACTGTTCATAACTCTGGTTTCAGAGGATCTGACACTCTCTTCTGGACATTGCACACATTGGTGTGGTTACATACATGAAGGCAAAACACTCACACACATAAAAGTAAACAAATAATTTAGAAGAAAAAAAAAGAAAAATGCAACAAACACATCTTTTGAGTCACAGCATAGTTATTCACACACTTTAACAGAAAAACTCATTACTTACATATTTTAGATGTGTAAACAGATTTCTGTATTATCTGAGAATTATGGGGCTCTAACTATCAGCTTGAGAAAACAGCCTTCCAAACACACAAACACACACACAAACACACACACAACACACACACACACACACACACACACACACAATGGGAGATGTGGTTTTGTTTTGTCTTGACTACAAATCAACTTACTAGAACTGTGACGTGTTCACCATTTCTACACATCTTTTTAAAGCTTTCCATGGCTCCTTTTTAATTAATATCTAAACAGTAAGATTCCCAGTGTGTCAATTCTACTATTAGTTATGGACATATGTATTGACCAACAGAATAGGCTTAAATGTTAAAAAAAAAAAAACTGGATTTGAATTCTAACTCTATTGTTCATCATATGTATGTTTTTCATTTGTTGTAGTACATAGAGCACACATACACACAGACATCCAAAACCCTCAAAAGTATTTTTATGAAGAAGAGGAAGTTACTGTTTGAAAGAAGTGAATGCATTGTAAGTAATTTGGAAGAAGGTAGGGGGTGGTTTTGTAGAAGCTGCTTTAATAATGTCATATCAAACACATAAACTGGAATCTTCACACATTTGTTCCACACAAGCTATAAACATTTCCATTTATATTCTTACTTAATATTCACAACAGGATACCTGTAAGAGATGAGGAAGTTCTATAGTGATAAAGATTAGTAGGTCTTCTGACATCTAATCTAGAGGAATTTTCTTTACACATACTAAGGTGCCACCAATCATGAAATAGCTTAACAATTAATTTCACAAGCTCTAACACTTTTGAAAACATATTTCTACAACACTCAGTGTACACTCGGCTCAAGCTTTAAGAAAGTGAAAAAGATAAGCTAACAGAACACAAATCTACATGTTAAGTCTATAATGGTTTGCAAAACAGAAAATATGCCATTTCTTTTCATAAAAGAGGTAAGAAACAAAAGTGAAGCTAATTTTTGTTGTATCCTAGTATTGTTAGAATACTATAGTCTAAAACATTTTCTTAACCAAATTCAACCATCACACTTTGGCGTATAAAACACCCATTCTGACACTCAGGTGCATACTCTAAAACTATGGGATATCCTCTATGAAAAGAGAATGCACCATCACCTTCTTCAGTGTGACATGAGAACTGGTTCTTGAGAACAGATGTGCTGCCAAATCAACCATTTATGAACTTCATACACCCCCCCAAAAATGGCCTATCAATATCAAATAAGAACCAATACACATCTCCATTTCTACACTCTGGACAGACAGAAATGCAAAAACAAAAGGAGCTAACTTCTTTATCAACTCAATAAGAAGTCAATTTAGTAAGTCAAATACTCAAAATTTAAGTGTAAGGGGCTGGAGAAATGACTAAGCAGTTAAGAGCACCATCTGCTCTTGCAGAAAACCTGGGTTTGATTCCCAGCACCCACATGGCAGGTAACAACCATCTGTAACTCCAGTTCCAGGGGATCTAACTACCTCTTCTGACCTCTGAGGGCACTGTACGACACAGGTGCACTTAATATGCATGTAGGCAATACACTCATACACAAAATACAAAATGTATTTTTAAAAAATAAGTATGAGAGCCGTCTGAAACTCCAATTCCAGGAGAACTCCAGTTCCAGGGGAATCCGAGACCCTTTTCTGACCTCCGCGGCATTGCACGACACGGGTGCACAAACCTGCATGCAGACAGTACATTCATACACATACCGAAATAAATAAAAAATAAAAAAAAATAAATAAATAAATAAATAAATAAATAAAAATAAGTATGATAATATACACTAAAAATCATTAAACTGACAAAATGGGAATAACCATAAACAATATAAAGTAGCATTCTTCAAGTAAATAAGTTGAAACAAGTAAATAGCTGTCCAATAAAACTAAGTGAAAGCATCAACTCATATACTCTTCCCTATGACTGTCTATTAATTAACAAGAATTTAATTTACTAAGTATGGTACTGTATTCCAAATACACATATTACTAGGTAGTTATTAAATATAAGAACTCTAGCAAGGCAGGATATCAACTATATAAGTAACAAGGATGAAGAAAAATGTCAAAAAGGGATACCACCAACTAGAAAATACAGTAAATTTTAAGATGCCCATTCTGATAAAGAACATAAATACAAAATATGCTAGAAATGGAAAATGAACATTATCATTATAACCTCACTGAGCAAATAACACTGAATATTCATATCCCCACTACTACTGTATCTGTATCAGATATGGTACTCAAGTCGGTGACACCAGAATAAGCCAGACTGCTATCTAGATGACCAGCCTAACAGAGAAACAATATACAAGCAAATAAATACCAGGGGACAAATGTTCCCTGGATATGAAATACATACAAGGGATAAGAAAGGAAACAGACTGAGTTGCATTTTCCCAGTAGAGGTTTCCCAAGAAACTAACCCTAATGCCCTGAAGCATACCGGGGATGGGTGGGAGGGCTGAACTCACTTCTCAAACATCAGAATGATAATAGTCATATACAACCCTCCAAGAAAGTTGTTGGGTTTTTTTAAAGCAGTCACTCAAGTTGCTATTTGAAGGAGATGCAGATGAAGAAGAACCTGGTAGAAAATAATCAACTAGTGGGACTGCACCAGACACAGAGAAATAAAAGTAAGGCACCCCATGGAGAGAGGATATTTGTTAGGACAAAGAAAACTTATGGGCCACATTTGGAAAGCTCTACCATTTCGCAGGATGGAAGCAGGTCAAATGTAGAGTAACTGAAATTTGGCAAGAGAAGAACTGAGCTTTGCGCCAGATTGTCAAACAAGGAATACAGTATGAAACTGGCACATACAAAAGAGTGGGAAAATATTTTTGAGATATGTATGATTAGATTTCGCATAAAGAATTTCTTTAGATGGTTCTAGTTCATTTAGGCCAAGATCCAACCATATTAAGATAGTACCATAATCTCTACTCTATGAACAGAAAAAAAAAGTTCTAGACAAATTCAGGCCTGAACATTTTTATATTCTTCTGTTTTATATCTCAAGAAACATACACTTTGTTGTTCATGTTTCTAGCAACAAAAAGACAGGACTCCAAAGAAATAACTTACTTCTTTCAAATTATCTGGGTTATAGGAGTTAAAAACAACATTACAGTATAATTTTCAAAGGACTTTGAGGGAAACTTGTATCACAAAGATTGTAAAGAAAAGACAATTGCTTAGATAATAGACACTTACTGAACCAGTATCTGAAACTGTACCTCAGAAGACCTAGAACATTTTCTCCCTGACACTAACCAGAAACTACAGTAATTATTCTCCGAAACCTATTATGTAATACCTCAACCTTCTTCCCATTACAAAAAAAAGAAAAAAAAAGTTTCCTAATAAGATGCAATCTAAAAATAAGATCTTTCTTTGGGTACCCACAGTAGGCAAACAGAATGTGGAATTATGGCCGTCCCAGAGCTAAAATGAAAACAGAAAGATACTGTTTAAAGTATTGAGTTTTAGCTTTGCAAGATGAAAGACTGTATGGAGATGACACACACCACTGCATCATTCACCTTGCTAGCAAGTTTTGTTACATGTTTAGCCACATGTAAAAAAAAAAAAAATTACCAAAACAAGGAAACTAGAAAAAATTTACTGAAATTGAAATAAGAGAACACAAAAAAATGAATTCAATAATAAGCTGAAATAAACCCTTTTTGCCCCAAGTTGGTTTTGGTCAGTGTTTTATCACAGCAACAGAAAGCTGACTAGGACACAAACTGGTGCCAGAAAGTGGCATTGTTGTGATGGACCTGACCAATGCTTTGGAATATTTTTGGAAGGGAAGTGGAAGATTTTGGAGCTTTGGGTTAGAAAAGCCACTGAGTGCTCAGAGTTAAATGAACTGTTGTGGGAACTGGAGAACAGTGCAAAAAATGGAGACCAGCCAAATGTGAAATTTGACAGTTCCTCAAAGGCTTCCCTGTATTGGGACTGTTTGTGATATTTTGACTCAAGAATCTGTGGTTTCTGGTCATCTGGGACTGAAGAACCAGCTGTGATTAACAAGAGACCAACGTCCCTGAAGTGAAACCTTCGCTTTACTGGGACAATGGATCCTAGTTAACTGAGCTGAAAACATCAGCTATGACTAATAAGACACTAGCATCACTGAGGTGAAATCTTCTAGGAAATATTTCTACAGAGTCAGATCTCAGAAGCTGTAGGCTAAGGGTGCCAATGCTCTATATCAAGCTGGAAACCAAACCTGGTAATGTGTAAGAGTCTCCCATGTGGTACTGGTTTTGAAGGCATAAAAGGGTCATGGAGAACAGCTGGGCCTTGGCACCACGTGGCAGAGAGGCCAGGAGTGAACATCTGTGTAGCCTCCACTGCAATGGAGACCCCAGCACATCAGAGATGCCAGGACCATGACCACCACAGAAAGAGACAGAGGTAGAATGGAGCTAGCCTGAGCATCGGAGACAGGCTACATGTGCTGAGGATGGCAGAGCCAGAAGTCTTTGGAGCCCATAAGATCATGATTCAGTCCCAAATTCTGACTACTGAGCTATTTACACTATCGGATTTTGGTTTTGCTTTGATTTGGTAATGACTGTACCCTGGTTCTTCCCTCTTGGAGTAAGAAAGTATGTAACTTATTTTAGACTTTACAAGACCCCACAGTTAAGACTTTGGATTTTTTTAAAGAGAACTTGAACTTTTAACATCTTTGGCATTTTTAAAAGACTATGGAATATTTAGAAGTTATATTGTGTTTTATATTATGATATTAACATGAGACTTGGAGACAATGAAAATTTATAATTTGAAGTGATGAATTTGTCAGAAATGACAAGGAGTGAAATGCCTCAGCATTAGCTATCTACTTTACAAACCAAGGAAGAGAGAACCTCACTTGAGGAATTTCCTCCATCATATTGGCCTATAGGACAGTATCTTGATTGCTAATCTATGCAGGAAGGCTCAGCCCACCATCAGTACCATCCCTAGCCAGGCGGGTCTAAGCAGTAAAGAAAGGCAACTGAATGTGAGCCTGGAGCAGCCACTAAGTAGCTTTCCTCCATGGTCTCTGTTTCAGTTCCCTCCTCCAGATTCGTGCCCTGAGCATCTGTCCTATCCCAGCACTGGGGAGGCAGAGGCAGGTGGATCTCTGTGAGATCAAGGCCAGCCTGGTTTAGTTCCAGGTCAGCTGAGGCTACAGGGAGACTCTGCTTTTTTTTTTTTTTTTTTAAAGACCCAAAAAATAAAGGAAGGAGGGAGGAAGGGAAGGAAGAAGGAAAAAAGGAAAGAAGGAAAGGAAAAGAAGGAAAGAAAGAAGGAAAGAAGGAAAAGAAGAGTCTAATTCTCAAGGCCTTGGAATAGTTTACCTATACAAATAGCCAATACTTATCTATTAGGCACCTGCAATAGACTAGATAATTATTTAATTCCCAGAACAAACCTTTGAGCTAATATTATTATCCCTTCTCTCCACAATAAGGAGAAATAAGATTTCTCAAGTTTCTTATTTTACACACAGCTTGGCATGATCTGCTGAACCCTTGAAGTTTCACTCCCAAGTTAATGTTAACTATTCGTCTATATTGTGTCATAAAACTAAGCTTCTCCAGATAATGGCCTGAAAGACCATCTAACAGGACAAAGAGAAAAAAAAAAAAATACTCAAAATATCTACAAGCTCAATTGTGTCTAACATAAGCAAAAAAGAATTTTTTTTTTTCTGTAAAGGGACAGACAGTATTTCAGACTTAATGCCTGGCCCAGGGTCTCTGTCCCAATCATTCAATCACTGCTAAAGTCTAAAAAGAACTATAAATGGTAAATATGGCTGTGTTCTAATGAAACTATCTAAAAAGTAAAACTTTATGTATGAACACAGGCCACAGAGAAATTTGTATCAAAGATGTGCAATAGTTTGTTGACCCCAAACTAACTCATAACCAAAAAGATATTTTAATAGTTTGAATATACTATAAAATTCATGACTCCTGTATAAAGTACAGAAATCACCAGGGAGCCCTAAAAAATAACTTCAAAGCCAGGGGTGGTAGCGCACACCTTCAATCCCAGCACTTGGGAGGCAGAGGCAGGTGGATCTCTGTGGGTTCAAGGACAGCCTGGTCTAGAAAGTGAGTTCCAGGCCAGCTGGGACTACAGGGAAACCCTGTCTTAAAAATACCAAAAATAAATAAATAACTTCAAGGACTTTCTCCATGGCAAATGTTTTCACTTACAGGAAGCATTTGTGTTTTTAATATATTTGTTAAAACTCCTTGCTTTAGTGTTAAGAACAGGTTTTCCTGTTGTAGCTTTCACAGATACAGCTGGGGGGTCCTAAATCTCCAGAGAACGCAGCACCTCCTGCCCAAAACAGGTTTACAAAACCACAACAATTAGTACAAGGCCTGCTGCACAGCCTACATTTGTCCCTGTCCCTCATTTATTCCCCACAGACAGTATCAGTTGTGTCAGGGTAGGGGGTCTATAACATCCAGTCAACAAAATAAAATGGGATTTTCTGGAACAGTGAAACATAAGAAAACTCGTATGAATTAGTGTATGCAAATCAAACAAAAAGTATCTGTGTGAAAATTCAACCTTTTCTGATGCTGATTTTCCAGTTTATAACTATTCTCCTGGTTGCGACATAAAAGGGCTACAACAGGGAATAAGGCTTACTGTTTCTCATCATACATTTCCTAGACTATCTGATTATAAACAATAACATGGTATCTTCTTTGATCCAACTTTTGCTGTAGCTAACTATGCAAATACCTTGATTTATCATCCTCCTCAAACTCCTGATGAACGTCTCTTATCCATCTATTCTCTATTTTGATTCCAAGCGTTTTTAATCATTTGCACTTTTGAGTAGAAATGTTTGTTTGCTTTTTATGTACTGATTTTTTTTTGGCTGACAAATACAAATATAAAGTTGTACATATTTATAAGGTCACATGATGTTTCCTGCATATATATATATATATATATATATATTGTTTAAAACTTAAAACTGCTGAACATGTCTAGGTCATTAAACATGTATAATTTCTCTGTGGTTAAAAATTCCACAGTTCCAGGGGCTGGAGAGATGGCTCAGCGGTGAGGAGCACCAACTGTTCTGGCAGAGGACCTGGGTTCGATTCCCAGCACCCACACAGCAGCTAAGAACGATCTTTAACTCCAGTTCCAGGGGAATCCGACACCCTCTTCTGACCTCCATGGCATTGCACGACACAGGTGCACCAACCTACAAGCAGACAGTATACTCATACACATTAAAAAAAAAAAAAAAAGTGCTAGCCATCAAAGATCATTAGTAAACTGACCATATTAAAATTTAGAACTCAGGCAAGGCATGGTAGCACACGCCTTTAATCCCAGCACTTGGGAGGCAGAAGCAAGAGGATCTCTGTATGTTCAAGGCCAGCCTGAGTTCTAGGACAGCTGGGGCTACAGAGAGACCCTGTCTCAAAAAGAAAAAAAATAATAATAATACTCAGAAAAATGTGAATTAAATAAAAGCATGTTCTATTTTATTATTCTGCTTCCAGCAGGCAAAACACATTCCACTAATAAACTAAATTACAGCATTTCCTAAACTTCCCCCTTCCAAAATAGACCTGGTGAGTGCCATATTCAAACATATGTTAGTTAGCACTATAAGAATAATAATGAGGCTGGGCATGGTGGCACATGCCTTTAATCCCAGCATTCAGATCACTGTGAATACAAGGACAGCACCAAAAAAAAATAAAAAAGCAATCAGTATCAAAACTGTCAGAAAAGTATCCAATGAATGATATATCAACATTAAATGTAAAATGTAAAAGACAATTTGAGAGCTTAATGTCATGGACTGGCTTTCTGACAAATGTGATATATAAATTTTACTTTATATACACTGATAAGACACCCTATATTTAGCATGTCATATTCTTGAGGAGAGTCTTTGAGACAAGATCTCTGGATCTCACTATGTAGATCAGGCCAGCCTTGATCTCAGAGATTCACCTGCCTCTGCCTCCTAAATGCTAGGTTTAAAGGCATGAATCACCACACCCAGCTAGCATGTCATATTCTTAAAACATTAATACAAGTTTAAAGCAACCCTTACTGGGGAGAGGAGGAGGATTTCTGGGGTCCCCTAGGGATATCAAAATCCTTGGATGCTGATAGTCGCCATTGGCTCGTCCTGCGCAGGGAGCAGCCCACCACCGCTGCAGAGCAGGTAAAAACTTAGGGCAGTGACCCATGGGTGCAGGACAATTGATTTGCTGAGTGGTGGCAGAGGGGCCTAGATCTGACTCCTAGATCCCGCCAGAGCAGCGTGACTGCCTGGCTGGGTGGCCCCGCCCCCCGGTAGTCGCAAGCTGGTCCTGGGTTTGGGGTCAGGCATAGTCGCCATTGGCTCCTCCTGC
>VZQC01005124.1:264993-283965 GCA_009823505.1 Rhizomys pruinosus
GGGCACTGTTAACATGGAGACACCATCTGGCGAGAGGGCACTGTTAACATGGAAACACCATCTGGAGAAGGCACTGCTAACATGGAGACACCATCTGGGACTGTATGGGACCATCTGGAGGGCACTAACATGGAGACACCATCTGGGGAGGGTACTGTTAATATGGAGACACCATCTGGGGAGGGCACTGCTAACATGGAGACACGATCTGGAGAGGGCACTGTTAATATGGAGACACCATCTGGGAGGGCACTGTTAACATGGAGACACCATCTGGAGAGGGCACTGCTAACATGGAGACACCATCTGGAGAGGTGCACTGTTAACATGGAGACACCTGGGAAGGGCACTGCTAACGTGGAGACACCATCTGGAGAGGGCACTGTTAACATGGAGACACCATCTGGGGAGGGCACTGTTAACACAGAGACACCATCTGGGGAGGGCACTGCTAACATGGAGACACCATCTGGGGAGGGCACTGCTAACATGGAGACACGCATCTGGAGAGGGCACTGTTAACATGGAACACCATCTGCAGAGGCACTGCTAACATGGAGACACCATCTGGAGAGGGCACTGTTAACATGGAGACACTGGGAAGGGCACTGCTAACGTGGAGACACCATCTGGAGAGGGCACTGTTAACATGGAGACACCATCTGGGAGGGCACTGTTAAATGAGACACCATCTGGAGAGGCGCACTGCTAACATGGAGACACGGAAGCACTCTGGGGAGGGGCACTGTTAACATGGAGAACATCTTGGGAAGGGCACTGCTAATAGTGGAGACACCATCTGGAGAGGGACACTGCTGACACATTGGAGACACGCACCTGGAGAGGGCACTGTTAACATGGAACACCATCTGGAGAAGGGCACTGCTAACATGGAGACACCATCTGGGAGGGCACTGTTAACATGGAAGACACCATCTGGAGAAGGCACTGCTAACATGGAGACACCATCTGGAGAGGGCACTGTTAACATGGAGACACCATCTGGGGAGGGCACTGTTAACATGGAGACACCATCTGGGAGGGCACTGTTAACATGGAGACACCATCTGGGGAGGGGCACTGTTAACATGGAGACACCATCTGGGGAGGGCACTGTTAAGATGTTCCTAACTTTTTTTTAAATGTAGTAGGGTGTTTTGCCTGCATGTGTGTAAGTGATTGCATGTTGTTCAGTGCCTATGGAGGTCAGAAGAGAGTGTAAGATCCCCTAGAACCAGAGTTACAGATAGTTGTTAGCTGCCATGTGGGTGCTGGGAACTAAACCCAGCATCCACATGGCAGCTAGACCACATGATCTTCTAGAAGTTCAGTAGTACTTTTAACTACAGAACCATCTATCTCTTGTTAACACATTCTTTTTTTTTTTTTTTAATTTTTATTTATTTATTTACCAGATGGTGTCTCCATGTTAGCAGTGGCCTCTCCAGATGGTGTCTCCATGTTAGCAGTGCCCTCTCCAGATGGTGTCTCCATGTTAACAGTGCCCTCTCCAGATGGTGTCTCCATGTTAACAGTGCCCTCTCCCGATGGTGTCTCCATGTTAGCAGTGCCTTCTCCAGATGGTGTTTCCATGTTAACAGTGCCCTCTCCAGGTGGTGTCTCCATGTTAGCAGTGTCCTCTCCAGATGGTGTCTCCATGTTAGCAGTGCCCTCTCTAGATGGTCTCTCCATATTAACAGTGCCCCCCAAGATGGTGTCTCCATGTTAACAGTGCCCTCCCCAGATGGTGTCTCTACATTAACAAGTAACCCCCGTATCTCCATGTTAACAGTGCCTCCCCAAGATGGTGCCTCCCTTGGTGACAGAAGCCAGATTTATAGTCACCAGAATAACAGACCCAAGATTTCCCTTGAATGAAGGTTGAGCAAGGCAGCTAGCAGCCTTCTCACAAACAAGAGGCTTTCCCAAACTTTGGTTTTCTTAGCTGTGGCACAGACCCTTCTGTGGACAAAACCAAAGGAGTGGGTGCATGGCTCCTAAGGAAGGTCTGAGGCTGGTAGCAAATTTAAAATATCATAGCATTTGCTGTTCCATAAATTGTCCAGTGACATACAAAAAGGTACAGCAGGCTAACTTGTGAGCCTCTAAGTAGGAAGGCTCTTAATGGTCCTAAAAACCTAGAAATGTAATAACCCTTCTCTTTGATAAATAGGAAAAGCCAGATGCATTTTCAATTTCTGCTGTAAATCATGCTTAGTTAATGGAAAGGAAGCAAGGAAAGAAGAGAGGGTACACTATTAAGTTAACTGTGTGACTATAAACCCATTATAAATCTATATAGTATCTAAACTGACGCTAGTAGATATGCTGAAAACTAAATAGATGGATGCCAAAACTGAGAGTGTATTTTGGGGCAGCAAAATACCTCTTTTCACCCTCTGTGTTGAAGAGGGGAAAATATCACAGAAGATTTGAGTGGAAAGTAGAAATTGAAAAAGACATTTTCCACTTTGGTTTTTCAAAGTTCTACTTCATTGGGGCTGGAGAGATGGCCTAGCGGTTAAGAGCTCTGACTGCTCTTGCAGAGGACCCGGGTTCGATCCCCAGCACCTGGGCTACAAAACAAACAAACAAACAAACAAACAAAAAAGTTCTACTTCATCAAAATATCAAGAAAGAAGGCAATTCAGATAGACCAAAAGATGCAAAGAAAATAAACAATGCTCTTCCAAACCACAGGAGAATATATTGTTTAGTGAAATATGAAATGTGCAACTACTTCCTACAAATATTTTGAAATTAGCATACCTTCCACAGTAAAGTACTGAACAGTCCTATTCTGTTGACAAAACCAGCAGATATAGTGCATACAGCTGGAATAATTATTCTAATCATAATCACACAAAAGATGTAACAGGAAGCAGGCACTATAAGGAAAACAATCACATTCAAGTGTATTTGCACAAAAACAGTCAAATTTTATAGGGAAGAAAAAAGGTACCATAACAGAAAATTCACACGAACTTAATTCAAGACTTACTAAAGGCTACACTAATAATAACAACTGTTAGTAGTGAAGGGAAAGGCACACAGAAAAAAACAAAATTCACAATAAAACATATACTAGTGAACCTACTTTCAACAAAGAGTCAAAGCAATTCAAAAGAAATAGCATAATCTTTTCAGTCAAGTTAAAACATCCACTGGATACCCCTAAACCTGAATCCTAACCTCTTACTTAAAACTACTCAGAAAAATTAAGTTGAAATATGTATTATCTTTAAGTACAAAGGCTAAATCCATAAACGTTCTGAAAGAAAACATAGGACCAATTTTTCACCACCTTGGATTAACTACAAACTTACCAGAGAAGACATCTGTGAATTATGAAAGGTGATAAACACTTCAAAATGTAATATTTCTTATCTTTGCAAGACATAACTAAAAGGAAGAAAACTAGAGCAAAGCACAACTATAAGGAGTAAGAATCTGGAATAAGTAAAGAAATCAGTACAATTTACTGCAGAAAGGCAAGACAGACATTTCACCACAAAAAAGATATAGATGGAAAAAACATTATGATAATATATTCACCATTATCACTATGAATGAGACCTTGCTCATATGAACCTGTACCAAGAGTGTTAGCACACACGAGACCCATGCAAACTGAAACAGGTAGAAATCAGCATAGTACTCAGAGAACGGACATCAGGCCCCAACCTTCAACAAAGAACTATTGTCAGCTGATTACTGCTGGGAGAGGGAGAGCTGGTCTTCTTTAAAGGAAGGACTCTAGATAGGATGACTAGTCCCCAGTGGATGAACTTGCACCAAGGGATGTCTAGGTAGATTAACTTGACTCCATAGGCCTTAACACACATAACAGAATGCTTGAAATCCAGTGGGGGATCTATGAAAGGGTAAGCAAAGGGGTATAAAAATGATTAAGATGTTCTGTATGAAATATACAAAAATTGTATTAAAAATACACACAAAAAAATTTAACTTTAAAAGATAAAGCCTGGGGCTGGAGAGATGGCTCAGCGGTTAAGAGCACTGACTGCTCTTGCAGAGGACCTGGGTTCAATTCACAGCACCCACATGGTGACTAAGAACTGTCTTTAACTCCAGTTCCAGGGGAATCCGATGCCCTCTTCTGACCTCCGCGGCATTGTACAACACAGGTGCGCCAGACAGTACATTCATACACATAAAAAAAAAAAAAAAAGATAAAGCCTATACCTCATAACAGAACATGCACAAAGTTCTTTCTAGCTTTATCACTTACTCATTTCCATTGACCACTATTCTTAAAATTCTTCCTGAGTACTCACTGACAAAAACCTCCCCATGAGTTGGAGAGAGGGCTCAGTGGGTAAAGGCACTTGCTGTGCAAATCTGACTACCTGAGTTCAATCCCTAGAATCCACGGTGGGAGAAGAGATCCAGCTCCACAAATGTATCTCATATGTATCACATATGTATCACAGTATGCACACGCCCCTTACATCATACACACATGTACTAAACAAATAGATAACTAAATAAATAAAATAATTTTTTAAAAAAAAGAAACACTTTCCCTTTCAATTTAAAAATCCAAAGAGGTCAAAAACTAATAAATGGCCATGGGTAAGGGGAAGGCTTCCAAAGTGAAGAACAGAATGTAATGACATAAAAGGGGAAGGGAGGTTCCTTATACAGCAGATGGAGATTGACACAGAGAGCCACAACTGGTGAATGTGCAGAGAATAAGAAATACAATGCTGGGGCTGGAGAGATGGCCTAGTGGTTAAGAGTGTTGACTGCTCTTGCAGAGGACCCGGGTTCAATCCCCAGCACCCACATAGCGGCTGAGAACCGTCTGTAACTCCAGTTCCAGGAGAACTCCAGTTCCAGGAGAACTTCAGTTCCAGGGGAATCCGACACCCTCTTCTGACCTCCGCAGCATTGCACGACACGGGTGCACAAACCTACATGCAGACAGGACATTCATACACATAAATAAATAAATAAAAATTAAAAAAAAAAGAAACTACAGTGCTTATTTCCGAATCACTGCAGAAGAGGGGACAGAAAGATTCTAAGAGCCAGAAGTAGAGGATGACCACATGAAAACAGTTTTCCAGACACCTGGTCAGTTACTCACATGAACTCACAGCAAAGGAGAGAGCATGGACAAGTCCCACAGTAGTTTAAGCCACACAAAATGCCAGCACAGACAGGTAGAAGTAGGTAAGAAAGCCCAACCCTACCTAAGAAACTACTGGCAACTGATGACTGCTGGGAAGGTGAGATTCAGTCTTATTTAAAGATGAAACTCTTAGTAGGTTAACCAGGCTACTGGGGATAAATCCACATCCAAGGACATGAACCTGATTCTACAGACATGTATTAAAGTACAGAATATAATATATATGTATATTATAGTGTATATAATATGCTATAATATAGATGTATATATAATATATATGTATATTATAGTACAGAAATATGGTGACAGTTTACAAAGGGGAGGTTAGAGTATAATTAATAATTAAAATATATTTAATTATAATTGACAATTAAAATATATTGTATGAAATTCAAAAATTCAAAGAAATTAATTTTTAAAAAGAAACACTTTCAATTTATAAAAAAATATTTTCTCAAGTTTCATGGGTAAATATCTAACATGTTCTGTAACTCTTGGGATTTTTAAAAATTCTAAAGAATGAGTTGAGAATCGGCTAAATTTTTTATTTTATATATTATTTTTTATTTTATGTGTGAGTATGTTGCTTGCATGTATTTAAGTGCACCCTTGTCATGCAATGCCATGGAAGTTAGAAGAGGGAGTTGCATTTCTTGGAACTGGAGTTACTGGGCAATTGTTAACTGCCATGTGAGTGCTGAGACTCGAACCTGGGTCCTCTGCAAGAGCAAACCGTGCTCTTAACTGCTGACCCATCTCTGAGAGCGCCCCCAGGCTGAATATTTTTACAGTCTTTCAGTTTATGACCAGTAATAACAGGATACAAAGCAGAAAGGAAACAGGGAAGGGAAGAGAGAAACTCATTAACTATGCATCTGAAGCTAGCTTGGAAACAGGTACTTGTTCTGAGTTATCATCTCTTTCTTGTTCCTCTTAGGAGGTACCTGTATACAATCAAAGGATTTATATAAAAACTTTGAATAATGCTTAATAATTGCTAGTAAAGATATTAGGTTAGTTGTCAAAAGCAAGTATCTTTTTAAAGGTAAATTTCATGTTTAGAAAGATGTAAGTACAGGCAGCCAAAAGCAGCTTTTTATATATATAAACACACACCCTTTACAGAAAGCCAGGTATGTTAGCACACACTTTTAAACCTAGTGCTCAGGAGGCAAAAGCAAGCAGACCCTGTGAAATCAAGCCAATAAATAAATAAATAAATAAGTGTGTGTGTGTTGTGTATATATATATATATATACAACACACACTCATGCACAAAGGAAAAGAATAATTTTTTTAAAGATATAATTACAACTGCTCCTTATAACAACTTAAGTCCATCAAACCTGTATGTTAGGAATCATAATGAGCTGGGCCGTTAATCCCCAGCACTGGGGAGGCAGAGGCCAGCAGATCTCTATGAGTTCAAGACCAGCCTGGTCTATATTGCAAGTTCCAGGACAGCTGGGGCTACAGGGAGACTCTATCTCAAGTAAGTTAATTAATTAATTAACTAATTAATTAATAAACAAATAAATAGACTCCTAATGAAGGATCTCACATAACAATAGAATAAAACTCACTGCCCCACTTAACGTCACAGTCATTACTCTGGCTACTTTCAAAAACACTGCATTTAAAAAATCAGTAAAAACAAAAAACTGTAGCTAACAACCTTGTAAGAGTTTTGAAGTTAGGAAGAGCCTAAGAATTTTTGGCAATTATTCCGTGTTTAAATATGTAGAGATACAAAGAGTACACAGCAAAGGAAGTCATTCTAAGCTTCTCTTAGTTGTACTTCTCATGAGTTCGCCAAAGGCAACAATCAATACAAAGTAAAAAGCTGTAACAGAACTCTCCATTGGGAGTAAACTTACCTGTAATGTTTGATTCTCTTTAAGATCCAACCCAAACACATCACGCCTCTTCACTGTAAGGAAATCAGTATCAGGCCCATCTTCATCATCATCGTCTCGGTCTAAGAACTGTACAGGAACTTCCTTGACTTTCTGTGCTTCCTCAGCATTAGGAACAGGTTTAGAAAGAGGCCCTCCTGCTTTTCTCAGTTTCTCTTCCATTTCTTCTTCATCTTCCTCCTCCTCTTCTTCCTGTTCTTCCTCACTATCACCAATGGCGAGTTTAAATTCTGTCCCTTCTAGTCTTTTCTCGCTTTTCTGAAGAATGGACATTTTCTCACTGAAATAGACTCTAAATTCTTCTACTTCATCATGGGTGAGGGAGGGAGCCCTGGGCTGAATTACTTCAGTGACTTGGCTCCTTACAAATTCCTTGGTGGAATGTTTCTCCATTTTCTGAAGAAATCTTATCCGTGGTGCCACAGCAAGACCAAGAGACCTTTAAAAATGGAAAGAATAAAATAATTATCTCAATATACTAACAGTGTGTTTATGATATTATGGAAGTTTCTCCATATAGAGATCTATACCTAAAGCCTTTTAGAAAAAAAAGAATACTATTCCTGATATACAACCCAATCTTCGCTAAAGAAATTGGCAGCTGATTCAATGCTGGGTGAGAAAGAACTGGCTTTCTTACAGTGAGGAACTCTGGATAGGCTGACTAAAGCTCAGTGGATGAACCTGCACTGAGGCATGGCCAGGGAGACTAATTTGGCACTGTAGGCCTTAACACAAATGACAGTCTATATGAATTCCAGTGTGAGGGCCAAGGGACAACTGTGGGAGGGTGTCAATGGAGAAGGGGGTATAAAGGTGATTAAGACTGAGATGTTATGTATGAAATACACAAAAATTCGCTTAAAATTTTATGCAAAAAAAAATATTTTAGATACCCAGCCTTGATATCAAGGGCCTTGATATAAAATAAAGAGCACTGAAATAGAAACAAAATGACCATGGTTGAAGTACTAGACCCAATTTGTAATTCAATTCTCAGCTTCCTCATAACACATAATAATAGTATCTGCTAGGTCACACATAATAATACTATCTGTCATGTCTACCTCACAGTTGTTATAAGGTTCTAATTAACTCTATGAAAGTACTACATAAACTAGAAAAGACATAGCCATGGAATGACAAAATCCAGTTCTCCTCAAAGAATGAACTAGAATACATGTATTATCATCTCTTCCCCAAACACTCCTTCTGAAAAATATGCCATAATCACTGCTATAAAATAGAATTTTTACTTCTAAAATGGCTTTAAAAAAGGAAAAACAGCTATTTTCTCCACCTAAGATCAAGATTCTATTTAAGATCAGGTGTTTCTATGATCAACGTTAGAAGCTTTCATTAAATGCCCACTGGTAGACTGGAAATACAATCTTTGTGCATGTGTCTTTTTTTGTTTTGTTTTGTTTTGTTTTGTTTTGTTTTGTTTTGTTTTTCTGAGACAGGACTCCCTTGTAGCTCCAGCTGGCCTGGAACTCACCATGTAGACCAAACTGGCCTTGAACTCACAGAGATGTGCCTGCCTCTGCCTCCCAAGTGCTAGGATTAAAGGTGTGCACCACCACACCCGGCTTAAAGATGGGACTTAGCCATCATGTGGGTGCTGGGAATTGAACCTGGGTCCTCTGCAAGAGCAGTCAGTGCTCTTAACCACTGAGCCATCTCTCCAGCCCCCATGTGTGTGTGTCTTTTTGAGACAGGGTCTCGCTATAGCCCCAGCTGGCCTGGAGCTCACTATGTAGACCAGGCTGGCCTTGAACTCACAGAGATCTGCCTGCCTCTGCCTCCCAAGTGCTGGGAGTAAAGATGTGCACTACTACCCCCCACCAGTTGAAATACAATCTTTTTTAAATACATTTATTCATTATTTTCATTTTATGTGTATGAGTATACTTCATACTTCCCATATACAGAACTGCAATGAAGGGGATTTCACCTACAGGTTAAAGAAAGTTATTTTTGTTATTGTTATCTTAAAACTATTCAAACAAAATGTGTCATTCAATTCCATACAAAGGTAACCTGAATAGGAATATGTTGCAACAATAAGTGTAAATATCTTTAAGAAATACAAAGTCTAGAGGCTGAAGAAATGGCTCAATGGTTAAGAGCACAGCTGTTCCTGCACAGGTCATGGGTTTAGTTCCTAACGCCCACATGGCAGCTAATAACTGTCCATAACTCCAGTTCTAGAGGATCCAATACCCTCTTCTGACTTTGCTGGCACTGTATAACATGGGTAAACTTACCTACATGCAGACAATACACTCATATACATAAAATAAAAATTTTAAATATTGAAAAAAAATAAATTCCAAAACTGAAAAAATAGAACTTATAAATATAAACCTTCCTGATAAGCAAAACTAAAGCCAGGCTAATTTTCTATAAAGTTAATGCAATTTATTCCTCTGTAGAGTTTCAACACATTGTTTTAAGGTAAAGCAGGAGTAGTTTTAAACTAGGACTTTCAGAAGACAGCTTAATTATAGTTGTGTTAATAATACTTACAATGCATATTCAGTAAGAGGTAACTTGCTCACATCAAATACTTCTTTATCCTTCATAAGATATATTGAACGTATGTAGGAGACAAAACACTGTAAGATAAAAGGTTAAGTTCCATGTAACAGAAGTTGAAAATTAAGCTAACCCAAAACAGAAAACTAAAAGGATAAATCCAACAGTAGTAAAATTTACAAAATATAACAGCACAGCTCCAGTGTGCAAGCACAGAAAAGAAAAAAAATTAAGCTAACCCAAAACAGAAAACTAAAAGGATAAATCCAACAGTAGTAAAAATTACAAAGTATAACAGCACAGCTCCAGTCTGCAAGCACAGAGAAAAAAAAAAAAAGAGGTTTTAATTGTAGTATTAGAAAAGATTTAAAAGGTTTCAGGGCTGGAGAGAAGGCCTAGCGGTTAAGAGCACCGACTGCTCTTGCAGAGGACCAGGGTTCGATCCCCAGCACCCACATGGCAGCTGAGAACCGTCCGTAACTCCAATTCCGGGAGAACTCCAGTTCCAGGGGAATCCGATGCCCTCTTCTGACCTCCGTGGCATTGCACGACACGAGTGTACAAACCTACATGCAGACAGTACGTTCATACACATAAAATAAAAAAATAAATAAAAGGTTTCATCAAGGCAACTCAACACATATATCGCCTTAGTTGATAATGGTGCCGCATGCTACTCTTCCAGCACTTCAGAGCGGAGGCAAAAGGTCATGAGTTCCAAGGTCAGATGCAGTTACATGAGATCTTGTCCCAAAAAGAGAAAAATCATATGTGTATACACACACACAAACACACACACACACACACACACACTCAAACTTCACCTTCCCAAAAAGCTACTCTATTTTATGCAGTGATAAGATAAAACAGGAAGAACACAGACAATGGGATTATACAGATACAGAATGTAAACTGAGAGACATACACTATTAGCTGAGCAAATTTCTTGTTTTTCTAAATGCAAATTTTCTAATCTATCAAAAAAAACCTACTTTTTCTTAATGTCATGACAATGAGCATGGCAAATTTCATATAGAACACCCAGAATATAATAGATACAAATAAATGTTTCTGTTGATAGTATCTGTAAAACACAATTTTTCAACAAAATTAAGTTTTACTGTGATAACTGAGCCAAATTTATACAGAAAAAATTACAGGTTTTTTCTATTAAATTTCAAATAATTTACCATCAGCCTGGAAAGTTTTTCTTCCACTTTTTCTCAAAAATATAATAAAACTACACTCAAGATAGCAACACCATCCCAATACTTTGTCAGTTTGAAAAATAAACAGAATAAGATCATTTTTGTTTTAAAAACAATTTTGGGGGGGCTGGAGATATGGCCTAGCAGTTAAGAGCACTGCCTGCTCTTGCAGAGGACCTGGTTTCAATTCCCAGCACCCACATGGCGGCTGAGAACCGTCTTTAACTCCAGTTCCAGGGGAATCTGGCGCCCTCTTCTGACCTCCGTGGCAATTCACGACATGGATGCACAAACCTACATGCAGATAGTACATTCATACACATAAAAAAATAAAATTAAAAAATAAATAATAAAAATAAAAACAATTTTTGCAAGGCTAGGGAGATGGCTCACTCAATAAACTGCTTGCTGAACAAATATGAGGACTTAAGTTTGAATTCCCAGCATCACATAAAAAGGCTGGGCATGCTGAATGTACTTGTAATCCAGAGCCAGTTAACAAAAGGATCCCTGGAACATGCTGGCCAGCTAGTCTAACCAAACGGATAAGCTGCATTTTCAGTGAAACCCCTGTCTCAAAAAGATAAGGTAGATGGGGCTAGAGAGGTGGCTCAGTGGTTGAGAGCACTGGCTGCTCTTACAGAGGACCCAGATTGTTTCCAGCACCTATATGACAGCTAACAACTGTCCACAACTCTAGTTCCAGGGGACCTGATGCCCTCTTCTGACATCTGCAGGCGTTGTACAACATGGATGAACTAACATACAATACACTCATAAAATAAAAATAATATAAAGTATTTTTTAAAATTAAGGTAGAGAATGACCAAGAAATCACCCACCATTTTTCTCCAGCCTCCACACAAATATACACACATGTATATGTACCCATACATACATACATAGGCACATATCTGAATATATACACCACAATTTTTTATCAAGTGTATTTAATCCTTCTGTCTTAAGTTCTTAAGCTTAACATTTTCTTTTAGCTTTACACTAATCTTTTCTATCTAACTAATCACCAACAAACCATTTTCTGAATCCAAAGGCTTCAAAAACATTGAATGATGCTGGTCCAAGGCTATGTTTCCCCTACAATCATCCATAACACATCACACCAATTGCCTTTTGGTTTTGCTCTATCTAGATTATAATCAAAAGCTAGAAAAATCACTTCTCTGAAACTAGATAGCCTGCTGTTCCTGGCAACACAGTCGGCCATTCTGCTAAACCATGCGTGACACCAATAAATCACATCATTTATTTCAATGTGCTATTCTATAATCTTTGTTCTGGAAGGCTCATTTATTGCATACAAAAAACAATGAAACATCCTCCCAACATTTTGTACTTCCTGACTAATAACTGAATGAGCTGCTAATAATGTAGTATGTCACAGTATTGTCAGCATCTTTAGCACTCAAGTATTTTCTAATTTCTAAAATTCCTCCCCACAAATTTGACTTGACCATTCCAGAAGGTACACATATTTCAAAATGTCATGATGTACATCATTAACAAAATCTTTCACTATATCCAGTCTCCTATTTAAGACTTGAAACTGGGAAAGCAATTTAAGAACACTGTCATATTTATAGTTTAAAATCTCATTCATCAAAATAATTTCTGAGGAATGCTATGCTATCAATAATTCAGACTAATATAAGATGGTATTAATCTCTCCATCAGGAAATGTAATCAGAACTTATAATAATTTTATTGAGGAAATAAAAAGTAATATTTATCAGGTAAACTAGGCATCAGGCTACTACATATCTAAAACCCATCCTGGAATTTTCATTATGCCTCTAATGAGATTATATACAAGTTAATGTAAAAAACACTTCTTGAATTTTAAGAAATAACCTAGACTTATCTATATAAAAATTACATTGCTTGAACATCTGAGGTAGAGCCATGCAACAAAGCAGCAGCAGAAACAGATGAAATTTAACCTTATTATGTATTCCATCCCAAAAGCAAATATCCAATTCAAAAATGACTTACTCTTTGAGCTCTTTCTTTTAAATCTTGATCTTGGGCTAAAAATGATTCCAATTTTTTCTGGACATCTATAAGTTTTTCTGGGTTGATTCTTTTTAATAATAAAAAAAAAAAAGAACGATTAAACTAAGGTAAACAAATCCCAATTTTATGAACAGTAAACAGTATGTTACATTTTTCTATTTGACCTCAACTTGATTTTTAAATGTTTAACATTATTAATTTATGGACCAAATTTAACCAAATTACTAGAGACCTGAATTTGATGCTTAGAGTATGTCAAGAATAACAGAAAAGGACAGGGAGACCCTGTCTCAAAAAGACAAAAAAAAAAAAAGAAAGAAAGAAAGCTGGGTGTGGCGGCACAGACCTTTAATCCTAGCACTTGGGAGGCAGAGGCAGGCGGATGTTTGTAAGTTCAAGGCCAGCCTGGTCTACGGAGCTAGTTCCAGGACAGCTGGGGCTACAGGGAGACCCTGTCTCAAAAAGATAAAAAAAAAAAAAAAAGAATAACAGAAAAGGAAAGAAATGATAGAGCAGCACATCTCTCTTGATGAGTAGAAAGATACCTAAAATAACACAATTATTAATACTGGCTACTTTTTTGGGGGGAGGGGGTCTTTTTTTGACACAGAGGCCAGGAGAAGGCACTGGCTCTCCTGGAAATGGAGTTACAGATGGTTGTTAGACACCATGTGGGTGCTGGGAAACAAACCCAGTCCTCTACAAGAACAACAAATGCTCTTATCTCCTGAGCCATCTCTCTCCAGCCTCTACTTCTTTTTTCTTTTTTTCCCTTTGTCTTTTTGAGAGAATCTCCCCGTAGCTAAAGCTGGTTTGAAACTCATTATGTAAAAGAGTCTGGCCTCACAGAGATCCACCTGCCTCTGCCTCCTGAGTGCTGGGATTAAAGGCATGTGCCACCTTTAATACCCAGTGTTCAACTTAATTCTAAAAGTCTTGCAAACAGACTTCCAGGGGACATAAATTAATGAAATAAAACTGATAAAATTTAATATCATTTTTGTAAATGCTTGTTTTCAATCAAATATAACAATGAATTTCAAGTACTAAGCAACTAAGAGATATGATTTATCTATTCAGAATTAGACTTAAGCCAGGTGAGGTAGCACATGCCTTTAATCCCAGCATTTGGGAGGCAGAAACAGGCAGATCAGAGATCCAGGCCAGCCTGGTCTATACAAATTCCAGGCCAGCAGGAGTTACAGAGAGACCCTGTTTGAAAAACATCAAAAAGAAAGGGGGGGGGGTATAACGGAAATATTAAATTTTGCTCAACTAGCCTATAACAAAAAAAAAGAAACTTTTACAAGAGCCTACATTTCACAAGAGTCTTCACTGGTCTCCTGACTTGAAACTGAATTATGTTTCTGCAAAGCTAAGATGGCAATGGAGGAACTAGGAATTATAGGTGAGGTGGTCTGCCTTTACTATTAGAGAAAATTTCAATATACAAAGGTTGAACACTATTCACCTCAACATTTCAATTCATGGTCAATTTGTTTCTTCCATATTCTCAATCAGTCTTCTCATTAACAGTCTAAAATTATTTAGGCAAATCAAACTGAGTGTTTCAATGCCCTCAATACAAATGAGACTCTGCTGGTTTCTACTAATGTTCAGTGTACACATCCTCAATAAGGGGAGTATGACCCTTTGAAATAACCCACAAAATAACTTCATTCAAGAGGTCCAGTGTTCCCTGACACTAGCAAGTTTTCCTTTCTCATATTTTCTCTGTTATCTTCTGAAAGAGTATTTCAACAAACATCTTTGTAAACTAGAGTACATTAAATTGGGTAGGGAGGAGCAGTAAGGGGAGGTGTGGATAGGGGAGAAGATGTAAATACTATTAAATGACATTGTATAAAAATCTCAAAAATATAATTAAGAAAAGAAATATTAAGTCAGGGGCTAAAAGATGACTCAGCTGGTAAAATGCCTGCCACACATGCATGATGACCTAAATTCAGATCTCAGAAGCTATGTACAAAGTCAGACATGGCATCATGTACCTATAACCTCCGCCTTTTTTCTTAAGGGGGTAGAGAGTTGGAGACAGACCTCTAGAGCTCATTGGCCAGTCAACCTACCTAAATCCATGAGCTACAGGTTCAGTGCAGGATCCTGGTTTGAAAAGTAAGGGTGGGGAGTGATTGAGCATAGACACACACTACTGACCTAGAGATCCACATTCACAAACATGCGCACACACACACACACACACACACACACACACACACCCTATATAACACATATAACACCACTCACACACAAAAAAATATCAGACTTCTAATTTCTAGTACTGCCATTTCATATTAAAAGTAAAGAACTGCGGGCATGGTGGTGTGCATCTTTAATCCCAGCATTTGGGAGGCAGAGGCAGGCGGATCTCTGTGAGTTCAAGGTCAGCCTAGTCTACAGAGCAAGTTCCAGGACAGCTGGGGCTACAGGGAGACCATGTCTCAAAAAGACAAACAAACAACAACAACAAAAAAAAAAAAAAAACGTAAAGAACTAAGCATGGAGTGCACAGAGCTTAGATCAGGGACTTTCCAGGACCACCTAAAGCACAGGCAGGAGCCAGGCGCTTCAGCCAGGCGGATTGTTGGCTATATCTATCTCTGAGTTGTTGGATACTTGTTTCGTTGGTTCCTTGGATAGTTAAATCATTGTCTTGTGCGGCTGTTGGGGTGGAGTCACCCTGCTAGCTGGTATTAAAGGTGGACCTATTGGATCGTTGTCTGGTGTGGCTCTGGCTGGCGGGGTGAGGTCACCCTGCTAGCTGGTATTAAAGGTGGGCCTGTTGACACTGTGAGACTTGAGTGCACAGAGCTTAGATCAAGGACTTTCCAGGATCACCTGAAGCACAGAGTAGGCATATTACTACCACCAACCCCAACTGGAATTGGGAGGGAGAGTCCAAGTGGATTTTTTTGAGAACTTTTAAAACAGAAAGGGAAGAGTGAGTGAGACTTCAAACATAAACAAATTGAAAGCCTGAAACCTAGACAAGTCAACACTCCACAAATAAGAAGAAAAAAATAGGCATCTGAAGGAGGCAAGCAAAGTAAGCCTTCAACACAAAGAAGCATTTGTGATTTGCATCGGAATATAGGCAAAAAGGGAAACCCACATGCCAGCAACACAATGAAGGGACAACATGGGAAAGTTCTAGGATAATTCCACACCAAGCTCTACCAACCCTGTGGGAGATTCCAACAGTAGGACCCCCCCTGGGGGTGACCCAGGACACAGATCTTAGAGGAACGATTGCAGACCTATTCAGAGAAATCAAAGAATATAAAGAACAAGTCAGAGAACTAAGGAGAGAGAATGAAAAACTCAAGAAGGACCTAGAGGGACACAATGAAAAACTTGGGAAAGAACTAAAGGGACAGAATGGCAAATCCAGAAAGAACTAGAAGGAGAAAATGACAAACTCCAGAAGGAAGTGAAAACACTGAAAAAGGAAGCCAACCATCGAAGCAAGGAGCTACAAGAAGAGATTGAGTTGCTCCAAAATGAAGTGGAAATACTAAAGAAACCAGAAGAGGAAATGAAAAAGGAAATAGAACACCCATCCAATCAAGAGGAAAGGAATGGAAAAAGCCTCAGAAATAGAATGGAGGAGGCAGAACAAAGAATATCAGACCTGGAAGATAACACAGAACAACTAAAAACCTCAAGTAAAGATTATGAAAAATTTAAAAGTACACAAAAGTGGAACAACCAGGAAATATGGGACACTATGAAAAGATCAAACCTCTGCATCATAGAAATAGAGAAAGGAGAAGAATCCCAAGAGAATGGTATTGATCAGATCTTCAACAGAATAATAGATGAAAATTTCCCCAAACTAAAAAAAGACAAACCCACACAAATAGAAGAAGCACATAGAACTCCAAACAGACAAGATCAGAAAAGAAACTTGCCACGCCATATCATAGTTAAAACACTAGACACCCAAAACAAGGACAAAATTCTGAAAGCCAAAAGAGACAAACAAGCTACATGTAAGGGGAAACCCATCAGAATTACAACTGACTTCTCAGTGCAAACTATGAAATCAAGAAGAATGTGGAGCAAAGCATTCCCAGTGTTAAAGGACAATAGATGCCAACGGGAAACCCATCAGAATTACAACTGACTTCTCAGTGCAAACTATGAAATCAAGAAGAATGTGGAGCAAAGCATTCCCAGTGTTAAAGGACAATAGATGCCAACCCAGGTTACTATACCCAGCAAAAATGTCAATTATACTTGAAGGAGAGAGAAAAATCTTCCATGACATGAACAAGATGATAGAATACATGTCCAGAAAACCAACCCTTCAGAAAATACTTGAAGCAATTCAAAGGACAGAAGAAAGGAGCAACTATACCCAGGAACCTAGAAAGAACAATTAATAAAAGCATAACTGCAGAAGCAAAAACCTAGACCAAAAATGCAAATGGATAATAAGGTGAAAGGAAGCAACATGTACCTTTCAATTATAAACTTAAATATTAATGGATTAAACTCCCCAATCAAAAGACATAGACTGGGAGATTGGATTAGGAAACAAAACCCATCTATATGTTGTCTGCAAGAAACCCATCTCAATTTCCAGGATAGGCACCAAGTTAAGGTGAAGGGATGGAAAAAAATATTCCAAGCAAATAGTACCAAAAATAAAGCAGGTGTTGCTATTTTATTATCAGGCAAAATAGACTTCAAAGTAAAAGAAATCAGAAGAGACAAAGAGGGCCATTACATCTTTATCAAAGGAACAACTGACCATGAAGATTTCACAATCATGAATATATATGCACCGAACTCTGGTGCGCCAAACTTTATAAAGACAATTTTCCAGGACCTCAAAACACAGATTAACCCCAGCACACTAATAGTAGGGGACCTCAATACCCCACTGAGAACTTTGAATAGGTCAACAGAACAAAGAATAAAGAGAGAAACATCTGAACTGAATGATATGATATAACAAATGGACCTCACAAACATCTAACAAATATTCCACCCAAATACCAGAGAATACATTTTCTACTCAGCAACCCATGGAACATTCTCCAAAATCAACCACATTCTGGGACACAGAAAAAACCTCCACAAATACAAAAAGATTGAAATAATTTCATGCATTCTATCAGACCACAGTGCAATAAAGCTCAATATCTACAAGAACACATGGAGACTAAACAACACTCTCCTGAATAATGAATGGGTCAAGGAAGAAATAAAGAAAGAAATAAAAGTATTCCTGGAATTGAATGACAATGATAATACAACATAATAAAACTTAGGGGATACTTTAAAAGCAGTCCTAGCCATGGTGGTGCACGCCTTTAAACCTAGCACTTGGGAGGCAGACACAGGCAGATCTTTGTGAGTTCAAGGCCAGCCTGGTCTACAGAGTGAGTTCCAGGACAGCTGGGGCTACAGGGAGACCCTGTCTCGAAAAGACCAAAAAATAAAAAATAAAAGCAGTCCTAAGAGGTAAGTTTATAGCCCTGAGTGCCTACATCAGAAAACAGAAAGACCACAAGTTGAGTGATCTAACACTGCAGCTAAAAACACTTGAGAGACAATAACAAATGAACTCTAAATACAACAGGCAGGAAGAAATAAAAATCAGAGCAGAAATCAATGAAATAGAAACAAAGAAAAGCATACAAAAAAAAAAAAATGAATCCAAAAGTTGGTTCTTTGAGAGAATAAACAAGATAGACAGACCTCTAGCCCAGTTAACCAAAAGAAAGAAAGAGCAACTACAAATAGAATTTGTGATGAAAGGGGAAACATCATAACCAACAATGAAAAGATGCAGAAATCATAAGTTTTTGAATACTTCAAAAACTTATACTCTATTAAGTTTGAAAACTTAGAAGAAATGGATGAATATCCGAAATCCTGTGAATCACCAAAGCTCAACCAAGAAGAGATCAACAGCTTAAACAGACCCATAATATATGAAGAAATTGAAGATGTAATAAGAAACCTTCCAACTAAAAAAAAATCAAAGGCCTAGATGATTTCATAGCAGAATTCTATAAAACATTTCAAAAAGACTTACAACCATTATTACTCAAATTGTTCAGAAGGATTCAAGCAGAGGGAAATC
>VZQC01005124.1:286881-317110 GCA_009823505.1 Rhizomys pruinosus
AACAACAACAACAGGAAAGACTGCATCAAAGAACTGACTAAAACGGTGACCTTCTGCTGGAAACAACTTCTATATCAAGAATTTTGAGAAAGACTGAGAAAAAAATGAAAAACATGTTTGGCAGAATGCATGAGCTTGTACAAAAAAAGAAAAAAAAATATAAGAACTAAGCATGCTAAAAAAACAGAGAGAGAGAGAAAGAGAAAAAATAAAAGAAAAAAAAATATAAGAACTAAGCATGCTAAAAAAACAATGATTCAGCTTGGATCTAAATAATAATAATAATAATAGGGGTTGGAGAAACGGCTTAGAGGTTAAGGCCTCTGCTTTTCCAGAGGACTCAAGGTTCAAGTCCCATCCCACATGGTGGCTAACAACTGCCTATAACTCCAGTTCCAGGGGATCTGATGCTTTCTTCTGACCTCCCATGGCACTGCATGATACGGGTGCACCTACCTACATACAAGCAATACACTCATATACATAAAAACGATAAATAAAATATTTAAACATTAAATAAAAATAAAGGTATGAGGCAAACCACAGTCTTCAAGATAGGAGAGACAAAGAGGTGAACACAGAATAATGACTTGGTGGAGCAGGCTGATGAGAAGAAACCATGGGGGAACCACAATCTGGGCAGGAAACAACCATCATCATGCCTACATAATAAAATTTTACAAGACAAACTAAAAGACAAACAATTTCAAGACAGAGAAAATACCATAATCAACTATGGCAGTGTATACTAAAATTACAGTGAGAATTTAAAACATTATCTATATTAAGTACGTTCTCCCACAGAAGGTAGAAAATGGCACTGTTAAAAAGAAAGTAGCCTGGGAACTGGAGAGATGGCTCCGCAATGAAGAACACTGGCTGCTCTTGCAAACCACCCAGGTTAAATTCCCAGTACCCATATGGCAACTAACAACAATCTGTAACTTCAGTTCCTGGGGACCCAACACCCTCTTGTGGTCTCTGTGGACAATGCACAAGATGGGTGAATTTACATACATGCTGGTAAAATAAAGGTAAATTTTTTAAACCAAAAGGCAATTTGAGTTGGGCTAAGTGGGTAAAAGTGTTTGCCATGCAAGCCATAAGACTGGAGTTTGATCCCTAGGACCCACATAAAAAGCTGGATGCTCAAATTAAAAGAGAGAGAGAGAGAAAAATAAATAAAAAGTTGGATGCAGTAATGCAAACTTCTTTAATACCACAGGATCCCTAAGGGTAAACTGCCTGGGAGGAGAATTGGCTGGAAACTCACAGGCCAGCCAGCTTGGAGTAAACAGAAAGACAGAGATAAAAGACCCAGCCTCAACAAGGCAGAAAGAACTGACTCCCTAAAGTTCTCCTGATTTCTACATGCATACACACACGCACACATGCATGCATACCCCATATACCAACACACACAGAAAAAAAAAAAACTTTAAAGAAGGCAACATGCCAGGTAGGGTGGCATGTGCCTATATTATCAGCATTTGGAAGGTAGAGGCAGAAGGATCAGGAGTTCAAGACCAGCCTCAGCTACACAGTGGGTCTGAAGTTACCCTGGGCTACAATGAGGTCCTATCTCAATCAATCAAATCAATCAATACTCTACACCATGAGCAAAAGCAATATATCCCAGGTATGTAAATAAAGTTGACTCAACCTTTAAAAAAACAATTAATATAATCTATCATATAAAAAGGCTTAGAAAGGAAAGTTATATGATTACATTAATAGATGTAAAGGTAAGTAACAAGTCAACACCTACTTATAATTTTTTTTTGAGACAGGGTCTTCCTATAGCCTCAGCTGTCCTGGAACTCACTATATAGACCAGTCTGGCCTTGAACTCACAGAGATGCACCTGCCTCTGCCTCCCAAGTGCTGGGATCACAGGTGTGCACTACCATGCCTCACTTCTTTTAATTGGCTGACATACCCAAATGTAAAGCTGCACTATTACAAGGGTCATTTGATGTTACATGCATGTATATACATTGTTTAAAGCTTAAATCCACTGAACATGTCTATCTTTAAACATGTATAAGTTTTTTGTGGTTAAAACTTCCACAGTTCTTTGAGGGTTTTGAAATGCATGCAACATTACATCTATATTCATCCTACTACAAAATCGTACACCAAAACATCATGTTGTAACTGCAACTTTTCATTGATCAGTTTCATCCACACATCCCCTCTATCCCAGCTTCTGATTTTAACGATGTAGAGCTTTTTAGTGAGTTTGGTCAGGTTTGTTCCTAGATAATTTACTTTTTTGAAGGCTATTGTGAATGGGAAAGTCTCCTTGTATTCCTTCTCCAATTGCTTGCCATTGGCATAAAGAAAGGCTACTGATTTTTCTAAGTTAATTTTGTATTCTGCCACTTTACTGAAGCTGTTGATGGTTTCTAGAAGTTTTTTGCTTGAGTTTTTGGTGTCCCTTAGGTAAACTATCATATCATCTGCAAAAAGGGATACTTTTACCTCCTCTTTTTGAATTAGTACTCTGCTGATTTCCTTTTCTTGTCTTATTGCTCTCCCAAGCATTTCAATCACTATATTGAAGAGGAGTGGAGATAGGGGGCAGCCTTGCTGGGTTCCTGACTTTAAGAGGAATACTTTAAGGGAAAATCCCATTTAGGATAATGCTGGCTGTGGGTTTATTGTATATGGCTTTAATTGTGTTGAGGAATGTCCCCTCCAGTCCAATTCCCTCCAGGACTTTAAACACAAAGGAATGCTGAATTTTTGTCTTTTAGTCCATTTATGTGCTTTATGACATTTATTGATTTACATATGTTGAACCATCCCTGCATCTCTGGTATGAATCCAGCTTGGTCATGGTGGATGGTCTTTTTGATATGTGCCTGTATGCGGTTTGCAAGTATTTTTTTGAGAATTTTTGTGTCTATGTTCATTAGTGAAATGGGTCTATAGTTTTCTGGTTGTATCTTTGACTGGTTTTGGTATTAGAGTGATGTTGGCTTCATCAAGGAATTTGGGAGATTTCCTTCTGTTTCTATCCTCTAGAATAATTTGAGTAGTAGTGGCTGTAGGTCTTCTTTAAATGTCTTATAGAATTCTGCCATGAATCCATCTGTACTTGGACTTTTTTTTAGTTGGAAGGTTTTTTTTATTACAGTTTCAATTTCCTCCTTTCTTTTTTTTGGAGGGGGGTCTTTCTAAGACAGGGTCTCCCTTTAATCCCAGTTGGCCTGGAATTCACTATGTAGACCAGGCTGGCCTTGAACTCACAGAGGTCTGCCTGCCTCTGACTCCCGAGTGCTGGGATTATGGGATTTCAGGCGTGCACCACCTATTTAAGCTGTTGATCTCTTCCTGGTGAAGTCTTGGTAGATTCCATGAGGATAGGTATTCATGCATTTCTCTTAGGTTTTCAAATTTAGTAGAGTATAGGTTTTTAAAGTATTCCCATAAGACTGTCTGAATCTTTATAGTATGTGTTGTGATGTTTCCCTTTTTCATCTCTAATTTGGTTGATTTGGAGTTGCTCTTTCGTTCTTTTAGTCAGTTGGGCTAGAAGTCTATCTATCTTGTTTATCCTTTCAAAGAACCAGCTCTGGGATTTGTTGATTTTTTTTTTGTATTGTTCTTTGTTTCTATTTCATTGATTTCTGCTCTGACTTTTGTTATTTCTTCCTGTCTGCTGGGTTTAGGATTCATTAGTTGCTGCCTCTCAAGTGTTTTTAGTTGCAATGTTAAGTCATTTATTTGTGCTCTTTCTGTTTTCTTAATGTAGGCACTGAGGGCTATGAATTTCCCTCTCAGGACTACTTTTAAGGTGTCACATAGGTTTTGCTGTGTTGTATCATCCCTTTCATTTAGTGCCAGAAATGCTTTTATTTCTTTATTTCTCCTTTGACCTATTGTTTGTTATTCAGTAGTGTGTTGTTTAGTGTGTTCTTGTAGCTAGTAGAGCTCTTTCTGATGTTGATATTAAGCTTTATTGCACTGTGATCTGATAAGATGCATGAAATTATTTCAATTTTTTTCTATTTGCTGAGGTTTGCTCTGTGTCCCAGTATATGGTCGATTTTGGAGAATGTTCCATGGGGTGCTGAGTAGAAAGTATATTCTTTGGTGTGTAGGTGGAATATTTGGTAGATGTTTGTTAAGTCCATTTGGTGTATCGTATTGTTCAGTTCAGATGTCTCTCTGTTTATTCTTTGTCCAGTTAACCGGTCCAATGGGCTCAGTGGGATATTGAAGTCTCCTACTATTAGTGTGCTGGGATTGATCTGTGTCTTGAAGTCCTTCAGGATTATGTTTATGAATTTTGGTGCTCCAGTTTTTAAAGTTTAAAGAAGACAACATGCCAGGTAGGGTGGCATGTGCCTGTATTATCAGCTTTTGGAAGGCAGAGGCAGAAGGATCAGGAGTTCAAGGCCAGCCTCAGCTACACAGTGGGTCTGAAGTTACCCTGGGCTACAATGAGGTCCTAAATCAATCAATCAATAAATCAATCAAACAAACAATCCTTTGCACCACAAGCAAAAGCAATACATCCCAGGTATGTAAATAAAGTTGGCTCAACCTTTAAAAAAACATACTCCATCATATAAAAAGGCTTAGAAAGGGAAGTGTTCTAGTTTGTCTTCCATTGCTGTGACAAAACACTCTGACCAACACCAACTTAGGGAGGAAAGGGTTTATTCAGCTTACATCTCCTGGGTCACAGTTCATCACTCAGGAGCCCAAGGCAGGAACTCAAGGCAGGAACCTGGAGGCAGGAGCTGAAGCACAGGCCATGGAGGAATGCTGTTTACTGGCTTGCTCCCCTGGCCCATGCCCAGCCTGCCTTCTTATATAGTACACAACAACTTGCCCAGGGTGGCGCCACACAATGTGGGCTGGGCCCTCCCACACTGCTCGACAATCAGACAATACTCCACATATGTGGCCACAGGCCAATCCAATGGAGCCAATTCCCCAACTGAGGCTCCCTCCACCCAGGTGTGTCAAGTTGACACTAAAGCTATCCAGCACAATCGACCCCTTGTCAACTTGACACACAAAACACATCACTATTAAACCACCACCTTTCCAGTTCTTATCCCCAAAGTATGATGTGAACATTAATCACAACCTAAGACAGTACAACCTTAAAAGCCCCACAGTCCTTAAAATGTCCAAACACTTAAAAGTTCACAGTCTGTTAAAAGTCTCTTATCTGTGGGTTGCTGTAATATCCAAAACAAGTAGTGTCTTATTTCAAAGGGAAGAATCAGGCACACTCAAACAAAACCTAAATCCAGCAAAGTAGCTCAAGGCTGGACACCTGGGATTCACTCACGATCTTCTGGGCTCCAAAGGGTTTCAGCAACTCCCGCTCTCTGACTCTGCCCTCCGTAGCACACACAGCTCACCTCGCAGACCCAAGCTGACTCCATTCCACACCTGCCGCTGCTCTTGGTGGTCATCCCATGGTCCCGGCATCTCCAAAAAGCTGGGGTAGCCACTGAAACTGAGGCAGCACCTTCACCAATGGTCTCTTCTGACCTCTCCTGATGCAAAACCTCAGCTTCTCTTCCTGACCCCTGGATTCCTGGGGTCTTCACTGCAACCAAGGCTGCACTCTGACCAGTGGCCTTTCCTGGCCTCTCATAGTGCCAGGCCTCAGCTGCTCTCTGTGACCCCTTCATGCTTTCAACACCAGAACCATATAGGAGACTCTTACACACTACCAAGACCTGCTTCTGGCTTGACATGGAGGCTCGGGCCCCTTCTGGAACAACATAGCTTCTGTGTGCTGACCCTGAAGAAATTTTTCCCAGAAGATTTCACCACAGTGATGCTGGTCTCTTGTTACTTACAGCTGATTTTTCAGCCCCAGCTAACCAGCATCAATTGCCCCAGTACCACAAAAATTTCACTTCAGGTTCTGGTCTCTTGTTACTTACAGGTGATTCTTCAGCCCCAGCTGATGAGAACCCACAGATTAAACAGTCCTGATGATCTCTGCTTCCTTTTGAAACTAGAAACTTCACAAGCCTCCATCTTCTACAACTCCTTCAGCAAAACTGCTCCAAGCTCCACAGCAACAATCTTTAGGCATTCAATGATCCTCCCAGCCCAAAGTTCCAAACGCCTCCACAATCCTTCCCCAAAACACCAAGGTCAGGTCTGTCACAGCAATACCCCACTCTCTGGTACCAATTTCTGTTCTAGTTTGTCTTCCATTGCTGTGACAAAATATTCTGACTGACACCAACTTGGGGAGGAAAGGGTTTATTCATCTTACATCTCCTGGGTCACAGTTCATCACTCAGGGAGCCCAAGGCAGGAACTCAGGGCAGGAACCTGGAGGCAGGAGCTGAAGCACAGGTCATGGAGAAATGCTGTTCACTGGCTTGCTCCCCTGGCTCATGCTCAGCCTGCCCTCTTATATGGTACACAACCTGCCCATTGTGGCACCACTCATTGTGCGCTGGGCCCTCCCTCACTGCTCGACAATCAGACAATACTCCACAGATGTGGAGGCTAATCCAATGGAGCCAATTCCCCAATCGAGGCTCCCTCAACCCAGGTGTGTCAAGTTGACACTAAAGCTATCCAGCACAGAAGTTGTATGATTATATTAATAGATGTAAAGGTAGGTAACAAGTCAACACCTACTTATAATTTTTTTTCGAGACAGGGTCTTCCTATAGCTTCAACTGTCCTGGAACTTATATATAGATCAATCTGGTCTTGAACTCATAGAGATTCACCTGCCTCTGCCTCCTAAGTGCTAGGATTATAGAGAGGTGTATGCCACCATGCCTGGCTCTATATAATTAAAAAAAAAAAAGTCAGTAAACTAGGAATAGAGAATAATAAACATAATAAAGCCTATGGCTAACATCATCCTTAATATAAGTGATAAACTACAAACATTTCCAGTACAATCAAGAATAAAGCAGGGACCTCTACTCTTCAGTGTTTTAGTAGAAATCCTAATGCACAAGACAAAAAAAGGGGAAAATAAGAACCTACTGACTGGGGAAGAAGAAATAAAACTATTATCCATGTTGGAACATGACATGACTTATGTTGAAAATCCAATGAAACAGACATTCTCCTGAAACTAATAAAAATTATACAAGATTTCAGAATGTAAATATACATAAGACTATTACTTTCCTATTCACCTGAAATTAGCACTAAAAAAAATGAAATACTGCCGGGCGTGGTGGTGCACACCTTTAATCCTAGCACTTGGGAGGCAGAGGCAGGCAGATCTTTGTGAGTTCAAGGCCAGTCTGGTCTACAGAGTGAGTTCCAGGACAGCTGGGGCTACAGGGAGACCCTGTCTCAAAAAAAAAAAATGAAATACTGAAATATGATCTAACAAAGTATAAGATCCACATAAGAAAAACTACAAAACTCTAATAAAAGAAATCAAAGATTACCCAAATCAATGGAATTTTTACTTTCAGGGAAATTCAACACTGTCAAGGTGACAGGCTCATTTTGATAATGTAATCCCCATCAAGATCTTATCAACTTACTTTATGGGTATCAGCAAAGTGATTCTGAAATATATATGGAACAGTAAAAGACCTAGAAAAGTGACACAGCTGGATGGCTGCCACTCTCCAACCTCAAAACTTAGTATAAAGCTATAGTAGTCAAGACACTTTGGTATTGACAACAAAATAAACTAAGGAACAGAACAGAGTCCAGAAATAGTTACACAAGTCGAGTGATCTCTGACAGAGAAGCCAAAGTACAATGGAGCAAGTTATTCACTAAGTGGTGCTAGAATTGGACACTCACATGGAAAAACATAAATCCGGACCACAAACGTCTCACAGAAGAGATGATTCAGCATAGATCATAGATGTAAATATAAAACATATAAGGGCTCAGGAGATGTTCAGTGGGTAAAGTGGTTGCACAAAGAACTAAGACTGGATCCCCAGCACCCATTTAAAAAGCCAGACATGGCAATGTCCACTTGTAACCCTAGTGCTGGGGCTTGGAGAATGGGAGAGAGACAGAGCAGACCCAGGGGCTTGCTGGCTACTAAGTCTAGTCAAACCAGTGAGATCCAGGTTCAGTGAGACCTCAGCTCAGAAATAAGGTAAAGAGAGGATTGAGAAAGACATCCCAACATCAAGTATGTAAGTATCCCTTACATACTTATACACTGTGATGACTAATCCTGGGTGTTAACTTGACTGGATCCACGATTAACTAAAATGAGAAAGAGACCTTCAGATTGAATAATCTGAAGCTGAAAGACCCACCCTAAATGTCGGTGTTACCTTCTCATGGCTGCCAGTACTAAAAGGCCAGGGCAGAAGGGAACTCTTCCCTTTTTGCTCCTTGCCTTCTCTGAGTGGTGAGCTTGTCTTGCTGCTGTGACCAACTCCTCAGATTCCAGCATAAACTGAAGACTAGCAGATCTCCTAAAATCCATCAAGCCTTCAGTGCCAAATTGGGTCTACTGAAACATCAGCCTCGTGGACTAAAATCTCAATCTCTGCAGTGTGGTACAGAACATTGTTGGACTACTGACTATATACCTATAGACATACATACATACATACATACATACATACATAAATTCATATATATATCACATATATATGTTCAGACATATTCATTCTACCAATTGTTTCTTTAGAGAACCTTGGCTAATACACACACACACACACACACACACACACACACACACAGAATTCCTTGCAAAGAACCCAAAAGAAGGTCCAGACAGCTTCAAGTATCTTGATGACACTAAATGTAGAGCCAAAGGCCTGATCCATCAAAGACTTCATTAACTACACTAGACTTTAGTAAACTGGCAAAATCAAATTCAGACATTCTCTTCCTGCTTCCCAGACACCATCAGATGAGTCTTCTCTGCCCTGCCACACACGCTCTGCCATAACAAC
The DNA here is from genome assembly GCA_009823505.1 of Rhizomys pruinosus. NCBI lineage: Eukaryota > Metazoa > Chordata > Mammalia > Rodentia > Spalacidae > Rhizomys > Rhizomys pruinosus. The sequence continues at coordinate 295,782 of VZQC01005124.1, forward strand.
CTCTGAAGTCATCAGCTACAATATGTCCTTCCTTTAAGGTAGCTTTTACAGGTACTGATTATAGTGACAAAAAGCTAATTAACAGCAAAACCAAGAGAAACTTTCATAAGAACTATGGACTTTCAGTGAAATGGGTACACCAATGTAGGTTCATAAACTGCAACAAATATAGCAATCTGTTGAAGGACTTTGATCCTGGAGGAAGCTATATGTGTGGGGGTTGGGGAACATATAGCAACTGTACTTTCCCTCAAATGTACTGTGAGCCTAAAATCTCTTTACAGTCTCTTTCTTTCTTTCTTTTCTTTCCTTTCTTTCTCTTCCTCCTTCCTTCCTTCCTTCCTTCCTTCCTTCCTTCCTTCCTTTCTTTCTTTCTCTAAATCACAAACCGGATAGTTGAATACATTCGGGGGAAGAGGAAAATAAGTGTAGGTAATAAGCATAATATCCTGCTCTTACTCTCCAAAAGCAACATAAAAATAAGTCACTCTTACTTGATTTCCTTCACAGGTACTTTCTTCTGCAGCAGCTGCTTTACCATCCCTTGTTCTTCTGAGGGCAACAAAATTAATAAAGCTTCTCCATCCTCTTTGTACCTAGACAAAAGGATTTTTAGATCCATCAATATAATTTTCATTTTGTAAAATTAGTAACAGGAAAGCAAGTTCACTTAATTAGGAAATGATACAAATACCAGGTTTTAATCTGTGACAACAGAAAAGTGGTTCTCTGTCTGACTTCTATCAAAATTTCAAGCACCTGCTATATCTCTATTGCCTTTAAGGTTGTACCTCAATAGCAGAGCTAGTAGTATCTAAGAAAGCAATTAAAGGCAATTTGCTTTTCTGAGACAGGATTTCAATACCATGGCCCAGGATGCCCTTGAATTTTTTATATACCCCACAATGGCCTCAGGTGATACCACACTAAACTCTAAAGGTAATTCTTTAAATAGGTCCATACCAATATAGCAAAGAGACTATTTTTTATTCAAACCATAAGAATAATATAATAAAATTACTTACTAGGCATGCCACTGTAATATACTCAATAAATCAATTTGCCAGACAAATTGAGATATGCCTTGTAATTTCAGCACTCAGGAGGCTGAGGCAGGAACATTGCTATAAATTCAAAGCAAGGGTGAACACACAGCAAAACCCTGTATCAAAGGGGGAGGGGGAGGACTAATAAATAATTTCATCTTTCCAGGGAATTTACTGATTACTTTTGGAATAAAATTGTTCAAAGGAATCAGTTTAAAGCAATGGATCTACTCAGGTAAACACTGGCCTCCAATCTTTGTAACTGCCCTTCCCTCACTTAATACTACACCTTCAGAAATCTGTATTGGCACAGGCCAAATGCTTCCTGAAGTTACTGAGATTTCGTGTGCCACTTGAATACAGTTTATTGATAGTACAGTGCCAGTTGGTACACGTAAGCAACAAAAGAGAATCAAAGGGAATATTCTGAGAACTTTGTAGATACAAAGAAGAAAACTTAAATCTTAAAGCATTCTCTTGAAGATTCGTGCTCTAAAATTTGACAGTCCGTCGTTTTGTTTTTTTGTTTTGTTTTGTTTTTGTGTGGGTGTGGGTGTGTTTTAAGACATGGTCTCGGGCTGGAGCGATGGCCTAGCGGTTAAGAGCGCCGACCGCTCTTGCAGAGGACCCAGGTTCGATCCCCAGCACCCACATGGCGGCTAAGAACCGTCTGTAACTCCAATTCCAAGAGAACTCCAGTTCCAGGGGAATCCGAGACCCTCTTCTGACCTCCGTGGCATTGCACGACACGGGTGCACATACCTACATGCAGACAGTACATTCATACACATACAGAAATAAATAAAATTTTTTTTAAAAAATTTTTAAAAAAAGACATGGTCTCAGGGGCTGGAGAGATGGCCTAGCGGTTAAGAGCACCGACTGCTCTTGCAGAGGACCCAGGTTCGATCCCCAGCACCCACATGGCGGCTAAGAACCGTCTGTAACTCCAATTCCAAGAGAACTCCAGTTCCAGGGGAATCGGAGACCCTCTTCTGACCTCCGTGGCACTGCACGACACGGGCGCACAAACCTACAGGCAGACAATACATTCATACACATACAAAAATAAAAAAAATAAAAATAAAAAAAATAAAAAAAGACATGGTCTCTCTCTGTAGCCCCAGCTAGCCTGGACCTCACTATGTAGAACAGGCTGGCCTTGATCTCAGAGAACCCCCTGCCTCCTGAGCACTAGGCACCATCACACCCAGTAAGAGCACCTTTTAATAACTAACCAAGAAATTATTTAATAAGAAGCTATAAGGCAAGGCATAAACTAAAAAACACAAAGAAGCAAAGTTACAAAAACCCCTGTTTTCAAGAAATTTAACACATAAGCTGAGTAGGAATGACAAACACAGGGGAGAGATTCAGGAGAAAAAAGACTCCCAAAGGACAGTTACAAGCAACAAATGCCACCAATTCAAAAGTAGCGAAAGACTATTCAGGACTGCCACAGGAAAAATATGTCATAACAGAGAGAATTTCAGGTAAGTCATAAAGCAGACAGTAAGAAAAAGCAAAGGGGTTCCAAAGCATGGCATGTCCAAGTAAGGAGAAACCAGACAATGCAAGGCTAGCTTAGTAAAAGAGAACTTGAAAAAGTGGGGCAGGGAGGGAGAGCCAGAAAGATGACTCTGAGGTTAAGAGCACTGGTTGCTCTTGCAGAGGACCTGGATTCAATTCCCAGCATCCACATAGCAGCTAACAACCATCCATAAGTCCAGTTCCAGGGGATCCAATGCCCTCTTCTGACCGCCACTGGCACTACGAGCCATAGATGAATGTTACACAAATGCAGGCAATACACTCATACACAAAAAATAAACATAATAAAATATTTTTAAAAGGGAGGGGAATTACAGGTTAAATACAAAAGTGACAGCAGAGATAACTAAAAAGGTGCATAAAAGCCTGATTTTATACTACTTTGTATCCCTCCGCAGAGATTCCCTAACAATGTCGGCAAATAGTATTTTATCATTGAACGCTAGAAGGAAAAAGTACCTTTAACAACTTACTGAAAAATAGTACTCGTGGTGGCGCATGCCTTTAATCCTAGCACTTGGGAGGCAGAGGCAGGTGGATCTTTGTGAATTCAAGGCCAGCCTGGTCTACAGAGTGAGTTCCAGGATAGCTGGGGCTACAGGGAGACACTGTTTCGAAAAGACCAAAAAAAAGAAGAAATAGTATTATATTTATTTTGAAAACTGAAGGGCAGTTCTTTGCCTTACATGTTAGCTTTTAAACCCAACTCCATTCTAGTAAAGACTATATACAGGTAGAAAGGTATGATATAAAACATGCCAAAATGTTATCTTATTGTAGCTAATTCATTAATTTTGAAAAATCTTATTAATATGCCAGACACTGAAATGATGAGAAAACGGATACGATCCTATTAACAGGCCTGAGATCCTATATAAGCAGGTGTTAAAACCAGTAATAGTACAAGATTTTAAGTGTCATAGGAACATGCAGGAAACTATAAGAACCTGACAGAAAAGTCTAGCATATAATCTCATTATTAAGAAAACTGCCCTGAGAAAATGACACTTAAACTGGGACCTAAAGAATCAGCAACCAGTCTAATACCAAGGGCAGAGTTGGGACAGTCGTTTCTCCAGGGAAAAAGGCAGTATTTCAGAGTCAATGAATACTTTTGTCTTAATGCTTATTTGCTTTTTTCTAGCAAACAAAAAGTATATATGTGTGTACGTATGTGTGAACTATATATATATATATATACATATATATATGTGTGTGTATATATATATATGTATGAACATACTAATTACTTACCAGTTTCATAACTGAAACACTAGTAGTAAATAACTTGCTCGCTATTGTTTGAATGCAGAATTGTTTAACTCACCTTCATTTACTATGAAAATGGATAAACTTAAAGCATTCTCCTTTAACCACCCTGGACTAAACCATATATGATGGCAGAAGTTATTAGTATATAGTGACACCCTGAGTAAACAAGATAGAAGAACTGCTGCAGCTCCAAGACCTCACTAGGGCCAGTCAGAGCTGGTTCAGTGAGTAACAGCACCATTCACTGTGTAAGCATAAAAACCAGAGTTTAGATCCCCAGCATCAGGTAAAAGCGAGGCATAGCCTTGCACACCTATAACCCAAAGCTAGGGTAGAAGGAGGATAGAGGAGAAACTGTGGGGCTTGAGGCCAATAAGCCTAGACAGAAGTTCCAAGTTCTGTGAGACACCTTGTCTCAAGGGGATAAGATGGAGTGATGATGAAAGAAATCACTTCCTCTGGCCATCAGACATGGACACATGGGCATACATTCACCTGCACACACATATTTGCATACACATGAATATATACATATACCACCGATGACAACCATACAAACACGCAGAGCTGGAAGAACGGAATCAGCTAATACTGACCCCTTTCCAAGATACTTAACCAAAGCAGTCTCAAGGGCTACCATACTGCAGGTCAAATCGTAAGCCTTCCTACTGCTAAAAGTATTCTGTGTAGCTCAGATAGGAACAGTTAAAACGAATGGACAACAGTAGGTGAAAGAAAGTCAATAGTGGGTTTGTTTTTTTTGCTCTTTTTTTGGTATGTGCATGAATGTACTGTCTGCATGTAGGTCTGTGACCCGTGTCCTGCAATTTTTTGGCCTTTTTTGAGACAGGGTCTCCCTGTAGCCCCAGCTGTCCTGGAACTCAGTATGTAGACCAGGCTGGCCTTGAGCTCACAAAGATCCGCCTATCTGCCTCCCAATATTAGTATCAAAGGCATGCTCCACCACGATCAGCTGAAAGTGAACTTTTTTTTATTTAAAAAAAATTTTTTTATTAATTTTATTTATTTCTGTATGTGTATAAATGTACTGTCTGCATGCAGGTGTGTGCACCCATGTCGTGCAATGCTGCGGAGGTCAGAAGAGGGTCTCGGGTTCCCCTGGAACTGGAGTTCTCCTGGAATTGGAGTTTCAGACGATTCTCAGCTGCCATGTGGGTGCTGGGGATCGAACCCGGGTCCTCTGTAAGAGCGGTTGGCGCTCTTAACCGCTAGGCCATCTCCAGGGCTGTTGGGATAGCGCAGCCGTTAAAGGCTGAGGCTGAGAACCGCAAAAAAAGTGAATGTTTTTAACCTTCTACATTCAAATCGGGAGAGCAAGATGAAATAAATAAATCCACAAATCTCCAAAGAGTCAAAAATGGCTTCAGAGTAACAGAAATCTCTAGGAGAATAAAAAGTCCAATGAATGGTTTATGATCTTCCACATAACTAAGAAGTAGAAATAACAAGACTAGTCACATCCACTCATTCATGCATCCAGGGAAATAATCTGGAAAAAATACATCAGGATTAAAACCACAAAGAGACCACGCCTGAACTCCTGAAAGTCTAGGTAACAAAATAAAAACATCTAAGTGTACATTATTTAAATTTATTTATTTATTTATTTATTTATTTATTTTATGTGTATGAATGTACTGTCTGCATGCAGGTTTGTGCATCCATGTCATGCAATGCTGCGGAGGTCAGAAGAGGGTGTCGGATTCCCATGGAACTGGAGTTCTCCTGGAATTGGAGTTATGGACAGTTCGCAGCCACCATGTGGGTGGTGGGGATTGAACCCAGGTCCTCTGCAAGAGCAGTTGGTGCTCTTAACCGCTAGGCTATCTCTCCAGCCCAGCATTTAGAAGCCGGGCGTGGTGAGGTATGCCTTCAATCCCAGAACTTGGGAGGCAGAGGCAAGTGGATCTCTGTGAGTTCAAGGCCTGCCTGGTCTACACCAGGCCAGCTGAGGCTAAAGGGAGACCTTGTCTCAAACACACACACAAGGCATTTAGAAGAAAATTATTGCCAAAGGAAAATAGAAAATGAGGTTCAAAGTTAAATCTAACACGAACAGTATTTATTAAAGATCATCATTGGTACAGAATTTTACATCATATATAACATTCTCCAAAACAATATAAAGTACAGAGGCAGGCGGATCTCAGTGTCTTCAAGGCCAGCCAGGTCAACATAGCGTGTTCCAGGCCAGCTGGGGCTAGAGAAAGACCCTGTCTCAAAAAGATAAAAATAAGAAGAAAAAAAAAAAAGATAAACTCTATTTGCCCATTAGTTAGCTTTTAAATTTCAAATGCATTATTCCAGGCCCAAAGCTAAACATATATATGAGAAATAACCATTCTTCATTCTTCGCAAGACCTACATTTTGAAATTCCATTTATTTAGACTATTTTAAGAAATATTCATGGCATCTCTTAAAAGCTTTACATCTGGACTGTGGATTTCCCAAGACCACCTGAAGCACAGGTAGGAACCGGGTGCTTCAACCAGGCAGATTGTTTTATTTGATTTAACTGTCTTTGACTCAATTGGCTTGTGTGGCTGTGGGGGCTGAGTTGTCCTCCCAGCTGGTATAAAAAGTGGGTTTGTGTGAGTCTTGAGATCCGGGGTTTCCCAAGACCACCTGAAGCACAGGTACCGGGGTGTGGGCTAAACAGCAACACCCCTCATGCCCCCTACCCACCCCCACCCCCGCCAACTGGGATTGCCGAAGGAGTGTCCAAGTGGATTCTTTGGAGAACCTTCAGAACAGAAAGGGAAGAGTGAGTTAGACTTCCAATAGAAAGCCTAAAGCTTAGACAAGTCAACATTATAAGAAGGAGAAAGAGAAAAAATCAAAAAACGAAGCATTGAAGGAGGCAAGCAACAGCAAGCCTTTCACACAGTGAAGACCATTTGGGATTCAATGGAATAGAGGCAAAGAGATATATTTCGACAGAATTCTATTAAAACTTTCCAAAAAGACTTACAACCAACTTATAACTTCAATTGTTTAGAAGGATGACAGAGCTGGAATTCCTCCCACAATTCCTTCTATGAAGCCACGCATCACTCTATTACCAAAACCAGGACAAGAAGAACAACCAAAAGAGAAGAATATAGACCCCATCTCATTAATGAACACGATGACAAAAATCCTAAAACAGAACTGAGACAAATCACATACAGACCACATCAAGAAGATCATCCACCATGACCAAGTAGCACTTTATCCAGAGTATGCACAGGAGATGGTTCAACATCAAAAATCAATAAATACATCAAGCATATAAAAATGGAATGAAAGACAAAAACCACACCATCATCTCAATTGAAACAGAAAGATTATGAAAAATCCAGCATCCCTTAAGCTTAAAGTACCCATAGGGAACTGGAATTTGGAGGGATTCATTCCTCAATAACAAGCCATAATACAAGGAAATCCACAGCCGAATATCGAACCTAAATAGGGGAAAATGACAGAAACATATATCCCTTAAAGGTAGGAAGTTGGCAAGGCTCCCCTGTCACACTCCTCTACAATGAGTGAGTGCTTGAGACACTTGCTAGAAATAGAGGCAAAAAAGGAAATTAAGGAGTGCGCTAATGTGGAAAAGAGGGAAAATGACAATACTAGTCCCTTTTTTTGTGAATGATATGATTGTTTACTTAAGGGATGCTAAAGCTCCACCAGAAACTCTAGAAATGATTAAACGGAACTTAAAAGTGGCAGGATAAAAATTAACCTAGAAAAAAAGTCAATAGCCTCATTTGTATTACACACCAATAACAGCAACTGGATAAGGAATTCAAGGAGACCTTCCCATCACAATAGACCTCAAAAACAATAAATACCTAGAAACAAATTTAACGAAGCAAAGATCTCTTACAACAAATTTAAGCATTGAAAAAATAAAGTTGAAGAAGACACTCATAAGTGGAAAAACCTCCCATGAGCTCATGGATTGGGAAAATTAACATAAGTAAAAATGTTCCACATTCCTACCCAAAGCTTTGTATATAGATTAATGCAAATCCGCCAATACAAAACCCCAAAGTTCTTCTCTCTCTCACAGGCTATGGAAAAAAAGTCACTATATTTCATTTGGAAAAACAGACACCAATACCATAAACTTAGCACTGAGTGAAGAGCTACAGGGGTTCAAGGAAAGAAGAAGAAAAGGGAGAAAAAGAAAGAGGGAAGGGGTATCACCAGACTTCAAACTAATAAAACAGGACTATGTCATATAAAGACATCTTGGTATTGTCACAAAAAACAGACCTGTTGAACAATGGGACAAAACGAGAGATCCAAACTTGAGCACATATATTTCAGCGCATCTCATATTTGACAAGGAGGCCCAAGAAGACACAATGGGAAAAGAAGCATCTCAGCAAATGGTGATGCACAAACGGATCACCACATGTAGAAGAATGAAAATTAACCCGACCCCTGTCACTCCTGTACAAATGTCATGTCCAGATGGCATTAAAAGACCTCATGGACCCAAACGCTAAGAGAAAGAAGAAAAGTTGGCAGCAGACTACAAGACATAGGTGTAGGAAAAGACTGTCCTGAATCAGACAGCAGCTGTGCAAGATTAAGTCAGACAATTGACAAATGGGACCCTCATTAAACACAAAAGCTTCTGTACATCAAAAGAAACAATCAAGGAAGTGAAGAGAAATCCCACAGAGTGGGAGGAAACCTTCACCACAGATATATCTGACAAAGCATTGATTTCCAGATCATATAAACCACTCAAAAAACAAAGAAGAAAAAAGAAACAAATGACCCACTAAATAGATGAAGCAAAGACCTGAACAGAGACTTCACAAGTGATGAATTAGAGATGGCTGAGAAACATCTTAAGAAGTATTCAACATCATTAATCATTAAGGAAATGCAAATCAAAACCACTTTAAGATACCATCTTACTCCAATAAGACTCCTAGGATCAAGAAAACAAATAATACCAAGTGCTGGAGAAGTTGTGGGGAAAGGGGAACACTCATCCACTGCTGGTGGGAATGTAAATTCGTACAGCCATTATGGAAAGCAGGGTGGAGAACCCTTGGAAGACTTGGAATGAACTTTCCACCTGACCCAGCCATACCACTCCTGGGCATGTACCCACAAGACTCATCTTACCGCAGAGATACATGCACAGTCATGTTTGTTGCAGTTCTCTTCACAATAGCAAGGAGCTGGAACCAACCCATGTGCCCCTCAACTGATGAGTGGATAGAGAAAAGGTGGTACATCTACACAATGGAGTTCTATGCAGCGGTAAAGAAAGATGACATCATGAGCTTTGCAAGTAAATGGCTAGAGCTAGAAAATATCATGCTGAATGAAGTAACAGTCCCAGAAAAAGAAAAACAAATGACGAATGGTATCCCTCATCTACGGATACTAGCGCCAATTACCTAATTGAATGGCAAACTGAGCAACGTCAATGTGATCTGAAAACAGCTGTGGTCTTACATTGTGAATCCCTTAAAATATAATAAATGAAAAAAATAAAAAATAAAAATAATTTTTTTTAAAAAGCTTTACATCTGGACTGCATGAGTGGATAGGACAGCCAGGCCGCACACACTCCGTGCCCAGCTTCCCAGGTAGGTTTTCTGGCATGCAAGCCAGTGTGGGCCCACCCCGGCACCTGCCACCCATCGCTAGAACCATAGAGGGGAACCGCGTGCATGGATTGAAGGACAGCCAGGCCACACACACTCCATGCCCAGCTGCCCAGGTGCCCCCCCCAAGCTACTGATACTGTGATGGAAAGTATAAACTGCTGGTGCTGTGGTTTACTGTGGTAGGGACGATCCAGCAGTGTCAGTGATTCAAGGCTGCACAGCCAACACTGAGGAAGAAACCACCAGGAAGCAAACTGAGTGACCAACCAGTCCTCCATAATAACATTTTAAACTAGCAACAGAAACCAAACATACAAACAAAGGGGGGAGGAAACAACAACAACAACAAATACATGTGCCAAAGACACATCGGAAAAAACAACAATAAGGGAAAAGCTCAAAATAAATCCCCACCAAACTCAACCAATCCTGTAGAAGATCCCAACAACGAGATCTCCCTGGAAGGAAACCAAAACACTGACCTTAGAAGAACAATTGTAGACATATTCAAAGACTATGAAGAACAAATCAGAGAACTAAAGGGAGAGAATGAAAAACTTATGAAGGAATTAGAAGGAAAGAATAATAAACTCCTGAAAGAACTAAAAGGAAAGATTGACAAACTCAGAAAAGAACTAGAGGAAGAGAAATACAAACTACAAAAAGAACTAGAGGGAGAGAATGACAAACTCTGGAAGGAACTGGAAACATTGAAATGATCTCAGGCTGAAAGGAAAAAAGAAACTGACCAGCAAAGCAACGAGCTACAAGAAAAGAACGAAAAGCTCCAAAAGGAAGCAGAAATACTGAAGAAAGCACAGGATGAAATAGAAAAGGAAACTGGCGCACGCCTTTAATCCTAGCACTTGGGAGACAGAGGCAGACGGATCTTTGTGAATTCAAGGCCAGGCTGGTCTACAAAGTAAGCTCCAGGACAGCTGGGGCTACCGGGAGACCCTGTCTCGAAAAAGACCAAAAAAAAAAAGGAAATTGAACATTCATCCAATCAACAAAGGATGGGAAAAAGCCTCAGAAGAAAAATGGATGAAGCAGAAAAAGAATATCAGACCTACAGGATAATACAGCACAGCTAGAAACCTCAAGTAAAGATTATGAAAAATTAAAAAAAAAAAATGAGTGGAACAACCAGAGAATGTGGGACACTGAAAAGACCAAACTTCTGCATCATAGGGATAGAGGAATAAAAGAAAAGTTAAATACTGATATTATTTAATTATTATTAAATATTAAATATTAAATACTGATATACTCCTAAAATTATTCTTTCAGGAAAGAAATGAATGCTAATTATGACTGACTCCATTTTCCAAAAGAAACAGATGCCACTATGGCAAGAACGAGTCAGAAAAACTTGAGTAGAAATACAAGGCCTAGGACTTAAATGAGTAATCACAGACATGCTTCACCCCAAAGTCTCTGGGAAAGTTTCCTGATAAGAAAACCTTTCATTAGCTAAATGAGTCCATTCATTTATTCATTTCAATACTTATGGTTCTGAATAAGCTACAACCCATTCTTTCTGTACTACAGAGATAGCATTAAACAGCATGAAAAACTTTATCTATTAGAAACTTAAAAAAAAAGGGGGGGGGGCTTCCTGTAGCCCCAGATGGCCTGAAAATCACTATGTAGATCAGGCTGGCCTTGCTCTCACAGAGATCCAACTGGCTGCCTCCCAAGTGCTGGGATTAAAGGCATGCTCCACCAAGCTCAACCTATGAAATACTTTCAATGAGATGTAATAAGGACTATTAACATGATTCTAAAGGGAGATTTTTCTAGGGTGCTTTGAATATAAAATTGATCTATATTTAAGTGATATATACCACACATACTGTCTTCTGGGTTTATCTGGGACAGAGCACTCTTAAATAAACCAAGTCCTACACAGCTTCCTGTTTCAACGACACCTCAATATTCATTCTGTTCTTGAAATTATTGAAGTCTGATATTAGGGCCAGCTTATTGAGTAAAGGCACCTGTCACTTAGCCTGATAACCTGAGTTCCACCCCTGGGACCAACATAGTACAAAGAGAAAACCAACTATTGCAAGTCATCATCTGGCCTATGTACATGTGTATGTGCACCCAAACGAATAAAATTTTAAATATGTTAGTGAAATCCTCATATTAAATTTTGTAAGCAGCTTCTAAAACAATTCCAGATCTACTCCTTTTGACATTTGTATTCTCTTCAGACTGCACACCACAAAAAAAGATGGCATAAGGCTGATGTGTGTAAATAGTAGTGTACTGGTATAACTTCTGAATCTGGGTTATAAAGACATTGCTGCGTCTTGCTTCTTCCTTGCCCTCTCAATTTTCTCTGTAGTAAGGTCAGTTCCATGCTATCAGATGCCCTTTTAAGGAGACCACATTTAAAAAAGCTAAGAAGTACCTCTGACCAACAGCTAAGGAAGAAAAAGACTTGCAAACACCAAGTGAATGAGACTAAAATGGATCTACTCCTGGTGAGCCTGAAAAGACCACTGTGACACCTTGCTAACACCCTGTATGACACAGAGAGCTGGACAAGCCAGATGAGCTACACTTGGGTTCCTGTCGAACAGAAACTGAAATAAATAAATGGTTACTGCTACTCCTCAGGAAACAAATGTTAAAAAGCAATAGGTAATTAATGTATTGGTCAAAAAAATAGCTGGGGGTGGTGGCACAAGCCTTTAATCCTGGCACTTGGGAGGCAGAGGCAGGTGGATCTTTGTGAGGTCAAAGCCAGCCTGGTCTACAGAGTGAATTCCAGGACAGCTGGGGCTACAGGGAGACCCTGTGTCGAAAAGACCAAAATATACACACAAATATCAGAAGCAGAATGTGAACATACTTAAAGAAGTGCAAGATTACAAAGAGCTCAAAGAATTAAGAAAAGAGAACGAAGAACTCAAGAAGGAACTGGAAACACTGAAAAGATCCCATGTTGAAAAAGATAAGAAAACCAACCAGCAAAGCAAAGAGCTACAGGAAGGGATTGAGAAGCTCCAAAAGGAAGTGGAAATACTAAAGAAATCAGAAGAGGAAATGAAAAAGGAAATCAAACACTCATCCAATCAAGAGGAAAAGGAATGGAAAAAGCCTCAGAAGTAGAATGGAGGAAGCAGAACAAAGAATATCAGACCTGGAAGATAACACAGAACAACTAAAAACCTCAAGGAAAGATTATGAAAAATTTAAAAATACACAAAAGTGGAACAACCAGGAACTGTGGGACACTATGAAAAGATCAAACCTCCACATCACAGGAATAGAGGAAGGAGAAGAATCCCAAGAGAACCTAATTGAATGGCAAAATTGAGCAACGTCAATGTGATGTGAAAAACAAGCTTGGGTCTGTTTACATTATGTGAATCCCTTAAAATATAAGAATGAAAAAAAGAAAAAAATAAAAAAATTTTTTTTAGAAAAAAAAGCTTTACATCTGGACTGCATGAGTGGGATAGGACAGCCAGGCGCACACACTCCGTGCCCAGCTTCCCAGGTAGGTTTTCTGGCATGCAAGCCAGTGTGGGCCCACACTCGGCACCTGCCACCTCCTAATAGCTAGAACCATAAGGGGAACCGCGTGCATGGATGAAGGACTAGCCAGGCCACAACACTCCTGCCCAGCTGCCCAGGTGCCCCCGCCTCAAGCTACTGGTACGTGATGGAAAGTATAAACTGCGGGTGCGGTGGTTTACTGTGTAGGGAGGATCCAGCAGTGGCAGTGAGTCAAGGATGCACAGCCAACACGAAGAAGAAACCAACAGGAAGCAAACTAGTGACCAACCAGTCCTCCTAGATACAATTTAAACTAGCAACAGAACAAACATACAAACAAAGGGGGGAGAAACAACAACAACAACAAATACATGTGCCAAAGACACATCGGAAAAAAACAACAATAAGGGAAAAGCTCAAAATAAATCCCCACCAAACTCAAACCAATCCTGGTAGAGATCCCATACAAGAGATCGCCCTGAAGGAACAAACAAACACCTGACCGTTGGAAGAACAATTTGTAGACATATCAAAGACTAGGTAAGAACAAACAGAGAAATAAGAGGGAGAGAATGAAAACTTATGAAGGAATTAGAAGGAAACGAATAAAACTCTGCAAGAACTAAAGGAAAGCTTGACAAACTCAGAAAGAAAAAAAAAAAAAAATCAAAACATAAAAGAGGGAAGAGCATACATACAAACTACAAGAAAAGAACTAAGAGGGAGCAAATGAACAAACCTGGAAGGAACTGGAAACATTGAAAAGAGATCTCAGGCTGAAAGGAAAAAAGAAACTGACCAGCAAAGCAACGAGCTACAAGAAAAGAACGAAAAGCCTCCAAAAGGAAGCAGAAATACTGAAGAACTGATGAGTGGATAGAGAAAATGTGGTACATCTACACAATGCAGTTCTATGCAGGAGTAAAGAAAGATGACATCATGAGCTTTGCAGGTAAATGGCTGGAGCTAGAAGACATCATGCTGAGTGAAGTAACTCAGTCCCAGAAAAACAAATGACAAATGGTATCCGTCATCTGTGGATGCTAGTGCCAATTACCTAGTTGTAAGTATTTCTTGTGCACAGCCCCTCGAGCAAGCAGTTGGGAGTGATGCATATTGGAAACAACAACAACAGAAAGGACTACATCAAAGAACTGACTGAAACAGTGAACTTCTGCTCAAAACAGTCAAGGTCCACATGGAGAATATGGAGAAAGACTGAGAAAGAGATGAAAAGCATGTTTGGCAGAATATATGAGCTCTGGTGGGGTGGGTGCATAGGGTGGGGAACACGGGTCTAGATTTAATAATCTTGTACAAAATATATACTTAAAAAAATAAAAAACAACAAAAAAAATACCACTCTGTCTTTTGCACTCAGTATACAGTAGATAACAAGAGCATAGGAAGTACCAGAGAAATGAAAGATTTCCAGGAAATACCAGACCCTTAGAGATCTCTGTATCTCCACAGCTTGTATTCTACACAGCTTATGGATGCTACAAGTTACAAAATGCAGAATTTGCTTTGTCCTTTTATTAAGCCTCTAAGTCCCAGGTATAAACAGACAAAAGCAGCCGGGCGTGGTGGCGCATGCCTTTAATCCTAGCACTCAGGAGGCAGAGGCAGGCGGCTCTTTGTGAGTTCAAGGCCAGCCTGGTCTACAGAGTGAGTTCCAGGACAGCTGGGGCTACAAGGAGACCCTGTCTCGAAAAGACCAAAAAAAAAAAAGAGACAAAAGCAGAAGGCCATGTAGGAAAACTCCCATTTTTTCTGGAATAAACAGACTGAAAGTAGAACTCCTAAAATTTTCAGCTAAATGAATAAAAAAAAAGAAGAAATTTTACTAGCAAAGACTGTTCTATCTTGTATCTAATAAATTCATATTAAGCTTAAATAAGTTAATTCTTATGGAAATTATCTTTTCTCTATTATTGCAGTTTGCAAACAAGTTAAGGAATCTATTAAAAATTCTCATTGATTCCTTAAAATACCAGTATTTCTGAAAACCATGAACCCTTCCCAATTTATGAATTTTAACTAGTTTACAACATCATATTTGCAGTTAAGATTTTCACTGAAGGCACCAAGTATGAATGGAAAAGCTTGGCTCTGCTGTCCCCTAGTGGAATCACAGTTTGCAACCTAAGATAACTCAAAATTTGTGAGAATAATAACCCAGGCAAATAAGGCAGAACTAGAATATAGTCAAGGTGATCTTATTACCTAGTACTCTAGAAAATAGTTATATACGAACTCCCTTCTACCTCCAGCATCCATACCACAAAAAGGAATATATGGTGTGTGCCCACTTTCCAATTATTAATCTTTTGTATTTTTATTTTAAATTTTAAAAACTTGGACTTTTGAATACCAAAGAATGAAAGCCTTAAAGACAATTGCTTTTAAATGATAGGACATAGCACAGGATACATTATAAACTTTATACACACCTCTTGACTTGCTTGTCTCAAATCATATTGTTAAAGGAATTAAGGAAAACAGTGAAATTTTTCAAATGCTAAGGATCCAAAGAATTCATTAAAGGTAAAAACTCCATTAAAACAGTAACTGCTTAGCTAGGAGTGGTGGCACATACGTTTAGTCCCAGAACTTGGGAGGCAGAGGCAGGCAGAGTTCTGTGAGATCAAGACCTGCCTGGTCTACATAGTGAGTTCCAGGCCAGCCTGTGGGAGATCCTGTCTCAAAAAGACCAAAAAAAACAACAAAACAAAACAAAAAAACAGTAACTGCTTGAAGACAACAAACACCTGAATCACTATATTTTTAGTTGGTAAAACATGGAAAATAAAGAAGCCAGCTTTCCTAACTTTAGCAATTTTGCCAATAAATTCATTTTTCATTATTCATTAAATATAGAACTATATTCCAAAATCAAACACGATCTGGTTACCTGGTTTTACTTACAGCCTAACATGGAAGTTTAATTAGTTTCAATTTTTACTTCAGCCTATATTCAACTCAATTATTCAGTCTCATAGATCACAAAACTTTCTCATTATCTCTAAGCCCATTAATGGCTATTTTAAACTACCAGTGGGAAAAAAAAACATGCATTATATATGCTAAACTTTTCACTAACTATACATCTAAAAGAGTCGATTCAGAATGCATTCCTTATGAAGGGTCAGGCTCCTACTTTGAAAGTTAATGACTGTTAGAAAGTACATCAAGACATTCTTTAAAATAGCTATTCTCTTAAAAAAATAAATAGTATTCTCTTTTTAACCATAACATTGAAATATTGTCCTAAGACTTCATCTCTACAACCATCAAGACCAAATTTGATGCCCACCACAGACTGTTCAATTACATATTTTCCCCAACCTCTCCAGAGCTAAGAATGTAGAAATACTTTCCTTTCTTGAACCATTTCCTGATACAATGAAATAAACCATCTCATATAAGGAGATTTCAAAATACTACTAAACATATTTTATGAAGGAATCAGTCTGCCCATTCCACATTCACACCACTGGCACATTTAAAAGGCCTATAAGCAATCCTCTGGTCTACTGTGCAAACAAGATGTCATATCCAACCATTCCTATCCAAAGACTGCCAGGACCATAAAAATGCATATGTATGAGAACACATGCAACAATTTATACAAACTACATGCTTACTAAGGGGAATTAAACCATGGGAGAAAAATATATACCTCACTAACCACCAGTAACAACTTCTCAGAAGATCTCACTGTGAACAAAGTATTAAAGACCACTAAGGTGCACCCTCTTAAGAAACTGCAAACAGGGCTAGTGAGATGACTGAGTGTCGGATGACCAAGTAAAAGTGGAAGGAGAAAACTGACTCCACAAAGTTATGCCCTGACCTCCATATACATACCATAGTGCATCTGCCAACACAAAGCATGCACTTACACACACAAATAATAAAATTAAAAATAGAATAGCTTGCTGCTCTGGGTCTCTTAAATCTCAGGAAAAAAAAAAAAATTTAAAGATGAGTTTGTCCAGCTCTAATGACATCATCCACAGAATCCAGTCTTGACCCTTAATCCTTGCTTAAAACCACCATTAAATCATTAGTACATCACTCCTACTTCAAATACTTTTACTACTATACTACTATTTTCTCCCCTTTTTTTGTTCTCAAAAGAAACGCACAAGTATCTTTCATCACAACTATGTTTGAAAGTGGTTGACAGGGTAAATTCAAATCAACCAAAAAGCACTTATAGTCTTAACACACTATGGAAACTAGAAAACAGGAAAGGAAGAGCTCTACTTACAGAAAAACATGAAAAAACTTTCACTTCAGCTGAAACAAATGTTTCTATGTTTTAAAAAATTGATTTTCTCTTCAGTTATCTAAAACCTGGGTGTCAAAGAAAGGAAGAGGAAGGAGGAAGGGGGGGGTGGAAGAAGGAAGGAGGAGGGAAGAGAGACAGAAAAGGAAGGAAAAAGGAAGGGGACTAAATCCCAAAGGCCCTGGCAAGATAAGCGAGGGATAGAAGAACTTTAATACATGAAGTGGGTACAGAGCAGGTAGAAAAGAAAAATAAATAAATAATAAGCCTGGCAGAGAAGCAGTCTTTGTATAGACAAGGACTTAGCCCTTGCATCTGGAGACCCTACTGTCCCTGGCAAACCCTTAGAAGTTCATAGTTTGAAATGAAAAGCATGTGCTAGTCCAGTTAAACCAACACCAAACTCCATGTAAGTACCAAATTATACAGTATTGTTTATAAGGAAAATAGTAAGAAAATGTGAGACCAAACAATCCAACTGTGGCTAATTATAATTAAACTAACTTTATTGTGCTTAATATTGGGTTATTTACAATTCCTAACCATTATAAACACAGTATTACAACTTTACTGAAATGTTATTCATCCGTTTTCCTTTTTTTGTTGTTTTCTCTGTGTGTGGTATATGTACATGTTCATGTGGATGTAGCACTCATGCATACAGGTGCACGTGCCCAAGTGTTCACATGCATGTGAAGGCCAGACATCAATCGCACTCAAGTGTTCATATGCATGTGAAACCCAGAAGTAGACCTTCCTCAACTACTCTCCTCATTATTTCTTGAGGTGGGGTCACTCACTGAACCTAGAGCTCATCCACTCAGCGAGGATGACTGGACAGTGACTTCCTGGGATCCACTTGGCTCTACCCTACAGTACTGGGAATACAAACCAGACACATGCCAGCCATACCAAACTTTTTTTTCTTTTTAACTTTTATTTTATGATTTCATGATGAACTTTTTATGTGAATGCTGGGAACTCATGACAGGCACTAAAGGCTTCACACATGCTAATAAAGCAAGCATTCTTTCTGAGCTAAATGCCTAATCCTCTTAACATTTTACTGTTAAGGCAGGGTCTATGAGACTCCTGCCTTGGTCTGCCAAACTGCTGGGATTATAGGCCTGAGCCATCAAGTCCATCAAAATAAAGAGAGGTCTTATCTCTCTATTTTCTTAAGATCAGTTTCTGGACATAGAATTTTTTAATGTCATATTTATTTTTATTTTATGTGTGTGAGTGTACTGCCTGCATGTATGTAAGTGCACCCATGTCATGCAATGCCCACAGAGGTCAGAAAAAGGCATCGAACTGAAACTGGAGTTACAGATGGTTATTAGCCACCATGTGGATGCTGGGAACTGAACTTGGGTCCTCTACAAGAGCAGTCAATGTTCTTAACTGCTGAGCCATCGCTCTAGCCCATGAACACAGAATTTTTAAGGCAGAGAGAAATACCCCAAGGCATTTGATATGCATTACCAAGGCTACCCAGAAAGCAATTAACTATTTGCAATCCTACCAGCCATGACCATCTCCCAATTTCCCTACAACCTCAACAGTCCTGGCATAGTGTATAACCCTTTTCATTCATTCAGATCCATTTACACTGCATCCTTTAGCTCCAAATAACTATGACTTTGTCTTCTTTTCTGGATACTTTCCCCATTGTCTTGAGCAAAAATAGAGTGCTTTTACTGCAAGTGTCATAAAGGAAAACAATAGTTAAAAAAAGCATTAGGAAGGGCTCTCACCAATGCCTTTAATTCTCACCCAGAAGAAAAAAGTTATCTATAACTCCTATCATCCCTGTCTCTTACTAGAACCTATACCACAGAAATTAAGACCACAAGATCTGGGGGACTAGAGAGATGGCTTAGCAGTTAACAGCATCGGCTGTTCATGCAGAGGACCCAGGTTCAAATCCCAAAAGCCACAATGTCCATTACTCAAGTTCCAGGGGATCCGAAATCCTCTTCTGTCCTCCACAGGCACTGCATGACACCACAGGTGTACTTACTTACATACATGCAAGCATAACACTCATACACACAAAAAAAAAAAAAAAAAAAAAAAAAAAAAACAAGATCTGAACTAGAGAAATCAGACTGCTTGGACTCAAATTCTGTCTCTTTGGATTGTCCAACACATTATGTAACTGCTAAAGACCTGGTTTTTGGGCCAAGCCTAATGGCATATACTTTTAACCCCAGCACCTAAGAGGCAGATGACAGTAGATCTCTCGGAGTACAAGGCTAGCCTGCTCTATATACTGAGTTCCAGGCCAGTAAAGATCTACATAGTGAGACCCTGTCTCAAAAACTGGAATTGGGATTCATCTAAAAATAGAGAGGTCATTAAGACCCAATGAGATGTTATTTGGTAACCAATTCTAAGAAAAGTTTAAAAGGCAAAAATTGAAACAAAAAGCTAAAATTAAATTCATGGATTTTTCTCAATTACAATAGCCTTCAGATGCCATGTTCTCCATTTTTACTTTGTGTGTGTGTGCGTGTGCGTGTGTGTGTGTGCGCGCACGCGCGCCATGGAGTACATCAGAGAACAAATGTCAGAAGTTGATTCTTGCCTTCTACCTTGTCAAGGCAGGGTCTCTCGTTTCTGCTGCGGACAGTGCACTCCAGGCTAGATGGCCTACAAGCTTCTGGGCATTTCTGCTGTCTCTGTCTCCCATCTCACTATGGGAATGCTGGGATTACAGACTGTTGTCACTCCATCTGGCTTCAGTAGACTTCAGAGATCAAACTCCAGTTGTTAGACTTGTGTGGCAAGCACTTTTACCCACTGAGCCATCTCCTCTGCCCAATCATGTTGCTATTAACTCACGCTACCAAACACCAATGCTCACATACCTAATCGCTCCATTCTTTGTTTACTTGTAGTTGGAGCAAAAGCATGATTTGTGATTAAGCAGTATAAAAAGCAGGCTGGAGAGATGGCTCAGTGATTAAGCACACTGGCTGCTCTTGCAAAGGACCAGGGTTTGGGTCCCAACACCACACATGGCAGCTAACAATCATCATAACTCCAGTTCCAGGGGACACAAAGAAATGGGCCAGCACACCTACCTGGCAGTTCTACCTGCTCTATGAATATAGGTGTTGGCATCCTCTGGACAATCAAACTGAAGAACCCAATTCACAGCTGGGAAATCTATAAAGAAGAAATATCAAGAAAAAAGATTTCAAGATCTGCCCTGCTGTATTATTTTTATTTTACAATATGTAAAAAAAAACATTCTATCACATCATATTGATAAAAACTCTTTTTAAAAACTTAACTGCACAAATAAAATATTTATAAACATTTCTATACTCTGACAAAGTGAACTAAAATTAATCACAGTATTTGACTGTGAAAATTACTTCATATCTGACAGAAAATTCTGCTGGGCGTGGTGGCGCACGCCTTTAATCCTAGCACTCGGGAGGCAGAGGCAGGCAGATCTTTGTAAGTTCAAGGACAGTCTGGTCTACAGAGAGAGTTCCAGGACAGCTGGGGCTACAGGGAGTCCCTGTCTCGAAAAGACAAAAAAAAAAAAAAAAGAAAAGACAGATTCTGACAAATAATAAGATATTCTGATGTCTAATAACCTAAAAGTACCACTCTTGATAGGCTCCCAGTGGTTTCCAGGGCTGAGAAGATGGCTCAGTCAATTGCCTGTCACATAAGCATGAGAACTTTATTCTGGATCCCTAACGATCACATAAAAAAGTTTTAGAAAGTCAAGCTCCACAGTACTTGCCTATAAGCCCAGCAACGGGAAGGCAGAGACATAACACAAGAGTCCTTGGCTTACTGGCTAGCTACTTT
The DNA here is from genome assembly GCA_009823505.1 of Rhizomys pruinosus. Classification (NCBI taxonomy): domain Eukaryota; kingdom Metazoa; phylum Chordata; class Mammalia; order Rodentia; family Spalacidae; genus Rhizomys; species Rhizomys pruinosus. The sequence goes on from VZQC01005124.1 coordinate 316,938, forward strand.
AGCAGAACCAGTAAGCTTCAAGCTCAAGATTCCAACATCAACCTCTGTATTTCACATCCTCTATACACATGTGCACACACATGCATGCTTACTCGCATACTCATGTACATATACATGCATGAGCATACATACAAAATAAAAATAAATTAAAATTACAAAAAGATTTGATTTAT
>VZQC01005124.1:318698-350358 GCA_009823505.1 Rhizomys pruinosus
CTGGGAAAGAAGAATCTGCATGCCACAGAACTAATGAGGCAAATCAGTTACAGAAAAGAACTTATAAAAAACCAGTAAGCATAAATGACTTCATGAATATTTCAATAATCTGACTCTCCTGAAGAATCCCTTCTTATTAGTACATGGCTAGTATTCATAAATATCAACTAAATAAGAATTTAACCAAAATACTATGGGATTAAAAACAGGAACTGGGGCTGGAGAGATGGCCTAGCAGTTAACAGTGCTAACCTTAACCGCTAAGAGTGGTTAAGACTGCTCTTGCAGAGGACCCAGGTTCGATCCCCAGCACCCACATGGTGGATGAGAACCATCTTTAACTCCAGTTCCAGGGGAATCCCACACCCTCTTCTGACCTCCACGGCATTGCATGACATGGGTGCACAAACCTACATGCAGACAGTACATTCATACACATATGAAAATAAATAAATAATTAATTAATTAATTAAAAAAAAAACAGGAACAACTGATTTCTAAAAAGATTCTGAAAATAACTTTGAGGTAAAACAATTGAACTTAACTTTTTTTTCTTTTTTTGGTCTTTTCGAGACAGGGTCTCCCTGTAGCCCCAGCTGTCCTGGAACTCACATTGTAGACCAGGCTGGCCTTGAACTCACGAAGATCCGCCTGCCTCTGCCTCCCAAGTGCTAGGATTAAAGGCGTGCGCCACCACGTCCAGCTTGAACTTAACTTTAAGAGCACCATTTACCCAGAACCAGCAAAAAGGTATATAGGGAAAACATTCCAAACAGAGATGAGCCTGAGCAAAGATAGAGATGGCTCAGAACAAAAGACACACTCTGGTGCCTGTTCTAGAGGGGAAGAGGACTACCCAGTTCTGTCAATTTGGCCAAACTAAAAATTCTTCTAACAATATTTTTATTTGAATCTACTATGTTCCCAGAATCATTAATACCTAAAGCAGTTCTGAAGACAAAATAGGCAGTTTCTACCCTCATGGAACTCAAAAGCCTCATTCGTGATCTCTTTTAACAAAAATACAGGATTCTCATTATCTATAAATCTGCCTCCTACCACTGTATATCTCACACAACATAATTGTTTAACAGAAATCTGAAAGCTTAAATAGGTAATCCGACGCAAACATGTTCAAAAGGTAAAACGAAACAGTCAATACCTCTTTACAACTGGAGAAAAATACAATACTCTTCTTCCTCAGGTGGCTTCTCAAAAAGGAAAACAGCACACTTATTTTTTGGTGCAGCTCACAAACAATGTAGTTCTGTTCCAAAGTAGCAGGGGTGCTTATAGAATCAAAAGAAAAAATTATTAAAAATGTCATACTGCTGCCTTTGAAGTCAACACTAAAAAAAAAAGAACATGTTAATAGTAGCCCATTCTCTCAACCTCTGTTACGTATGCACCTCATGAAACTAAAAACCTTCTCCATAGCAAAGGAAGCAACCAATGTAGTGAAGAAGCCCACAGACTGGGAGTGACTCTGCCAGCTGCAAATCTGATAGAGGATTACTTTCCAAAATATACAAAGAACTGAAAAAATAATCAGGAAATGACCCAACAAAACAATGTGCTACAGATATGAACAAAAAGTTCTCAAATGAAGAAATAAAAACAGCAAAGAAATACCTTCAAAGTATTTGACATCCTTAGTAATAAGGGAAATGTTAAGACCTCATCTTACTCCAGTCAGAATGGCCAAGATCAAGGAAACAACTTACAACAAATGCTGGCGATCATGTGAGAAAAGGAGAACTCTCATTCGATGCTATTGAGATTGCAAACTAGTGCAGCCACTATATAAATCACTGTGGAGAAGTCTCAAAAAAACTAAAAATTGATTTACCATATAAGACAGCTTTACCACTCCTTTGCATACACCCAAAGGACTANAAAAAGAATGTTTTATAAACATTCTAAGAGCACCAGGAAGACAAGGAAAATTGTAAAATGATCACTGCAGTCAGGGGTCCTGCTGCATGCCTTTCATCCCAGCATTCGGGAGGTAGTGGCAGGGAAATCTCTGTGACTTTGAGGCTGACCTGGTCTATATAGCAAGTTCCAGGCCAGTGAGGAATATATAATGAGACTACCTCAAAAGAAAAAATGTAATTACTAAAGAAGGATAATGTATTTTGGCCTACTGTTCATGTATACACTGCAATTAATACAAAAAAGTAACTGGAGAATTCAAGTTACCACCTGTTTATCCTTATACCCATCTCCAAACTAGTTCTGCTCTCTATAACTTCAATCTTCATCCTAGCCCCATCAAACTACAAGATGCTTATTACCACAGTATCGTTCTGAAAACAAAAATGTGTGTTAAACAGTGACTTTAGAGTGAAAATCAGAGTGATTAGTGAAAAGATGGATTTTACCTATTTTTCTTATTAATGACTTAAAATTTCAACTATTTTCCAACTTTGAAAGATAAGAATCTTTTGTATCTTTCAACTTTTAATCTTTTAATCTTCTAATCTTTGATGACTATGCAGGCACCTCAGAATTCTATGATTTAATTATCATGAAACATTAGCAACAGCTCAAAAGATGCAATTACAACAATGTTGCAGTGGCATCCTTAATGCCATCAACTTATACACTTACTAGTTTCTCTCACAGATTTTTTTAATTGAATTTTTGCAATTTTCATACAACATAGTTTGATGGTATTTAGATCCTCTCCCCATCTGAACCTCCCCAACTTTCCCCTGCCCAAATACACTCATATATATATATATGAAATGTGCCCTATAAAGTTTGATTTCTATCCCTAAATGTCCTAATGTGGGTCCATTCACTGGGCACACCAAGAGTCCCATCCCTGTAAGACACTGTCTCTCCCATTACCAAAAGTTTCTTAGGTTGGGTTGGGATTTCTTATCCACTTCTCCATGACTATGCTGGGATTTTGTCTGGTCTGAGCTTGCAAAGGACTTGTGCCTGCTGTCACCACTGCTGTGAGTTTCTTTGAGTAACTCTCACATGATTTTTAGAAGCCCAATTATTTGAGATTTGAGATTCTGAGATTTTCAGGAAAATACTCTATAAGTAAATTATATTTCCCATAATAACAAAAATGTTATCCCAGGACGTCTGCTTACCCAGTCCCCTGGCTGCAATATCAGTAGCAAAGAGTACTGCGGCCCTCTTTCGGACAAACTCATTATAGACTTCCATCCTTCTCATCTGCTGTTGACGACCATGGAGAGCAAGGATAGAAATGCCTGGGCGGAGGCGGCAGAACACCCTGTACAGGTACTGAACCTGAGCACAAGCAAAAAGATGAGCTTGGTGCCTCTAGATAGAAACAGCAGAGCTTAGTCAATGAACACAAAACTGTGTTAAGAGCACAAATTTTACCATTGAAAAGGTTTTAAGTACGAAGCAGAAAAAAGAAATATAGAGTTATGGTCCTCTAACATTTTTCCTCACATATTTCCTAAAAGAATTTTGAGAACAAATTATTTTTAAGTTATTTAAATTATTTCCCATTTTGAATATTTGCAAGAATATAATGTCTTTTTTTTTTTTTTTTTAGACATGGTCTCCTATAGCCCTGGCTGGCCTGGAACTCACTCTGTAGACCAGGCTGGCCTTGAACTCATAGAGACCCGCCTGCCTCTGCCTCCCTGTCGTGCTAGGATTAAAGGCATGTGCCACCACACCTGGCTTAAAGACTATTCTTAGCCACCATTTGGGTGGTTCTTAGCCACCATGTGGGTGCTGGGAATTGAACCTGGGTCCACTGCAAGAGTAGTCAGTGCTCTTAACCACTGAGCCATCTCTCCAACCCAAGAATATAACTTCTATAAAATTGCTATTTTAAATGAAGAGTTCTGGAGCTCGAGATGGATCAGCGGTTAAGCACACTGGCTTCTTGCCGAGGACCCAGGTTTGATTCCCGGCACCCACATGGCGGCTAACAACAGTGCGTGACTCCAGTTCTGGGGGATCCAATGCCCTCTTCTGACCTCAGGCATTTCAAGACACAGGTGCACCCACCTACATAGACATAATATATTCAAACACATAAAAATAAAATATTTTTTAAATATATAAAACACCTGTCTTTTTTTTTTTCTTTTTTCTTTCTTTTTTTTTTTTCTTTTCCAGACAAGGTCTCCCTGTAGCCCCAGCTGTCCCTGGAACTCGCTCTGTAGACCAGGCTGGCCTTGAACTCACAAAGATCTGCCTGTCTCTGCCTCCTGAAGTGCTAGGATTAATGGCGTGCACCACCATGCCCAGCTAAAACACCTGTCTTATAAATATCTAGTGGATTCTAAATAACAAAGTTATTTGACATCCATCAAATGAAAACAATGTAAAGAAATGTCTCCTAAAGGCATTACTTTCTTCTTGTAACTCTCATTTCTAACTTCTGACCTCAAAGAACTACAACTTAGATTTTAAAACTAAAAGTCTTTTATAGATCACATTATAAATTCATACAAAAACTTTCAGTTGTACCTTTAATTTCCTATACAAATGGGCTATATCAACTTTCTTCTCAGACTGAGAATTTCTCAGAGGAGCACTTAGCTGACTCTCACAAAAACAAAGGAGTTAATAAATAACTGTTAAGACATAAATAAAATTTTATTATAAAGACATTTCAGTATATGGTTCTAAAAGGAACTATTGTTTTAGTTGTTTCCTCTTTACTATTTACTCCTATATGGATACTGTTGGACTGAAGCAGAGTTAAACATCATTTCTAACCATGGTATTAAAATATTTTTTCACATAAACACACACAAAAAAGTAGACCCAAAAAGGCTTAATTCTTTGAGCTCCTAAAAACTATGCCAAAAATCCCAATAAAAAGATAACTAATTCAAAAATGCCAAATTGTAAAACTTGTTATTGCCATAAAAATCATTCACTTTCTCAGCAGCAATATTCTGTTAGAACATGGGCCTGCCCCTAAAAGACAGTGGTCACTTTCAAAAGGCCACATCCCACAGCCTGAGGAGATTAGGCAGCCCACACTACATTGCAGCTCTCTCTGGGACAGAAAATTTTTAAGAATCAGTCTATGCTATAACTTGACAGCTCTCAAATTATGGTACCTCGCTTTTCCATGCTCTTTATCACCTAAAGAGTTATTAAATCTTGTTTTATTATTTTATTAATCTTGGTTTTTTTGTCAAGCTCAGATAAGTGGTCATCTGAGAAATTCTCAGTCTGAGGAGAAAGTTAATACAGTTTATTGGTATAGAAAATTAAAAGTAGGGGCTGGAGAGATGGCCTAGCGGTTAAGAGCGCCGACCGCTCTTACAGAGGACCCGGGTTCGATCCCCAGCACCCACATGGCGGCTGAGAACTGTCCGAAACTCCAATTCCAGGAGAACTCCAGTTCCAGGGGAATCCAACACCCTCTTCTGACCTCTGCGGCATTGCACGACACAGGTGCACAAACCTGCAGGCAGACAGTACATTCATACACAAACAGAAATAAATAAAATTAAAAAAAAAAGAAAATTAAAAGTATAACTGAATGTGCCTATATTTAGCTAAATCATGTAATGTGAAACTTCCTACTGTCCGTCCCCCCACACCGCCATCAAAAAAAAAAAAAAATTATACAAGTTTGTTATTTCCTTTGTTCTTGGGATTTTCTGAGACGCTCTGTGCAGAGGCTCTCTGGCCTACCCCCGACACCACCCCCATCCCTCTCATGGCAGCTCTGTCTTTCACTCTCTTTCACTCTCATTTTAATGAAGCTACTCTCCAGGTTTTAAAGGAGAACATCTTCTTCCCTTTAAGAGCCTGCCATGTCTAGATCTCCATATACTGTACTGTTCTTTCTAATGTTCTTCCTCCTACCCTGAGGCCCATACATGGCCTCCGGGCCCTTTCTCCTAATAAACTGCATTCCTTCTGAAGGGAATTATGTGTCAGCCTCAATCCCAGACCATCCACTGCTGTTTTATTACTACTTCTTTTATTTTATTTAGCACTTCTAGGGCCAGGGAAGTTCTGATTCTAGCACACTGTATCAGTAAGATCAGGAATAACGGACTCATGCCTTTTTATTGTAAAGATACACAAAGGGGCCACCATGAAAAGAGAGCTGGGAAAGAAGAATCTGCATGCCACAGAACTAATGAGGCAAATCAGTTACAGAAAAGAACTTATAAAAAACCAGTAAGCATAAATGACTTCATGAATATTTCAATAATCTGACTCTCCTGAAGAATCCCTTCTTATTAGTACATGGCTAGTATTCATAAATATCAACTAAATAAGAATTTAACCAAAATACTGTGGGATTAAAAACAGGAACTGGGGCTGGAGAGATGGCCTAGCAGTTAACAGTGCTAACCTTAACCGCTAAGAGTGGTTAAGACTGCTCTTGCAGAGGACCCAAGTTCGATCCCCAGCACCCACATGGTGGATGAGAACCATCTTTAACTCCAGTTCCAGGGGAATCCCACACCCTCTTCTGACCTCCACGGCATTGCATGACATGGGTGCACAAACCTACATGCAGACAGTACATTCATACACATATGAAAATAAATAAATAATTAATTAATTAATTAATTAAAAAAAAAAACAGGAACAACTGATTTCTAAAAAGATTCTGAAAATAACTTTGAGGTAAAACAATTGAACTTAACTTTTTTTTCTTTTTTTGGTCTTTTCGAGACAGGGTCTCCCTGTAGCCCCAGCTGTCCTGGAACTCACATTGTAGACCAGGATGGCCTTGAACTCACGAAGATCCGCCTGCCTCTGCCTCCCAAGTGCTAGGATTAAAGGCGTGCGCCACCACGTCCAGCTTGAACTTAACTTTAAGAGTACCATTTACCCAGAACCAGCAAAAAGGTATATAGGGAAAACATTCCAAACAGAGATGAGCCTGAGCAAAGATAGAGATGGCTCAGAACAAAAGACACACTCTGGTGCCTGTTCTAGAGGGGAAGAGGACTACCCAGTTCTGTCAATTTGGCCAAACTAAAAATTCTTCTAACAATATTTTTATTTGAAACTACTATGTTCCCAGAATCATTAATACCTAAAGCAGTTCTGAAGACAAAATAGGCAGTTTCTACCCTCATGGAACTCAAAAGCCTCATTCGTGATCTCTTTTAACAAAAATACAGGATTCTCATTATCTATAAATCTGCCTCCTACCACTGTATATCTCACACAACATAATTGTTTAACAGAAATCTGAAAGCTTAAATAGGTAATCCGACGCAAACATGTTCAAAAGGTAAAACGAAACAGTCAATACCTCTTTACAACTGGAGAAAAATACAATACTCTTCTTCCTCAGGTGGCTTCTCAAAAAGGAAAACAGCACACTTATTTTTTGGTGCAGCTCACAAACAATGTAGTTCTGTTCCAAAGTAGCAGGGGTGCTTATAGAATCAAAAGAAAAAATTATTAAAAATGTCATACTGCTGCCTTTGAAGTCAACACTAAAAAAAAAAGAACAGGTTAATAGTAGCCCATTCTCTCAACCTCTGTTATGTATGCACCCCATGAAACTAAAAACCTTCTCCATAGCAAAGGAAGCAACCAATGTAGTGAAGAAGCCCACAGACTGGGAGTGACTCTGCCAGCTGCAAATCTGATAGAGGATTACTTTCCAAAATATACAAAGAACTGAAAAAATAATCAGGAAATGACCCAACAAAACAATGTGCTACAGATATGAACAAAAAGTTCTCAAATGAAGAAATAAAAACAGCAAAGAAATACCTTCAAAGTATTTGACATCCTTAGTAATAAGGGAAATGTTAAGACCGCATCTTACTCCAGTCAGAATGGCCAAGATCAAGGAAACAACTTACAACAAATGCTGGCGATCATGTGAGAAAAGGAGAACTCTCATTCGATGCTAGTGAGATTGCAAACTAGTGCAGCCACTATATAAATCACTGTGGAGAAGTCTCAAAAAAACTAAAAATTGATTTACCATATAAGACAGCTTTACCACTCCTTTGCATACACCCAAAGGACTAAACGCCCTGCTACAGAGACACTTCCTCAGCCTTGTTCACTACTGTACTTTTCACAAAGCTAGGAAATGGAAAAAGACTAAATGTCCCTCATTGGATGAATGGATAATGAAAATGTGGTATATTTATACAATGGAGTTCTATTTAGCTGTAAAAAAAAAAAAAAGAAATTTGCAGGTAAATGAATGGAACTAGAAAGTGTTATAGTAAGGAAACAGACTCAGAAAAATGACACATGTTCTCTCTCATTTATGGATCATGATTCCAAATCTTTAGATGTGAGTATATATCCAAAAATAACTGAGCAAGAGCCGGAAAAGTAAAAAAGAACCATGGGGAAAGAGGAGGAAAAGTAGCTCAAGTGAGCAGAACAACAGGACACAGGTGTTATCAAGTGTGAACGAGAGGGAAGTCGGAGGGTCACACAGGGGAGTGAGAGGAAAGAGGGATAATATTTAGGTGATATGAACAACCGCAAGGAAATGTGTTATTTCATAAATCTACTGAAAAATACACATATAGTATTATATGTGAGTGCACATATATAACAAAAATCACAGTGCTAGGCAAGGAAAACCTCCTTTCAAGTTGTTGATCAAGGTAGTCGAAGAGACTCCCAAAATAACATAAGTTATTGCCACAGCCCATGGTTGACCCCAGAACTTGAAGATAAGATCCTAATGTTAAAGACACGACCTACTTCAGACACAGTATTTGGAGCAACTGACCTGAAGCCTCCTCCCTGAAGACTACCTCTCACAGGATTATAAGGTTCTATGCAAGCTGATACTATATAGGCAATCAGTGGATACCGAGGGAAAGAGTAAGTTTTCCTCAAAGACTAGCTCCCTGATAAATTATCTAATCCCAAGTGGTCAGACCTAAACACATGTACACATGCATTTATATTTTTAAATGTCAAGGGTGGTGGCGCACACCTTCAATCTCAGCACTTGGGAGGCAGAAGCAGGCAGATCTTGAGTTCAAGGCCAGCCTGATCTACATAGCAAGTTCCAAGACAGCTACAGAGAGATCCTGTCTCCAAAAGACAAACAAACAAACAAACAAATAAATAAATTATATATATATATATAGTATTTGTAACAGTAACAATCAAAAAAGAGGACAAGAAATTGAGAGGGAGTAAGGAGGCATACAGGAATCAGAGGGGGGACTGGAAAGGGGTAGAAATAAGCAAATACCATACTCAGATGTGAAATTGTGAAAAAGTAAAAAAAAAAAAATTTAAGTTACACAGCTAGTAAATCAAATCACCAAAGAGCACTCATTCTAGCAGAATCAAGACAGCATGAGTTTTAGAGAGGTATCTGGGTTTTAACTTTAGAGACTGGACCATTTGATTCTCAATCTTTGCAACTATGAGGAAAAATTCTTTAATTTTGTATTTTCACCCCTGTCATATGTACTGAAAATTTAGTATTTTCAATTGACTATTAAGAAGTCAGAACAATCTGGGCGTGGTGGCTCATCCCAGCACTCGGGAGGCAGAGGCAGGCAGATCTCTTTGAGTTCCAGGCCAGCTAGGGGCAGAGGGAGACCCTGTCTCAAAAAGGCCAAAAAAAAAAGGAATCCATAACAATACTGTAAAACAACAAATATAATTATTATTGAAATTTTTTTAAGAGACAAAAAATGCTCTCCAGGTCACATTTTTGGAAATGTTGCATTAAAATATTCTCACACTTAAGCATATATCCAGAATCTGAGTAATTTTAACAGGCATAATTAGTTGTGCTTTGTATATCTAATAATACAAAGCATTGGAGCTGCAGAGATAGCCTAGCGGTTAAGAGCACCGACGCTCTTGTAGAGGAGCCGGGTTCGATCCCCAGCACCCATATGGCGGCTAAGAACCGTCTGTAACTCCAACTTCAGGAGAACTCCAGTTCCAGGGGAATCCGAGACCCTCTTCTGACCTCTGCGGCATTGCACGACACAGGTGCACAAACCTACATGCAGACAGTACATTCATACACATACAAAAATAATAAATTTAAAAAATTTAAAAAATAATAATAATAATACAAAGCATTTTATTCTGTAGAAAATACAAATTTAGGGGCTGGAGAGAATAGCCTAGCGGTTAAAAGCACCAACTGCTCTTGCAGAGGACCCAGGTTTGATCCCCAGCACCCACATGGCGGCTGAGAACCGTCTGTAACTCCAATTCCAGGAGAACTCCAGTTCCAGGGGAATCCAACACCCTCTTCTGACCTCCGCAGCATTGCACAACATGGGTGCACAGACCTACATGCAGACAATACATTCATACACATAAAAAAATAAATAAAATTTTTAAAAAAAGAAAATACAAATTTAAAATTTCTTGAATTTAAAAAGACTGTTTGGGGAGAAAGATTTCATACCTGTACTTTGCTTTTTCATGAACCCAGACATATTCTGGGTTTTTCAAACTCAAGCGTGCAAGGTCCTTTACAGATTTGGTTTGCGTAGCTGAGAAAAGTAAAGTCTGGCGTTTCTTAGGAAGATTTTCAATAATAGCATTCATGGTATCAGCAAAGCCCATATCCAAGATCCTATCTGCTTCATCAAGAACTAAAAAAAGGAAAATGCAAGTTGATCTGTAATATTTAACATACATGAGAAGCTAAATGCAATTTTAGTACACTAAACTGATTATTAAGGAGAAAAAAGACATTAGCAGAGCTGGAGATACAGTTCAGTGGTAGTACTTTTGGCTAGCAAATGCAAGGCCCTGGCTTCAAATCTCAGAATCACAATTAAAAAAAAAAAAAAAAAAAAAGAGCCAGGAGTGGTGGCACACACCTTTAATCCCAGCACTCCGGAGGCAGAGGCAAGTGGATACCTGTGAGTTCAAGCCAGCCTGATCTACATAGCATGTTCCAGGCCACCAGCTGGAACTACAACAGGGTGATCTGACTCAAAAAGGACCCCACACACGCAAAAAAAGACAGGGGAATTCTAAAGGAATAAATCCTAAAGTCGAATTTACACAGTATACTAAAGTTAACCTTACTTTTTGTTTTCCCCTATCTTTCCGAAAACAGGGTCTCCCTGCAGCCCCAGTTGGCCTGGAACTCACTTCGCAGACCAGGATGGCCTTGAACTCACAGAGATCCGCCTGCCTCTGCCTCCCAAGCACTGGGATTAAAAGTGTGGGCCACCACGCCCAGCTTCATTAATGTTACTTTTAACAAAGGTACCATAGTTGGGTAAAAGTTAAAAACTAGGGGAAAGTGGGTAAAGGGCAAAACAGAAATGCTTACTATCACTGCAACACTTCTGAAGAAACACTATCACTGCAACATTTCTGAAGAAACGCTTACTATCACTGCAACACTTCTGAAGAAATGCTTACTATTACTGCAACACTTCTGAAGTACACAAACTTTTCCAAAAACAAAAGAATGAGTAAAATAGACATTAAGTAACATCACAATATAAAAAAGAAAATATTCATTAAAACAAATGCTAAATTGACTTTAAGTTACCAAAAATAGATCATAATTTCTCTATTTTGTTTTGAACACACACCACACACGCTATGCACCTTTCTACATTCAGTTCCCTATTGAAACTTTGCCACTTGTCTTTGTACTAAGAATGATCTGAACCATATCCATCACCTGTGGTGTGTACTGTTTTCTTCATTTCTGTGACAAACACTGTGGAACCTAATGTACCAACCTTGTATATATATATTTGATATCGATCTACAAATCTCAGTGGTCACCAGTTCAATTCATCTTAGGAACCCAAGGCTGGAGACTCAGTTAGGAACCTGGAAGCTGAACTGAAGCACGGTCCATGGAGGAGTGCTGCTTGTTGGCATGCTCCCCTGGCCCCTGCCATCCTGCTTTTTTTATACAATACAGGACCAACCTTCCATGCGGTGGCACGGGCTGGCCTTCTGCTGCATCGCCAACAATCAAGAAGAATACTCCACAAAGTGTCATAGGTCACAGTTCCAAGTGGTGAAGAAAATTCCCCAACTGAAGCTCCCACAACCCAAGTGTGTCAAGTTAACCCACTTAAAGGGTTAGAGATGGGCCAGTGTGTTAAGAGCACTGACTGCTCTATCAGAGGACCGGGGTTCCATCCACATGGTGGCTAACAAAAAAACATCTGTAACTCCAATTACAAAACTCCAGTTCCAGGGAAATCCGACGCCCTCTTATGAAACCTCCACTGCATTGCTCGACACGAGTGCACAAACCTACATTGCAGACACTACACGCTCATAACACATAAAAAAAAATAAATAAATTAATAAAGTTGCTCCCTACTTTAAGGGATAAGGTATAGTAAGGTTAGGGTAACTGCAGGTATGTGGCACTCGAGGTCCTAAATTCTCTACATGTAAACTTTGAACCTAATATCCCAATTCTCATTGCTCTATCCTGGACTCCTCTATCCCATGTTTTCAAATTTTTTTTCAAGGTTTTTTTGTTTACCTAATGGGACCGCTCGAAGGAAAATGTTTTTCACTTAATACAGGAAAAGCCAATTGAATTTTGATGGTGAACATTATTTAGTTTTCCTCATCATTTTGCTTTATAATAGTATTTTAAGGGAAATCCAATTAGACTGTTTCAGTACCCTCCTTACTGTGACTAGAGGTGAGGAAGTGGCAAACTCTTTAGTGCCATAATTGAACTTACCTTTTATTCCTAGGGAGGAAGGGTTTAGCGGGTGAAGTCATTAACTAGCTGTTTGAATTCGTACAAATCTTTCCTCACTCTGGGCTGAAATATGCAACACGAAGGTTACAAGGAGATCCACAGACTCCACATGTGTAGACGAATGGGGCTCTGAAACTGGAAAGCTGAACCCAGAACAAACCTGCACTGGGCCTTTAAGGTTCAGTCGTACGACGTCACCAGAGTGGGCACAAGCAGTGCGCACGCGCATTTCTGAAGCCCCGCTTGCTCCAGAGGCAACAGAGCACGCCCGGTTTCTCAGCTCGCAGTTTGCTGGCCTTTAGATGCCGCCCCGCCCCGCGGAAGCCAAATCACCAACCACAGCTTGCACCTTTGCTGTCGTCATTGCTATGTGCCCAATCTTCAGGCTTGGGGCGGGGTCACGGCTCTGCGCATGCGCCCGAGCCATTCCGTACACGCTTTTGCGTCTTCCGTGCCGCTACTCTGGTTTGAGTTGTCTGGCATCTGGGAGCGGCGTGGGTTAGGGCCGCAGGCACCATGGGCAAAACGGCCGAGTCCCTGGGTTTGGAAGGCCGGCCCGATCCGGTGCGGAGCTTCAATCGCTGGAAGAAGAAACACAGCCACCGGCAGAACCGAAAGAAGGAGCTGAGGAAGAAGCTAAAAAAGCCGGAATGGCAGGTGGAGCGCGAGGTTATCAGCCGGCTCTTGCAGAACTACGAGAACGTGAGGCTGGCCCCGGGGAGCGCGCGGCGGGGTCGCGGGTTGCAGAGGAGTGGGCTGCGGCGGGAAGGGGCGGGCCCGGCCTGGGGACCCGGATCCTGATGGCGACTGGGAGTGCCTCCCGCGGCCTGACCTGAGGAGCCCTCATAGCGGGATGTTGGGTGTCGCTCCCCAGGTCCCGCTCCTCTGCTTGCCACACTCTTCTTGGAAGAGCGATGGAAGTGCAGTGGTGCTTAAAGGCCGGGAGACTTGATGGTGCCGTGGTTACAGTAATAGAGCTGTCGTAGTGAGAGGTGTGCAAAAGGAAGGGCTGGGCTATGTGGAGCTCAGGGTAGAGTGCTGCTAGTGTTTAGAGGTGTTTGAGGGGTGTATATGGCAGGAGAACGGTTTTTGTGGGACAGAGTTTGTATGTGGGAAAGATGTGTGTGTAAGGACGTGTAGGGAGTGATATGTGGGGAAGGTGTAGTGTGGGGGTAATAGAGAATGAAGTGAGAAACGGCTGTGGACAAAAGGAGGAGGATGTGGGGGGCAGAGGAACAGTTTCCATAGACGCGATACTATGTGTTTAACGTAGGATGGGATTTTTACTGGAATGTATATTTGGAGGTCCATGTTGGAAGGAGCGGTGATACCTGTATGTTGCCTTACTAGGAAAACGGTATATGTTGGTAAGAGGAGGACCCTGAGAGAGGAGTGAGAGAGGAGAAAGAGAGAGGAAGAGAGAGGGAAGAGGCAGAGACTGAGACCATGGCTTACCAGTGTGTTTGTGTTGTGTGTGGTGTTTTTGTGTCAGTGTGTGTCGAGCACATGTGTGTGTGAAGCAGAGACTTGGTCCTAGCAGTGTGTGTGTGTGATGTGTGGTGTATGTGAAGGCAGAGGCTGAGACATGGCTTACCAGTAAAGAGCACTTGTTGCCTTTGCTGAGGAGCCTACATGATACCAAACATTCAAGTTCCAGCGGTGATCTTGCATAAACCTCTTCTGGTTCTTCAGGCCTTTGTGTATGTGGTGCTGTGTGGCACTTCATGTGCAGTGCAAATGGACTTAAAATACAAAAAAAAAAAAAAAAAAAAAAAAAAAAAAAAAAAAGGGAAAAAGAAAAAAAAAAATTTAAAGCAGCCAGATTTGGGGATTGAGGCTGTTATGGAGAAATGGGAGCTTATTGTTTTACTCAGGTTGTTTTTTACTTACTCCTGAATGATTCAAATTTTTGGCACTTGAGGTTCATTTAGACTGTTACAATTACCCATGCTATATAGAAATTCTGCATCCCAGCTTTTTTTTTTCTTTTTGTAATGTAATCCAAAATTGGGTCTGAGTGATTCGGCATCAGATTCCATTATCTCTTGATTACAATAGGGGTGGAAGGGAACAGTCCAAGGAATTTATTCTTTTTTATTTCTAGCCATCAATTTGTGAGGAATAAGTGATTGGTCAGAGGAAATGAAAAGTTAAAACTTATTTAAAAGGGTGATTGAATGATAATTCATTCTATTCTTTCCTCTGCTTCCACCATGTTGAAGTCTATAATTGCAAGCATCATTAAACTACTTGCTCATTGTTTTTGAAGGAGACATATTTAGAGGGATTTTTAGGTCTGGAGATTCAGTGGTGTAATACTGGTGGTTGTTTCTAAGAAAAGGAAAATGCAAAGGGGCTGGCGTAATCTTCAGTGGCGGCACACCTTTAATCCTTACACTCTGAAGGCAAGAAGAGGCAGGTGGACTTTGTGAGTTCAAGGCCAGCCTGGTTCTACAGGGTTTCCAGGACAGCTGGGCTTACAGGGAGACCCGATGTCTCGAAAAGACCAAAAAAAAAAAAAAAAAAAAAAAAAAAAAGGATGAAGCGTGACCGAGAAGTTACTTTGTAGACTCATGACCATCTTTGTTGTGGCTTCAAAGTATGTTCTTTTGCCAACAAATAATTTGGAGGAAGAACTTGCTTAGCTTAACATAGATAAATCAGGCTGTGTGGGAGTTACAGCCTGTACAAAACTGATGTAGATAAGTATAAATGGCATGACTTGTCTTTCACCAAACTATAGTCAAAACTAGCTAAGCAAGATTGGATGGTTGCTGTAAGGTGATGTGGTTTTTTTTTTCTGACAATAGGTCATCAGCAGAATCAAAACTTCCTATTCCTTCCTTGGTCATTTCTTGTAATAACCTGTCCTTAGTCTGTACCACAGTAGTTGACAGTGGTATGTTAGAACAGATCCATTTTTCCTGATTTAACCTCTAGGAGACGAATAGTTTCTATGGAAGTCTTAGGAAATGTACTGTGTACTTTGAGTAGCCCCATTGGCTTGTGCTGTGTCTGGTTGAGATTTCAGAGCTGGCTGCTTGTCAACCTCTCTATTAGTTAATTTCCTTTATTGCTGGACAAAATACCAACAAGAAGCACCTGTCAAGGAGGAAGGGCTTACTTGACTTTAAATTGAGGGATACGGAAGTCCCATTCATTGACAGGGGGATAGACATGACCTGTTTATAAGTTCAGACCACGAATGGCAGAGTTGTGCCAGAGGTCAGGAAACAGGGGAAAGTATAGCAGTTATAGTACTCATTCCCCATTTTGCCCTTTTTTCTTAAAAAATTTTTATTTTTCTGAGACAGGTCTCCCTTTAGTCCCAGCTGGCCTGGAACTCACTCTGTGGACCAGGCCTTGGCTGAACTCAGAGAGGATCCGCACTGGTCTCTGACTCTCCCAAGTTGCCTAGGGTTAAAGGTGGACCACCATGGCGCTGGGACCTACCATTTTCTCACTTTGTTATATACATCTAGACTCCAGCCCATAGAATGTTGCTGCCCACATTTAGGATAGCTCTTTCTAACTAGTCAAGCCCGCCCCAGTCTAGAAATTTCTTACGTATCTCTTTTTCAGAGCCTTTGGCTCGCCTAGGTGATTGAGATCCTGGTCCAGTGACAATTTTGACCTTTCACAATGTCTACCCTCCTTAACTTCAACCACCCAAAAACATAATAGATTTTTTTATTTTTCATTTATCTTTATTTTTATTTTTGATCTTTGTGGAGACAGGTCTTCCTTTAGTCCCAGCAGGCCTGAGCTCACTGTTGTAGACCAGGCTGATCTTTGAACTCACGGAGGAGAGATTGGCCTGCTTCTGCCTCGTGGGTGCTGGGAAAAGCAATGTGCCACCATGCCCTGCTCCAAACAATACTTTTAAGCCATAACCTTCCACCCCTTTTCCTCCACTGGCTCAAAGCCGTCTCATAATGTAAAATGTATTCAGTCCATCTCTAGTGGATGTCTCATAGTCCTGGCATCTTCTACCACCTGGGGTCTCTATTCCAGTGTAGGTGTCACCTTCACATTGTTACATAATGGCTTCTCAGGGCCTTCTTGCAGACTTCAGCCCAGCCACACCTTGACTGGCTCAAGTGCTGCGTGGATCTTGTTGCAAGCCCCCATGACCCCTTACTCTTGCATTTTGTTTTTTTTTTTTGAATTAAAAAATTTTATGTGATGTGTGTATTGCCTGCATACATGTAGGTAATCTAGTACCTGTGTCATGCAGATGAACTAACCAGTATAGCCTGTGTGGAGGGCCAAAGGAGTTTTGATTCTCTGAAACGGAAGTTTTGGACAGTTGTTAGCCCCATGGTGGTTATGCTTGGGAACTGTATTCCCTAGTTGTTTTCAAGCAGTAGCCGAATAAAGGTGCTCTTAAACTATTTGAAAGATCTCTCACCCCTAGCCTTGTGGTTTTTTTTTTTTTTTTGTCTTTTTTTCGTCTTTTTGAACAGCGGTCTCCCTTTAGTCCCAGCTGCCGTGGAGCTCGAATCTGGTGTAGACTAGGATGGCCCTGAACTCACATAGAATCCACCTGCCTCTAGCTCCTGAGTGCTGGGATTACAGGCATGTGCCACTTTTTTTTTTTTTTTTTTTTTTTTTTTTTTTTTTTTTTTTTTTTTTTTCTTTTTTTCAATTTTTTAAAGTTTTTTCACAACCATTGTGGACACTGGTAAGTTCTGCTGTGGATAGCGGATCCCCTTTGGACTACAGTTGCAGCAGCGTATTTGTGCTGCTCCCAGAGAAACATTTCCTACATGGTTGTTTTCAAGTGAGGGTACCCCTTTAGCAGCATTCTTACTTGAGGGCTCTTCTCTTTCAAATGAGTTTTCCTTTTCATCAGAGACTTTAGTGGGTGGAGTCTTATTCTCAAGGCACCTTTTTTGCTGTTCCAGCAGAGTACAAGGCTTCTCTTTAACGGTGCTAATCTTTTAACAGTTACAGTTGGTTTCTCAGCAACCACTTTGTCTAAAACTTTAAATTCTCTTCTTTGCCAAATGGCAGTGTTTCATTTTTGTTGTGTTCTCTATTTGCTCTTTTTCATTGTTGACCTGAAATAAGAGGGGTAAGCTATAACTCTGACACTGACCGAAATTTCCTCGCTAAACAAATTGGCCCATTACTTTTGAATTGAGCCTCTCTTAGGTTCTTAGGACATAGGCAGAATGCAGTGAGATACTTGGAGAGAATATGCTGCTAATGGCTTCTAGTCTAGTTCTTGATAAAGTTGTTTTGGTCCTCTGGACTTTATGAAATGGGTCTCTACTATCTGGATGGTCCATTAAGTTCTGCTTACAGCATTCTAGGGCTTCTTTAGCCATGAAGTTCCATAACCTTAACATTTCCTCACCAGACATGACAAAAGTTTCATAATGCTTACAAGCACCCAATGAAAAGATTGTGTATTACCCAGTTAAAGTTCTCTCTCTCTTTTTTCTTTTTCTTTTTTTTTTTTATTTGAGGGACAGGGTCCTCTGTAGCCCCAGCTGTCCTGGGAACTCACTCTGTGTAGATCTGGCTTGCCTTGAACTCACAAAAGATCCGCCGCCCTCTGCCTCCCAAGTTCATAGGATTAATAGAGCGTGCTGCCACCAACGCCCGCCCAGCTTTTAATTATTTTTTATGTGTCATGGGATGACTAGTCTGCAATGTAGGTTAGTGCACCCTTGTCATACAATTCCTATGGAAGGCAGCAAGAGGAGAAGCATTCGGATTTCCCCGTGGAACTGGAGGTTAAATTACGGTCTTAGTGCCATTGTGGTGCTGGAATTAAAGCCGGGGTTCTCTGCAAGAGCCAGTTGTGCTACTTAACCCTGCCTTGAGCCATCTCTCCAGCCCCGACTTCTGGTTTCATGTCCTTTTAAGTTTGACACTGGTTAACCATTCAGAATTCTCCTTTCTTTGGGAATTTCCATTTTTTCCTGAAAACAACCATAATGGTTACCATAGTGCAAGCGAAAGAGGGGACATTATCTTTTTTTTTTTTTTGTCTTTTCGAGACAGGTGTCTCCCTTTAGTCCCCCAGCTCTTGTCCTGGACCTCACTCTGTAGACAGGGCTGGCCCGGAACCACCAAAGATCCACCTGCCTCTGCCTCCCATAAGTCTAGGACTAAAGGGTGCGCCACCACGGTCCCGGCGGGACATATCTTGATATTCTCTTTGGAAGAATATCTCCCAACTGAGGTTCTCGTGGGCCACCGTGTTATTTGATTAAACTATTCTTTTTATTATTATTATTTTTTTATTTATTTCTGTATTATGAATATTACTGTGCTGCATGCAAGTTTTGTTGCACCCGTTGACGTGCAATTGCCGGCGAGCAATAAGAGGTTTCAGAAGAAGGTTTCGGATTCCCCTGGAAACTTGCTGGAGTTCCTCCTGGAATTGGAGTGTTCAGACGGTTCTCAGCCGCAAATGTGGGTGATGGGGATCAAACCCGGGGAGGTCCTTTTTAAGAGCGGTCGGCGCTCTTTAACCGCTAGGCACTCTCTCCAGCCCCTGATTAAAACCATTTCTTTACGATTGACTCTGCTTCTTCTCCAGTGGTATCTGGAATGACTTATAGAGATTAAGATAATGTTTTAGTATTTGAAGGCAGTGGATAAACCTGCCTGGGCTATGTTAAGAATTGTGGGAAAGATGATAAATAGATTGGAAAGTGAAACACAGCAGCAATCCTTTGTTATCTACAATGTAATGTAATTTTATGTTTATTTATTTTATTTAATTTTTTATTTTTTATGTATATGTTTTTGCCTACATATCTAATCTGTGTATGCCTGTTGCCTGAGAAGGCCAGAAGAGACGCCAAATCCCCTGTAACCAACCTTGGGTCCTCTGCTATGAATAGCAAATACTTCTTAACTTCTGAACCATCTTTCCAGTCTCCACAGCATTGAATTTTATTTATTGTTTTTTGTATTTATGTATTATGAGTATTTTATGGCTGCATGTTGTGTAAGTGCACCCATGTCATATAGTACCTGAAGACTTCAGAAGAAGGTTTTGAATTTCCCTGGAACTGGAGTTAGGGTAGATTGTTAGCCACCTTGGAGAATGCTGGGAATGGCATCCAGGTCCTCTGCAAGAGCAGGCTCAGCCCTGCTTAACTGCTGAGCTATCTCTCAGCCCCCATCCCCAAGTGAAGTTTTAATAAGTGAATCTTACAGATGCTACTTTCCCTTTTTGTGAGTTCTGAAAATTTGGTAGTGCATTCCCCTGAGTGGTAGTTCTGAAATTCAGCATTTGCAGTGAAATGTTTTGAAATTTTAAAGTGAACTAAACGAAATTGGGTTTGAAGAACAGAACAGCAGTAATGAACATTCAAATCTTGTAAAATTAAAAGGATGGAATCTTACTTTGGCTTCAAAACATGAGTCAGACATTTGTGGTTGCTTTTTAAATAATGCCCCTCCTTCATATGCCACAAATGAGTAGTAGTCAGGTTGGATTTCTTGTGCCAGTGATGCGTATAGCATAGGTAAAGTTTTGTGGTATTCATATTAATTTCTCCAGCTAATCTCAGTCTTTTCATTCGAGGCAGGTACTGTAATAGAAACGTTATTTTCATTGTGGGCTGAGGGCGGTGCAGTCATTTGTCTATGTATTTTCCTTTTAAAGCAGTATCTCATGTTGATGAGGATGATAGAAATCCTCATCTTCCTGCCTCCCCCTAGTGTTAGCATTTATGCCATGTGTAGTTTTGCTCTTATTTTGTAAATTAATAGTCTTTGAGAGATGAGTAAAGTAATATTTGCTCCCACAGTTGATTTCGGTGACGGAAAGTTATTTTAATATATAAAAAAAATAAAGAAAAAAAAAAAAAAAAAAAAAAAAAAAAAAAAAAAAAAATAACAAACAAAATATTTTGGAGGTGAAAAATGTTTGATCCAGTGTGGACATGCTTCCTGTGGCCATCTAGAACTCCTATGTATCCCAGGCTGGACTGAAACTTTTGGCAGTCTTCCTGCTTTGACCTCTTGATTTGATTCAAGACAGCTTCCTCAAAATAAGTTTCATCTTAGAAGCAATAATGGTTTTATTTAGAAACGATGGTTGCATCTAATTCTATAATAAAAAGGAAAAGCCAGACACCACAATGTAGAGAAAATAGAGGTTTATGAAACTAATGAATTGTCTAGCATTTTTGTCTTATTTGACATTGTTTCTTTTTTAAAACCTTTTTTTTTCCAGTAAATGTAAATAAAATTTACAAGATTTTCAGATTTTCCTTTGTCTAAAAAAACATTGAAAGGTAGGTATATGGTCATGTTAGGATAAATTGTTGGATTTATTTGTGCTTTTTCCCTTTCCTTCCTCTTCCTTCCCTCCTTCCCTTCTGTCATTCCTTCTCTCTCTCCCTCCCTTGGTCTTTTTTGAGACAGGGTCTCCCTATAGCCACAGTTGGCCTAGACCTCACTCTGTAGACTAGGCTGGCCTCAGTCTCACAGAGATCTTGACTCTGCTTCTGAGTGCTGTGGTGTCAAAGGTGTGTGCACCTATACCCAACTCATCTTAATGAATTTGTGTTTGTGTGAGTGCATGTGTACATAGTTGGTGGGGAGACCAGGTGGGTATATTATCCCCAGTAACATTTTAAAACAGGGCCCCTCATTGGCCTGAAGCTTACCAATTAGGCTAAACTGCCTGGCCAGCAAACCCAAGGGATCTTCCTGTTTTTACGTTTCGAGTGCTGGATTGGAAATCATGTACCACTATGCCAGGCATTTTTATTTTGTTTTTTTTGTTTTAGTGTTTTTTGGGGAAAAACAACGGAACAGGCCCTCATGCGGGAAGTATTTTACCAAACAGAGCTATCTCCCGTGTCCCATGCCTTTTATTAGAGAAAATATTTTAGAAAAAATTGAGGACTGGAGAGATGGCTCTAGAGTTAAGAGCACTTGGCCTTTTGCAGAGGATCCAGGTTTATCCCCAGCACCCATGTGGGGCAACTCACAAATGCCTGTAAATCCAACTCCAAGGGAATCTGACACCACCCTCTCTGACCTCTGCAGGCATTGCGCAGCATGGGTGCACTTACACAAAACAAAACAAAAAAAAAACACTCATACACATTTAAATATAAAATAATAAAATAAAATATTCAAAAGTTTAACCTGAAAAAATCTTTATTTTGAAAATTAGTTTTGGTATCATGAAAAACAATAAATACCATTGCTGGGCTTTTTTGAGGACCATAGTTTTTTATGTGTAAGAAACTAAAAGAAGAGGCTTGAATTCCCTGTTATAGTAACTGTTCCTATAAACCAGACCAGTACTCCTGTCTTCGCCTACTGAATGCTGGATTATAGGTATTTAGTATGATACCCAGCTCTAAATGACTATAATTCTAAATTTTTAATTTTGAACTTGCTATGTAGACCAGGCTGGCTTTACTCTCATAGAGATTTACTTGCCTCTGCCTCCTGAGTGCTGGGATTAAAGACATATACCACCACATTTAGCCTGAAATTCAAAATTTGGATAAACTTTTTCTGATTGTTTCTGGATTGGTTAAAGAATATTAGTTTAAAATATGTTGGGAACCTCTGAAAAATTAAAATGAAGGCTTGTTAGATTCTGTTAATTTAAAATGAGAGAACAAACAAAAATATGTCACCCTTTGTGTTAGTTTTTAAGGTAGCCATAACAAAATAACAGTTCTAAGCAGGAGAAATTTTCATAGAATTTGGAAGCTAGAAATTCAAGGGTGAGATGGCTGCAGCAATAGTTTCCTCGTAGGGCCACAGGAGAGGCTTTGTGACAGGCTTTGTGACAGGCCTTCCACCGTGCCTTGCAGGTGGCCTCTCTTAGGACCACAGGCCTTCCACTGTGCCTTGCAGGTGGCCTCTCTTAGGCCACAGGAAAGGTTGTGACAGGCTTCTTGACAGGCCTTATCCACCTGCCTTGCAGTGGCCCCTCTCTTG
The DNA here is from genome assembly GCA_009823505.1 of Rhizomys pruinosus. Taxonomy (NCBI): domain Eukaryota; kingdom Metazoa; phylum Chordata; class Mammalia; order Rodentia; family Spalacidae; genus Rhizomys; species Rhizomys pruinosus. The sequence continues at coordinate 341,302 of VZQC01005124.1, forward strand.
CAGTGATTTTTGTCAAAAATTTTGCTTGTACTGCATGTATATAGTATACAACATGAGGATTTGAAATACATAAATAAATCAAACTAATAAGTATATTTATTTTTCCTTTATAATAAGGACACTTAAAAATCCACTCAGCACTTTTCAAGCATAAAAGCAAATAATGTAACTAGCTATTGTTATTATGATGTATTAGTATATTTCTATGCTTTTTGGTTTTGAGACCAGAGTCTCATGTTCCAAAATACCTGTAAATTTTGCTATGTGACCCAAGAGGATCTTGAACCCCTTGCCTCCATGTCTTAAATGCTTGGATACCTCGTTTTGTAAGGTTCTGAGGATCAAACCCTGGGCTTCATCCATCTATGCAAACTTTCTGCCAACTTAGCTATTATCTCTTGAACTTACTCCACCTTTACTATAACTTTGTGGCCTTTGAGAGACAGCTTCCAAATTCCCCCACTTCCTCAGCGTCTGGTAATCACCATTTTGTTCTGTTTCTTGTGAGTTTGGCGGTTATTGTTAAGATTGTATTAATACATAGATTCATCTTGGTTGGTTGCTTCTGTTCTCGTCTTGTTTCATGTATTATAAGTCCATGTTCATTCATGTTGGTGTTGGCATTCTAGTCCTGAAATGAATCTCTGCCTTGAACACCTCGAACAGTTAGCTTCCAGTTTGCTTGTTTATTATTGTTGTACGTGTCTGTGGCATGTGTGCGTGCGTGCCTGTGTATGTATGTGTCTGTGTCTGTCTCTGTCTCTTTCTCATGTGGAGGTCACTGGAAATTTTGTAGAGTCGGTTCTCTCCTATCTTTATGTTGGTCCTGGGGACTGGAAGAAACTCAGGATCTCAGGCTTGTGGTGCTTTTACCTGCTCAACCATCTCACCACCCAGTAGCTTCCAGCTTTGAAAGTTCAGAGCCGTAAGCTTCTACTTCTCAGTGCATACGGCTAAAGGAATATGACTTCAAGGCCTCTATTATGGCAGCTAGCTACCCTTTGTCTATCTGATTTCTATCAGGATAAGGCAAAAGACCTTGTGGCTATGTCTTGTGAAGAGAACATACAGTCCAGCCTGTAGCATCATCCTTTAGGAATTTTCTTAAATAATTATTCTCCTTTCCACATTTCCAGGTTTGCAGGAAGCCCAGTACCGCTTGGTAACAGAGATACAGAAGCAGACCATTGGGTTGGCTTTGCAAGGTAAAGATGTGCTTGGAGCTGCCAAAACTGGATCTGGAAAGACTTTGGCTTTTCTTGTTCCAGTAAGTATATTTATATTGGATCAGAGCTTATAGTGTTCAGTTTTATAATATTCTATGCCTACATAGAATATTATATTTCTATAAGAAATAATATTTTTATAGAAAAATAGTATAGAAATAATATTTCCTACAGGGAAACAGTAATTATGTAAACAGTTGTTTGATGATGTGTTTCTTGGTGAGACAGGAGCCACATCTGCCGTGTTCTTCCCCTGCTCCCAATTTCCATAGCTCCTACCACACTGATCTGCCCAATGGCAGGCCCTCAGTAACTTAATGAATTCGTATGTTTTCATAAGCTCCTTGTTCTTGACAGGGGCAGGTGTTCCATTGTGGGAGTTTAGAATGCTTCTGTTCTTTCTGTGCCTATCTTACTTCACATAATTCCAAGTAGAACTCCTGGGAAAGCTGTTTCTGCTCTCAGAAACAAGCCTGCCAGTGGCTGAGAAATGCTCGTGTGAGAATTCTTTTCCCTAGGGAGGATTTTTTTTTTTTTTTAATCTTTTTTGGACAGGGTCTTCTCTTTAGTTCCAGCTGGCCTGGAGCCTTGCTATGTAGACCAGGCTGGCCTGTTTGAACCTCACAGAGATCCAACCTTGCCTCTGGGGATTAAAAAGGTGTACTCCACCACGCCCTGCTAAGGACGCATTCTTAGCTGCCTGTGGTGCTGGGAATCAAAACCCGGATTCCTCTGCAAGAGCAGTTGGTGCTCTTAACCACTGAAAACATCTCCTCTAGTGTCACATCCCTTAGGGATGATGTTATTATTTTTTTTAATTTTTAAAAATTTTTTATATTTTTTTTTATTTTTTTAAGGGGATTTCGTACCAAATAAATAGCACAGTTGTTTTCAGATAACATTGACGATACTCAAGTTGCCATAACAATTAGGTAATTGGGCATTTTTTTTGAATGAACCCAAATTATTAAGCATAAGCAATGAATGTAAGTAACATTCAATGTAAAACCAATTTGCAAGTATCTATGTTCCAAATGTTTGAACAACCCAAGGTTGCCACATTAGCCCAGTTGGAGAAGCTTGTATGCACAAGCATGTTGATCAAATAGGAGTCCAGTCTATATTGCTGTAGGTCCACGTGATTCACCCCAATCTCTCCGAAATGCCCTTACATTCTACCACGCCTCCTTTTCCGCAAGTTGTTCCCTAGGCTTTGGGAAAGGAGGACAAGTGGGCATAGAAGCAAAACAGTCTGTTTTCTCCGGAGATGTCATTTTGGACTCAGTCTGTTCTGGTTGTTCCCCTTCATGGGTTGACGCTTATCCAGGATACCTTTTTAATCCTACGTAACAAAGCACAAGCAATTAGGATGTACAGGCATTTAAGCAGTACAAATTATTATGGCAAGCTAAGCTGTGAGCATAGACACAGATGTTGGATGGTATGCTTAATCCAAAACTGTGTTTCTCTATAAAGGTGGACAAGTTCTATTGTGGCTTATATAACATCTCCTAACCACTAAAAGACATAAGCTTGTGGCATCCGCTGTGAATTATTCCTCCAAGGAGAGAGCTAATAGCCAATTAGAGTTGGGATTATATAAGAACACAATGGCTTGCCACTGTTGCACATTATCTCCAGACAGTTGAGGTTGTAACTGATACTGACGGAGGAGTCTTGCTTGTCTCAATGGAGACCAGTATTTGCTGTATTGATTTAGTAGCCTTTGATAATGCTTTTTGGCATTTCAGAGGCCAATTATACATGAGCAAGTGAAGTCTTCAAAACATTTTTTCCTGCTTACACCAGGTCTTCGACAACAGGGGCCTTACCACCTCTCTTCATCCCAGTTTACATGCAAGAAAACTTTACCTTTGGGGGGGGGCTTGGATTCCCTGGCCAACAGTTCCTAGGCAGAATAATTCATTGCTGATATCAGAGCTTTACTGTATGTAATATATTTTGCTTAATTGACACAGCTTATAAAGACTTACTATTGGATTTTGACTCTAAATAGAGAATTATTCCTTTCACAGTTCCTATGTCTGTCAGTCAATTAAGAAAGATAAGCTGGGCGGTTGGTGGTGCATGCCTTTTGATCCTAGCACTGGGAGGCAAGGCAGGCGGTCTTTGTGAGTACGAAGGCTAGCCTGACGGTCTTACAGATATAGTTTCAGGACAGCTGGGCTTACAGAGAGACTCTTGTCTCCGAAAAAGACAAAAAAAAAAAAAAAAAAAAAAAAGGAGTTTATACCTTTTTATAAGAAATTACCACTTATAACAGTTGGGTCTCTAGTTTACAGTTAGGAAATGACTTTCCTATATCTATTTTCATTGTTTTCTTTTTTCCTATAAAGAGGAGAAGTAGAAAGGGTTCTCAGTATCTGGAAGGTAATCTTCATAGGCCCATTACAGTTAACCCCAATCATCAGAGAGATGCTCAGTGTCTGTGACTTAGGAAGTCTGAGGTTACTCTTTTGCTTTTAGTGTTAAGATGGGTCAACTCCTCTGCTGGCATTTCCCAGTCCATCCTGCACAGCCAAAAGTGTATAATGTCGAGGCATTAGATGGTGTCAATTTACCTTTGGGAACATATAAATCTCCTCCATTGTTAGTTTCAAGAATCTCAAAAAAAATTTTAAATAGTTTAAACACCAGAGTTTTCCATGATTATCCCAGAAAGGATAGTATCCCACTCCCACCTCCCTCTTTTTGTTTTTTAATTTTTATTGTTTGACCTATAGATTGCCTAAGGTTGTATTACACATACCTATAAACAGGAGCCAAGGCGTAAGCTTTCATTAAATTTACCCAAACAGTATCATTGACTGTATGCTACTGAGAATGTAAACTCATAAAACTTAACTTCCTTTTAAAATGTCCTACAAGTAAAAGAAAGTGTTACAATGTGATTTTTGTATAACTCAGAAAAAATGGAAGAGACCATTTTTTACCTTAACCCCAAAGTTATTTGGAAGTTCAATACACATTATAAATAATGAAACAATTAACATCTTATATTCCCAATTAGTTCAAATTAATTACCATTTTCACCAAAACCTACAACCAATTTAATCTAAACATTTCACTAAACATTAAAATATCCTATAATATATGGAAAAAGCTTGGGCAGAGTTTGAATACCTGCTGAATAAATTTTACCCAATAAGCACTTTGCTCTTTAAAGCTATATGACTAGACTATGACTTCAGAGAAATCAAGTCCATAACTTGTATGGTTTATTTTGTAATCTGTGTAAATACTCTACTGAAATACCTTCTATATACAATAATATTTATTTTTGGGGCTAAGGGCTGGGAGAGATAGCCCGGTTAAGAGCACTGATGCTCTTGCAGAGGACCTGGGTTCGATCCCCAGCACCCCACCATGGCGGCTGAGAACCGTCTTGTAACTCCCAATTTCCAGGAGAACTCCAGTTCCAGGAATCTGAAGACCCCTCTCTGACCTCCGTGGCACTTGCACAACATGGTTGGCACAAACCTACATGCAGACAGTAACGCTCATACACATACAAAAAAAAAATGTTATTTTTAAGTATACCCTTTTAAAACTGCAAACCTTACAAAGTTATTTTAAATGAACTTATTCCTCAGCTTGGCCTTTCTCAGTCCTGGCATGAAAAACCTGCTTTAAAGCTCAGTATCTATTCCTTTTCTTTTTTTTTTTTTTTAAATGAGCACAAGCTCATTTAAAACTAATTTGCAAGCAGGTGTGCCCAAACCCACACATCCCAAGGCTCCCACCTCCAGCTTGGAAGGGGCTTGTATGTATAATCAAGCCTATCAAATAAGTGTCCAGTATAATATATTGCTGTAGTTTCAACACTCACCCCAATCGCAGCCATTACATTCTACCACGCGTCCTTTTCCGCAGATTGTTCCTAGGGAGATTTTAAACAAATATCTAGTCTCTCTTTGTAAGACCAACAACAAACCAAAAGTACGATTCCACCAAAGTTGAAATGAGTTACTGGGCTTACTTACAGAGGTGAGAAGTTTCTTACCAGAGCATCAAAGGCTCTGAAGCTATGGAAACTCTCACCCCGTATGGATCATGACACCCTCTTCAGTGCACAGGTGGTTTCTCCCCCTTCAGTTACACCTCTCACAGGTTCTATGTACTTTTGTAACCTCCCAAGGTCCCAAGACTACATGCAACTTAGGCTAGATGTTATATAGGAATGGCTGAGGTCAGGCGGGAGTAGCCAGAGTCTAGAGAGGGTTCAGTGACCCTCCCACCTTCTTGGAGGGACACATTTAACAGTCAACAAGCTGATCTTGGATGTGCTTACCAAATAGTTCCTGGCTGTCTATGATGATGATGATGCTGTTGTGCTGTGGCAAAAGATAAATGTTCTGCAGCAGCTCATTTCATGAGGATTTGGGTATTTGTTGAGAATTAATTGGTAGCGGCCCTGTAGAGCAATAGAGCTGCTTAGGAATTTACTTCTAAGTTATTTACCTGGTTTCCCTGTTGGTTCCTACAAAAACAATTGGCCCCGGCGGCGGGGGGGAGGTCGTTACGTTTTTAGTTCCACAGTACTTCAGTACTTCAAATCTGTTTTTCTCTTAAATCCTAGTTTTTTTTTTTAATTAAAAAAAATTTTTTTTCTTTTCAGTGTGTTTCAACATACAGGAATTAAATCGTTATATAACTATAGGAGCTGTACAGATTAGTGTGGTTTCTATTCAGAAAATGATAATTTTCTTCACTGTGTTAGTGGTCTGTGGGCCATATAGGGCCTCTTGAATAGCTGGTTTTCTGATAGCATGGCTCTGACATTAGCTGAGTTGCTGTCGGGCTTCTCTCTTCCCCCTGAATTGGGGTTGGCTGCTTCTGGTGGAGGAAAATGTCCTTGCAGATTTGTGAAACTTGCCAGTGGAATGCCTTTTGCTTGATGCTGTCTTTGATCGGGAGGGGAAAAATTGAGACTTGAGTCAAAAAGTGGACTTTTCCCCCAGCACTTGGGAGGCAGAGGCAGGCAGATCTCTGTGAGTTCAAGGCCAGCCTGGTCTACAGAGCGAGCTCCTAAAGGGAGACCCTGTCTCAAAAATACCTCCTCCCCCCCAAAAAGTGGACTTTTCTAAAGGGATTACTAACCATAAATTTGCTCTTCTCATCCAGGTGTTGGAAGTTTTATACCGTCTGCAGTGGACTTCAACAGATGGCCTGGGGGTTCTGATAATATCACCTACCAGAGAATTGGCCTATCAAACCTTTGAAGTTCTACGAAAAGTAGGAAAGAATCATGACTTTTCAGCTGGTACTCATACCTTGGTGGAAAGGTTTGTCCACTCTGTTACTTTTTTTTTTTTTTTCTTTTTGTTGGTCTTTTTGAACAGGGTCTCCCTATACCACATGATCCTTGTGAATCACTAGTATGACCCAGGATAGCCTCAACTACAAAGAATCCCCTGCCTCTTGCCTCCCAAGCTAGGATTAAAGGCTGTGCCGACCAACACTCAGCTCTCCTCTGTACTTTTAACAGCCTTTGGATCATTGTGTAGGTCACAGGGAGGAAGGAGATGGAGGATTAATCCAAATGGACTGGCTTTCTAGTTAGGGCCTCATGAGATGGTTGCACCTTGGTGTGGTCACTGTTACTGGGAGTCTGATTGTGAACATTTCAGGTTCAGAAAGTCCATTTTTGTCAGAGTATCTGCGTTGATGAGGCTTTCAGACAGATGTATAGGCCAAGTAGAGTAAAATCCTCTATTTATAGCTTTGAGAAAGATAACATAACGATAGGATCTAGTACCTTTAATAGAATAGCTAAAGCTGAGTTAAAAACATTGCGTGTCAATACCAAATGTACCTGTTTCTTGGTCTTTAACATTTAACAGCACTGGGTGGTTCTTGTCTCAAGGAAAGAGCCTTTAAACCATGATGTTATCTTTTCTCCCTAGTTTAAAAAATGTGGGAGAGCCTATTCTGTGCACTTCGTCCTGACTTAAACCAGGGGAGTTAATCCCCCCTGACTTAACAGTTGGGAGTATTCCAGGATTTGATTTTATTATATTTAATTTAATTTATTTATTTTCTATTATTTATTTACTTGTATGCCTGCATGTAGGTATGGTGGACCCGTTTTGGCATGCCGTGGTAGAGAGTGGGCGTTGGATTACCCTTGGAACTGGAAAGCTGTGGGTGGTGGTTACCTGCCTGAGGTGGCCGTGGGAAATCGAACCCAGGTTCTCCCTCTGCAAGAGGCAGCCAGTGCTTTTAAAACATACCTGCAAGCCATTCTTTCTAAAAGTCGTTAATTCATTTTTTTTTCTTTTTAAATTTTATTATTTTTTGTATGTGTATGAATGTATTATCTGCTTGCAGTTTGTGCACCCGTTCGTGCTAATGCGCGGTAGGTCAGAAGAGGTTCTCGGATTCCCTGGACTGGCGTTCTCCTGGAATTGGAGTTACAGACGGTCTCAGCCGCCATGGTGGTGCTGTTGGAATCGAACCCGGGTCCTCTCCAAGAAGCAGTCGGTGCTCTTGACCGCTAGGCTATTCTCCAGCCCCGTAATTCCAGTTTTTAAGTCAGCTAGTGACTTAATAGGAAACCAAGTGTTGGTGCATTTGTTAATTTTTCTTGGCCTCAGAATCCTTCTAGATGAAGAGTCTAGAGGAACTTTAAGCTTTTTAGGTCTTCACTGACTTTCATTTAACCTAGAAATGTGGTGTGCTACAGAAATGGGAGAGTGACATTTATTTCTAAGAATGAACTGCTCTGACCAAATGCCATATGCAGGTGGCTTTTGTAGTTTTGGTTCATAGTCTGCTTTGAGGCATGTGTGTATAATCCAAAGAAACAACTGTTTGCAGGATCTGAAACATGAAGCAGAGAGGATCAACAACATAAATATACTCGTTTGTACACCAGGTCGACTTCTTCAACACATGGATGAAACAGTATGTTTTCATGCCACCAATCTCCAAATGTTAGGTAGGTCTTATGTTATTTTAATATTGATGAAAAAGCTCATAGGGTGATCCAATCTTGCAAAAAAAAAAAAAAAAAAAAAAAAAAAAAAATAATAAATGTAAATTTACACTGACAGATTATAAAAAATCGAAAAAATTTGTGTGTTTTTTTTTTTTTTTTTTTTTTTTTGCATTGGGGCTGTTAAATCCAGAGTCCACGGTTGGTTCTTTTATTTTTTAATTGCCCGTTTCACATGTTGAACTAGGGACTTGAGTGCTTAGGCACTGACAATTTTTTTCTTTCCGGTGCTGTGTGTATGTCTGCCTGTGTGTCACTGCCTTGTGTGGTGCATGTGCAGGCCAGAGGTGATGTCCAGTGGCTTCTGCTCTCCATCTTATTCCCTGAGGTAGGGTCTCTTGCTGACCGCCTCGATCTGTCCTCAGCTGCGCTCGCCAGCTTGACTCTGCTCGATAGTCGTAGAGCTCCTCGATTAGCTATTAGACTCTAGTATAGCTAATTAAGTATACTGACTCTAGTATAGCTAAGATTGACTAGTATAGCTAAGATTGATTGTAGCTAATGACTATAAGCTATTACTGATAGCTAAGTTGACTAGTTAGCAGCAGCTTGCTCTGGGGGTCCCTTGTCTCACCAGATTGACTAGTATAGCTAAGCAGCTTGCTCTGGGGGTCCCTTGTCTCACCAGATTGACTAGTATAGCTAAGCAGCCTGCTCTGGGAGTCCCTTGTCTCTGTCTCCTGAGTGCTGGGATTACAAGCACGCTGCATGCCTGCCTGCCTGCCTTTTTCGTTGGGTGCTGGGGATCTGAATTCTGGCAGGTGCTTTGTTCACTGAGCCATCTAGCCAGCCCATCCTTCTGTTTCTTTAAGT